>CM035152.1:39380491-39810491 GCA_020205615.1 Panax quinquefolius
TTGGGTGCATTGTCAAGGCTGCTTGAGCTTCATTGATATGTGTATAAATGGTTGCATCTCGTTGTGACCCTTGCTGGGGAAGGTTTCTTCGATGGGTTTACTTTCCATTGGCTGAGATAACATCAAGGTTGCTTGACCTTCATTGATTTGTGCATCAATGGTTGAATTGCGTTGTAACCCCCGCCAGGGATATGTGGATAATTTGTAACTTCGGAATTATAACCCCCGCCGGGGATACGTCATTATTTCATAACTTTGGCGTTGTAACCCCTGCCAGGGATATGTGGATGATTTTTAAACTTCGACGTTGTAACCCCCGCTGGGGATACTTCATTATTTCATAACTTTGGCATTGTAATTCCCGCCGGGGATACTTCTAGGGTTGTGACGCTGCACTGACGGCATCAAACCTTTGTGAGGTATTGTCGAGTATGATTTATAAAAGCTGAGGCCATTGGTATAGTATACCTTGAATGCAGGCGAATACCAATGAGTGAGATGTGGGACCAGATTGCGGCCCATGAAAACTAGGATTCCAGGCTATTCCGCTCAATCGCGTAGCTTTTTCATTCCTGATTTGGCCTTTTTCAGCTTGTGAGACCTCCTTTGCAACTCTAACTGGAGCGAGTCGGAGGTGAGGGATTTGAGGATGGGTACCCAACTGGGGTTGAGTACATTATCTCCACCCGTAGGATTCCTCTCTTCACAGATGGAGGATGAGAGCTCTATTTAGGAGAGCGTGCTATCACTATAGGAGAGATTCATATGCCGATCTTTCCTCCTGCCAGGCGTTATTGGCCTGTTTCGTAGTCACCCATCATTGATATCCCATTGTTTGGGGTTGACGATTTCACATTATCAGAGGGTCCCTGCACTCAGGAGATGTTCCAGCATTGGTGGTTCCTTCGTACCATTGGAGCTCAGACCCGCGCCACACATTTTATGGAGGATATGGTTCCAAGATCCGTGATGATGATGAATTGGCTAGCCTGTGTCAGAGATCCGACTCATGCAACACAGATTGACAGTTTGACCCGGCAGTTGGACCGGGCACATTTCTTTATCCGGCATTTGGGTAGAGATCCTTCAGAGGCAGATACTTTTGATCCCTCTAGCTCTGGCGCTGGCCCCTCAGGTGACCCATATGGCTTTGCCGGTGTAGATCCTCCCTTGTATAGGCCGGACATCCCTATAGATAGAGATCTAGTGACTCAGGAGGAGTTACATCAGGTGGACAGGATTGATGATGTAGACATCGATACCATTAACTTCTTCTGATGTATATTCTCGTTATCTCTTTTGATAGGCCTCTATTAGCTGCTGGGTAGCTTCGCCCCAATCTCGCTATATCTTTCGATAGGCCTCTATTGAGATGTTAGGTAGCTTCGCCCCATTTCCCTGTATTTTAGTTGTATAGAGATGTATTAGATGATGATATACTTAGGAATTTATGTACAGTTTTCCATTCCCTATATCATATTGCCATTTATTGTATCATGCATATTGTTATGTTATGCATATGTATGCATGTCCAGAGATACTCAGCATTGACCCCTGGATGGTCTTAAGACACAACCCATACAGATGTCTTCTTCGACAGTTAGCCATATTGATCATACCCCACCATTTTTGGTGGCATCTGGTATGCGCTCATGGTATGATAGTATGTCACCACCAGACAGGGTGACCGTAGATGATTTGTTGCAACATACTATGACCTTGTTGATGTTTCAGGTTCCCCCAGGATTTATGGAGGGTATGCTAGAGCATTGGGTACCGGAGAGACATGTTTTCCGATTTGGGACCCAGGAGTTGACTCCTACTCTGGAAGAGTATGCACGGTTGACGATGCTGCCGTTGGACAGACCTTGCGTGCACATGGAGATCGGAGATATGAGTAGACGGTTCATGAACCTCACCGGATTAAGGCATAGAGTGGTACAGGACGAGATTACATCCGTCCACGTGATATCCCAGCATTTTCTGTTTAACAGATTTGGGTTTGAGGATAGTTATGCATGGTATTTCGGGGATTTCACCACACCGGAGGATCATTGGCATTTGGCCAGAGTGGATGTACTGCTACTACGCGTATTGTCATACTTATAAATGCCACGGTACATTGATGAATTGGAAATTGGCATCATTATGGCAGTGAGAGCTCTCAGGGAGGGTCACACCATTATACCGATGATTATGGCAGAGACTCTGAGGTCGGCCATATATTGTTGCACTTATCCGGTAGGAGTGTTCACAAGCAGCTCGGTCATGCGGTACGTGTGGTTTATGCCACACTTGAGACCGATTGGCACATTCAGATGGCATGGGTATTGCTTCACCCATGATATAGCCATGTCGTACTCCTTTCAGTCTGCGGAGTGTACCGATGCTGCATCTTGGTCAGCTTTCCTAGCAGGGATTGGAGATCCATTTGCTATACTGCCGTGTTCAGGGCTTAGCTCACCCTACAGCTTTATTACTTATGCTCTGGGCATAGATTATCAACCTCTGGCTAGTTTGAGAGGGATGATCACCTACCACCCACTGGCCGTGATGTGTCAGTTTGACTAGTTTAAGGATTTTCACCCATTTGAGGGGGCAGTGATTCAGCGCTTCGCTTCTCACCACTTATCATCATTGGACAGATCCAGGTTGTATACCTGTTGGGATCAGCGAGAGTTAGCTGAGTTTTCTGTCAGTCATCCATGTTATTTTGCAGAGTATTCAGCATGGATGGAGACAGAGACTGTATCGACTATGGTAGTATCCATAGTGCAGGATATAGATTCTGATGATGAGGAGCGTATAGAGGAGGCTAACATTCCCATTGATGGATACTTGACTGCTGGGCTGCCAGTATTTGTGATGGATTCTCCCACCCCGAGTGCCACTGTTACTCAGTATTCAACATAACATTTGGAGCAGAGCCTACATCTAATGACCTATGAGAGAGATCAGGCTAGGGCCTCGATGTTGACAACTCTTGATGGGAGAGACGCCGCTCTGTTAGAGAGGGATGAAGCTAGATCAACTAGGAATGCATTGATTGTGGAGCGGGATGCCGCCGTATCTGCTAGGGATGTGGCCATTGCAGATAGTACTTCAGTTAGATCCCATACGACTGGCACCCTTGCTGATATGAGTGCATACATAGATGAGCATCATGTAACCATGCAGTTTGCCTCTGATCTGCTAGCTCGTGTAGATGCCATTAGGCAGGAGCTTGCAGCTTTACCTCCGTCCTCAGAGAGCGATGCTATGTTAGATCTGATAGTCCGCATACACACAGATCTATAGATAGCTTTGTATTTTTCTGCACAGACTAGCTTAGCCATTTTGTCAAGTACAACACAGATGTATATATCAAACAGTATTATATATGGCAGAGAAATATATTTTGATTTACTTCCCTTTTAGTTATACCTTGATACTTGCTTGATATTTGCCTGTTTCTTCAGGGCCTTATGATCTTGATGCATTCTGAACTTATCCTTGATATGTGGACATTGAGCCATAACACGATCTCTTAAAACTGATCATCGATCTGTATGTATCCCTACCATCTTTGGTGTCTTGGGACTGGTATCTGTATGGAAAAGTGGAGAGGAGGGTGGCTTTTCCTCTCTGAGATTGACCGCACCACAGATGGTCGCCAATACTTCTATTTGTGAGAAGCCTAGTTAATTCCATCTCTTATTGATTGGTGTTGCTCTTTGAGGAACAACCGCAGCTTAGATGGTCACCAAATCTCCTATTTATGAGGAGAGGTTGGGTAATTCCATCCCTTTGGTCTGAAGCCGATGAAATGTGGTAGATTGAAGGTTGATCCCAGTACCGTGTGACAAGCATTTTTGTTCTGGTAGGGGTTAGACTGAACCATAAATGACTGACTATGTACTCCTATTGAAGAGGAGATCAAGTCTGCGTAGTTCAAACCTGGTGTAAGAGGTTCAACGCTGAATGTGAAAGGCATATGGGTGTAGAAGCTTTATTGATGAAGAAGGGTGTAGAAGTATTTTTGTTATTTTTGTTTTTGTAGAGAGATGGTAGAAATGTTTTTGTTGTTTTTTGTTTATTGCGACCGAGCCATATAGAATATGGTTGCCTATGTACTCCCATGTATCAGGGAGATCAGGTCGACGTAGTTAGTCGCTCAGGATGAATCACAACCAAAGAGAAGTGTGAATCCCATGTGCAGGCTATACTGCGGGGAGAAGAAAGTTTGATCCCATGATGGGGACAAACTGCAGGTGTGGAAAAGGTTTGATCCCGTCTTCAGGAAAAAATGCAAGCGTAGAAAAGTTTAATCCCATCTTCAGGATAAACTGCAGGTGTGAAAAGTTCAATCCCGTCTTCAAGATAACCAAAATTGTATGAAAGGTTTGAAATGAGGTGAAACCAGACTGCTGGTTTGATGTGTATGTTTCCCTGAGGGGCAGAAGAGTTTATAAAAAGAGAGGGTTCAAAATCGGAATGACTGGTGATTGGATGATCAATACCAGGATGTTTGCTTGATGGTAAATTTAGACATAGTACCATTTCACGGTGTCTGAATTGATAAGCTGTGGAAATTTATAGCCATCAATTTCCTATAGTCTGAGAGCACCTCCTGTCAATACCTCTTTGACAACAAATGGGCCTTCCCAGTTAGGAGCGAATTTTCCCTTAGACTGATCTTGGTTGTCAATGATCTTCTTCAAAACCAAGTCATGTTGTTTGAACTGCTGTAGTCAGACTTTTCTATTGTAGGATCGTGCGATCCTTTGCTGATATAACTGACCATGGAAGATAGCCGCGGTTCGCCTTTCATTTATTAGAGACAATTAATGATACCTATCTTGTACCGATTGGTTTTCGTCCAATTGAGCATCCATCAATACTTTGAGGGATTCCATTTCCACCTCTATGGGGAGAACTACTTCCATCCCATAGGCTAATGAGTAGGGGGTTGCCCCAGTGGAAGTACGCATGGAAGTTTTGTAGGCTAATAAAGTCAAAGGCAAGAGTTCAGGCCATCCTTTGTGATTGGCGGACATTTTCTGCATGATCTTTTTGATATTTTTATTAGCCACTTCAACAACACCATTCATCTTTGGACGGTAGATGACGGAGTTAAGGTGTTTGATGTGGAATTTACTGCACAACTCCTCCATCATTCTGTTGTTGAAGTTCTTAGCATTGTGTGACAATGACCTGTGGTTATCCATATCGACAGACGATATTGTTTCCTCAAACTCCAAAGCCATCTGTAAAACTTGCCGATGGTAAGGCAGCAAATGTAATTCTTTGGTTTTATAGATTCCTGTGGATTGTTTGATTACCAATTCAGAATCCCCAAAGACAGTTAACAACCTGATGCCCATTGAATTGGCAAGTTTTAGCCCCATGATACAGCCTTTATACTCAGCTGTGTTTTTGGTACTGACAAACTATAATTTGACGGCGATGAGATACTGCTCCCCCATACCAGATATTAGAACTGCTCCAGCTCCAGAGCCTTCTGTGTTAACAGCTCCATCAAAATACATTTCCATGTGTGGCATGAATCGTACTGATGGTATTGCTGAACTGTCATTACCCCCTTCATCGAGGAAGTATGTTTCTAAGGGTTTGTAATCCCCTGCAGGTGCTGCGTCCAGTTGATCCGCAATTCCTTGACCTCTGATAGACTTTTGCGTCACGTAGACGATGTCAAATTACTGTAGGATTAACTGCCATCTGGACAGTCGACAATTCAGTATGGGTTTACTAAACACATACTTGAGAGGATCCACGCGGGATATGAGATGGGTTGTGTGTCCATGGAAGTAATGTTGTAACCTTATGGAAGCCCATGCTAAAGCACAACAAGTCTTCTCAATCAGAGTGTTCTTGTGTTCACTGATGCTGAATCTTTTGTTGAGGTGATAGATAGCTCGTTCTTAGCCTCTATCATCTTTTTGCCCTAGCATACAGCCCATGTCATTGTCATTAATGGATAGGTACATGAACAGGGGAACATCATCCCTGAGTGGAACCAAAATAGGAGCGTTAACCAGATGCACTTTAATGGTATGGAAGGCTTTTTGATACTCATCATTCCATTTCATGGAGGAGTTCTTCCTTAACAATTTGAAGATGGGCTCACAGGTTGCTGTGAGTTGAGAGATAAACTTGCTAATGAAGTTGATTCTTCCCAAAAATCCCCGTATTTCCTTCTCTGTCTGAGGAATGGGCATTTCCTTGATGGCCTGGATATTGGTAGGATCCAGTTCAATCCCTTTATGACTGACTAAGAAACCTGGAAACTTGTCTGCCTTAACACCAAAGGCACACTTGGCTGGATTCAACTTCAAGTTGGACTTACGCAACCTGTTGAATAGCTTTTTGAGATGGTCTAAGTGGTCTTCCTCCCTTCGGGATTTGACAATGATGTCATCCACATAGATCTCTATCTCTTTGTGCATTAAATCGTGGAAAAGAGCCATCATAGCTCGCTGGTAGGTTGCCCCGACATTGATGAGGCTGAATGACAACCGTTTGTAGAAAAAGGTGTGACGCCCCCAAAATAGGTATGCATCACCTATCTTGAGTCGCCAAATATGTGGTACAAAATACAAATACAACTGAATTATACAACAGTCGTGTAAAATACGACAAAACATATGCTGTGAGTTTTAATACAAATATTGTCATCTAGACAATATCCACACTCAATTGAGTCCTCATTACATTTATTATCACATTATTTAACAGAATAGCGAGGACTACTAATGCTATAATCTGGACCGTCACTCCGTTCCCCGACTAGTCCCTGATACGTTCTCATTTCCTGAAGAGAACAATGAAAGTAAAAGGGTGAGCTCAACTAGCCCAGTAAAAAATATTATGACTAAGATAATACAGAATAAATTATCGTTAGCCTTCAACAGTGTTATACTGATACAATATAACAAACATAAAGTTTAACTACAGTGGAACAAGCAATCCACTAAAAGAGTTAAGTAGAGAATAAAATCTACAATCTTTTATGATTTTAAAGGTTTTTCATCACTTTTATCACTGGGACTCAGCTTAATAAATAATCCACATCATCCCTGCACTACGGCCAATGATATTCATTAGTATCACAACCACAAATTATCTATGCACTACGGGCCAAGGATATTCGTGTATTCATCAATGGTCATGATCATGCCAACAACTGTCCATCAATCCACTATGGGCCAATGAGGACTTTTACAACATCATTTGTAATATTACGGTCATGTTTATACCGATTAATCTCGGGTCATAATCATACCAAGTTCATCTATGCACTACTGGCCACAGATGACTATCAACATAATACAAACACGAGGATTATGACAATGATATCAGAATTCAATAAAACAAGTTCAAGAATTAATTTATCCAGGAACTAATAACATCCAAATTGTCAACATGATACTTCTTTGTAGAGTATAATTCAAGAATGCTCAGAAGAATATTTCCATGAAAAGATACTGGATGAAGCGCAATTATCAAGGATATTCCAATAATTTCATGGAGTATAGAAGTCAAAACTTTAACCAACTAGGTATAATAAAGAATGGAATAACAAAAGAAATCACCAGGCATGCGATAGTACCGCATGACGGAAAGTTATTGCAATGAATAATAAATAACGAAACCAAAGTCGTGTGTAAATGCACGTATGGGATATTCAATGAGAATAATAAAGAATGGAATAACAGAAGAATTTCACCATGTATGCGGTACTTTGCATAGACAGGTTATTCGAACATAATGATAAAAAATGGAATAACAGAAGAATTTCACCAAGTATAAGGTAGACCGCGTATATAGGTTATTCCAACAGAATAAAAAAATGGAATAACAGTTCTCTTCATGAATACGAAAGAAATAATACCCCTTACCTTAGAACAAC
Source organism: Panax quinquefolius (assembly GCA_020205615.1). Taxonomy (NCBI): domain Eukaryota; kingdom Viridiplantae; phylum Streptophyta; class Magnoliopsida; order Apiales; family Araliaceae; genus Panax; species Panax quinquefolius. The sequence continues at coordinate 39,388,401 of CM035152.1, forward strand.
TGGATAAAGGAGTAGTGAAGTAGCAGAATACTTTTTTTCTTTCTCTCTATAGTTTCTCTCTCTAGAGTTTCAGTGAATTTGTAAGAAATAATGAAGGAATGAGCTTCTATTTATAGGAGAATGGACTGAATAGTAACTAATTCCTAAACGGTCAAGATTGATTTACTTTTAAACGAACAGTCCTAACTGGTTTACTATAAAATATTCTAATAAAACAAAATCTTTTAAATAAAATATAACATATTCTATTTATAATCTAATAAAACGAATAACTTTATAAAAGTATTCTGTTTTATATAAAAATCTTTTCTGTTTTATTACATTAATAACACTAATAAAACAAAACTTCATCATCATTATTATAATTCACACTATTAATCGACTGTGTCATTCCCAGGAAAGGGGCTTTCAATAAGGATTTCTCCCTATTGGCGCACAATTAGGTGACCAAACCTCTCCTCGATGTGAACTTACAGACATCGTTAATATTGCAAATAATAATATTAATAACTTTGTCGTCTCAATTATTGATTTATTAATATATAAAATATAAACAATAATTGAATCAATTAACGTGAGTTACTATGCAACAATTCATTGAAGCAATAATTAAACAAAAGCGAGTGACTTCTCACGTAAGCATCAATAATCAATACCGTGTGCTACTATGCAACCACGCGTATTCCTGTACTTTTAACACCGTGTGTTTCAACAGTTAACGATAAAACTTTCGCCGTTATTTTCATAAAATATTTTTGTCGTTTTCTCAATCCGACAATAATTCTGTTGTGGGATCCACCAATGATTGTGCTGTTGTACGAATATTCTCTGTTAAAACGAATATTCCCCGACCAATCGAATATTATATAACAACTTGCGTACTTTGCAAAATTTATAACTATTACCCACAGCTATAACATTATATCAAATTCATTCCATAGTATTCAAAAAATGTTAATTATAGAAAATCCATCCCTATTCATAAAAGTTGGGGTCTTACAATCTCCCCTTCTTATGAAATTTCGCCCTCCAAATTAGGGTACATACCTGGTATGTCGAAGAAGTAAGGATTCGTTGAATTCATTTCAGATTCTAACTCCCAGGTCATTTCCTCAACATCGTGGTTCCTCCATAAAACTTTGACTTGAGGTATAACATTGAAGCGTAGAATATGTTCCTTCTTATCCAAGATTTGAACATAAACCTCTTCATACGTTAAATCTTTCTCTATTTCGTCCAGTTCTAACTCAATAATGTGGTTTGGGTCTTTCACATATTTACGTAACATGGATATATGAAAAATGTTATGAACACGAGACATACTTAGCGGTAAAGCGAGTCTATAGGCTACAGTCCCTACTCGATCGAGGATTAAAAATGGGCCAATGAATCAAGGATTGAGCTTTCCTCTCTTTCCAAATCTCGTTACTCCTTTCCATGGAGCAACACGTAACAACACATGATCTCCAATATCGAATTCCACATCCTTTCGATGAAGATCAACATAACTCTTTTGTCGGTCTTGTGAGGTTTTTATACGTTGTCGGATCGTTTGAATCTTTTCCATAGTCATATGTACCAACTCCGGTCCCAACAACGTTGCTTCACCCACCTCATCCCAACATACTGGTGAACGACACTTTCTTCCATACAACGCCTCGAATGGAGCCATGCCAATACTTGTTTGATAACTGTTGTTATAAGAAAACTCCACCAATGGTAAGAATCTTGGGTCTAGATCAGAAACTATGGATACTGGCATACCATATAGTATTACAATCTCGTTTATATACATACGAGCAAGACGTTTAAGTGTATAAGTTTCTCGTTTTGGTAATAAATGAGCAGACTTGGTCAATTTATCAACAATGACCCAAATTGCATCTATGCCTTGAGAAACCTTGGGAAGACTAGTAACAAAATCCATGGTATTGTGCTCCCACTTCCATTCTGGAATTTCAAGTGGTTGCAACGGACCTTTTGGTACTTGATGCTCTGCCTTAACTCGTTGACAAGTTAAACACCATGAGATAAACAACGCTATCTTTCTCTTCATATTACCCCACCAAAATGTATGTCTAAGATCATGATACATTTTAGTACTCCCAGGATGGATTGTAAACGGTGTGTTGTGCGCCTCCATCATGATTTTATACTTTAACTCAAGATCGTTAGGAACACAAAGTCTGAAGTTGACTTGAAGTATTCCTTCTTCATCGATTCTTGCTTCCGACATAGCACCTTCTTGTACTTTCTTCCTCATATGCATCAGCTCCAGGTCTGTAGCTTGAGCAGCTTTAACTTTATCGATTAAAGTCGGTTCTACTCGTATATTTGCCATCATCACGTGGGTCCCTAGAGTCTTTATCTTTATCTCCATCCTTTTCAAGTCATACAAAATGGGCCTCTACTTTGACAATATCGTACTCGTACCCGCATATGTTCTTTCACTCAATGCGTCAGCTACCACGTTTGCTTTTCCAGGATGGTATTGGATGGTATGATCATAATCTTTCAACAGTTCAAGCCAACGTCGCAGTCGCATGTTGAATTCCTTTTGAGTGAAGAAATATTTGAGGCTTTTATGATCCGTAAAGATCTCCACTTTCTCCCCATACAAGTAATGCCTCCAAATCTTTAGTGCAAAAACAACAGCTGCCAACTATAGATCATGAGTAGGATAATTCCTCTCATATTCTTTGAGTAGTAGAGAGGCATATGCTATGACTTTCCCATGTTGCATGAGAACACATCCTAACCCTTTGCCTGAAGCATCACTGTAGATGACAAATCCCTCCGAGCCAGATGGAATTATTAGAATAGGTGCTGAAATGAGTCTCCTCTTGAGTTCTTGAAAACTCTTCTCACATTCTTCGTTCCAACTGAATTTTATATCTTTCCGAGTCAGTTGAGATAAGGGAGTAGCGATTCGAGAAAACCCTTCTACGAATCTCTGATAATAACCAACTGTTTTAGAAAGCTACATACTTGATCCATCGATTTTGGTTGCTCCCAGCTTTGAATAGCTTCAATCTTTACTGGGTCAACAAATATTCCATGATTTGATACCACGTGCCCAAGGAATGCTACTTCCTCAAGCCAGAACTCGTATTTCTTCAACTTGGCATAAAGCTTATATTCACGAAGCTTTTGAAGTATCGGCCTCAAGTGTTGCTCATGATCTTCATGGCTTTTGGAATAAATAAGTATGTCATCAATAAAGATGACCACAAAGTGATCCAAATATTCCTTGAATACTCGGTTCATCATATCCATGAAGGCAGCAGGAGCATTAGTCAATCCAAAAGACATGACTAGGAATTCATAATGCCCGTACCTAGTTCTGAAAATCGTCTTTGGAATGTCATCGGTTCTAATCTTCAATTGGTGATATCCGGAACGAAGATTAATCTTTGAAAAGAATTTAGTGCCTTACAACTGGTCAAACAGGTTATCAATACGTGGTAATGGGTTCCTATTTTTGATGGTGGCATGATTCAACTCCCGATAATCAATACAAAGTCGTATACTCCTGTCTTTCTTTTTCACAAATAGAACAGGAGCACCCCAAGGAGACATAATAGGACGAATGAAACTGATGTCTAACAATTCTTGCAGTTGGGTCTTTAACTCCTGAAGTTCAATAGGAGCCATTCGATATGGGGCTTTGGAAATAGGTTTTGTACCAGGTTCAAGGTCGATACAAAATTTAATTTCACGCTCTGGGGGTAGGCCAAGAAGTTCTTCAAGGAATACATCAGGAAATTCATTAACAATAGAAATATCATTCAAACTGACGTATTTTTGTTTAGATCTGTGACATGAGCTAAGAAAGCTTGACATCCGTTTTTTAATAAACGAATAGATTTATGGCTTGAGATGACAGTGATTGATTTTAATGGTTTGGTTGCTTGAATTCGCATAATAGGTTGGTTAGGAATATGAAAGCTAACAACCTTACGAAAACAATCAATTTTTGCATGATGAGTAGTTAACCAATCAATCCATAGAATTACATCAAATGCAAGTATTTTCAATGAAATAAGATCGATAGGTAATGTGAGGGTACCTATTTGAACCAAACAAGACTTATAAACAGTGGATGTAATGAAGGTTTCTCCCAATGGAGTTTCAACAGATAAGTCAAAGTCCAATTTCTCCGGAGTCAAATTTAAACGTTGAGCGCAAGTATGAGAAATAAAAGAATGGGTAGAACCGGTATCAAATAAGGTATATACTTCGCTAGAGTTTATGATAAGCTTACTCGTGATGACCTCGTTCGGGTTCCTTGCTTTCTGGGAGGTCACAACAAATGCTCTCCCTTGCACTAATGGCTTTGACTTTTCTGGGACGTCCTTTGGTGCCTCCATCCTAGCTGAACTTGTCTTCGGTGAACGACAAAATTGGGCTAGGTGACCTTCTCTTCCATAATTATAACATGCTTTGGACGGCATCGCGTAGTTTGGACTGATGTGTCCCTCCCCTCCGCATTTAAAGCATGTGATAGGTGGTCGCTCTCCTTCCTTTACAACGGGTGCTGGTGCTGACGTCTTTCCATCATTGTTGAATCTCCTCTTCTTGAAATGTCTATTCTTATTGTTTTGGCCATGATTACCACTAAAGTGGTTACCATTTCTGGCATGTTAATTCCCTCCACGCTTATTGTCACCGCTTCGATGACTGTTATCACTGGTATTATCATTTTACCGGGTGCTCTCTTTTGGTTGGGTTGACTCATAATCGCGTTCCAATAACTGAGCCCTATTAACAACATCTGAATACAAACACAGTTTATGAGAGATAAGATATTGACGTATCTTGGGTTTTAAACCTCTTAGAAACATTTGCGTCATTCTCTCCTCATTATCGTCCAAATGGGACGCAAACCGGGACAACTCCACAAACTTGGCTTTGTACTGCGACACAGTCATGTTGTTTTGCTCCAGCTTGATGAATTCTACCTCTTTCATGTGACGAATACTTTCGGGAAAGTACTTGCCGTTGAACAATTCTTGGAACTTCTCCCAAGTCATCTTCGGTGCGGCAGGTTGAGTACGTTTTACAGATTCCCACCAGTAATCTGCCTCTGCACACAACATGAAGGTTGCAAAGGGAACCTTTTGCTCCTCGGAGCAATCCAGGACATCAAATATCTTGCAGATCTACTTTATCCACGTCTCTGCCTTAAGTGGTTTTGGCTCTCCAAAAAACTCTGGTGGTCCCAGTTCCTTGAACTGCTTAGCGGTGACCGTTTGAGAGTTGCCAATGTTTCCACCTGCATTTTGTATAGGAGCCGCTCTTGCCTGATGTTGCATGAATTGCATAAAGCCTCTAAACATTCCATCATTCATCATCTGGTCAGTGTTGTTGTTTGCCTAAGGATTGTCGCCTTCCTGATGCACATTATCCTGATTATTGATCTGTGGAGACTCAACAGTCTCTTGTGCTCCATTGATGTTATCAACATTCTCGGATGTCATTTTCAAATACTGCCACAAAAAAAGGGTTAATTAACATATCACATATTATCCCTATACTCTGACCGATCAATTAAATACCAAATAAACTTAGGTAGGTCATACTAGTGAAGGAATTCCCTGTCTCTCCCCTCCTTGTTCTTGTCTCACATCTTAGCCAGGGATCATATCCCTAAGCTTTGATACCAACTGTGATGCCCCCAAAATAGGTATACATCACCTATCTTGAGTCGCCAAATACATGGTACAAAATTCAAATACAACTTAATTATACAACAGTTGTGTAAAATACGAAAAAACATATGCTGTGAGTTTTAATAAAAATATTGTTATCTAGACAATATCCACACTCAATTGAGTCCTAGATACATTTATTATCACACTATTTAACAGAATAGTGAGGACTACTAATGCTATTATCTGGACCGTCACTCCGTTCCCCGACTAGTCCCTGCTACATTCTCATTTCCTGAAGAGAACAATGAAAGTAAAAGGGTGAGCTCAACTAGCCCAGTAAGAAATATTATGACTAAGATAATACAAAATAAATTATCGTTAGCCTTCAACAGTGTTAAACTGATACAATATAACAAACATCAAGTTTAACTATAGCGGAACAAGCAATCCATTAAAAGAGTCAAGTAGAGAATAAAATCTACTATCTTTTATGATTTAAAAGGTTTTTCATTGCTTTTATCGCTGGGACTCACCTTAATAAATAATCCACATCATCCCTGCACTACGGCCAATGATATTCATTAGTATCACAACCATAAATTATCCATGCACTACGGGCCAAGGATATTCGTGTATTCATCAATGGTCATGATCATGCCAACAACTGTCCATCAATGCACTACGGGCCAATGAGGACTTTTGCCACATAATTTGTAACATTACGGTCATGATTATACCGATTAATCCCTGGTCATAATAATACCAAGTCCATCTATGCACTATAGGGCACAGACGACTTTTAACATAATATAAACATGAGGATGATGACAATGATATAAGAATTCAATAAAACAAGTTTAAGAATTAATTTATCCAGGAACTAATAATGTCCAAATTGTCAACATGATACATCTTTGTAGAGTAAAATTCAAGAATGCTCAGAAGAATATTTTAATGAAAAGATACTGGATAAAGCGCAAATATCAAGGATATTCCACTAATTTCATGGAGTATAGAAGTCAAAATTTTAACCCACTTAGTATAATAAATAATGGAATAACAAAAGAAATCACCAGGGATGCGATAGACCACAAAAACAGGTTATTCCAACATAATAATAAATAACGGAACCAGGTCATGCGTAAACGCATAGACAGGATGTTCCAACAGAATAATAAAGAATGGAATAACAGAAGAATTTCACCATGTATGCGGTACTTACGCATGAGCAGTTATTCAACATAATGATAAAGAATGGAATAATAGAAGAATTTCACCAAGTATAGGGTAGACCAGCGTATAAAAAGTTATTCAATGAGAATAAAAAATGGAATAATGAAGTTCTCTTCATGAATACGAAAGAAATAATACCCCTTATCTTAGAAAAACTGGATAAAGGAGTAGTGAAGTAGCAGAATACTTATCTTCTTTCTCTTTATAGTTTCTCTCTCTAGAGTTTCAGTGAATTCATAAGAAATAATGAAGGAATGAGCTTCTATTTATAGGAGAATGGACCTGAATAGTAACTAATTCCTAAAGCAATTCAGATTGATTTACTTTTAAGCAGGACAAATTCTGATTGGTTTACTATAAAATATTCTAATAAAACAAAATCTTTTAAATAAAATATAATATATTCTTTTTTATAATCTAATAAAACAAATAACTTTATAAAAGTATTCATTTTAAATAAAAAGATTTTTGTTTTATTACATTAATAATACTAATAAAACAAAACTTCATCATCATTATTATAATTCACACTATTAATCGATTAGGTCATTCCTGTGAAAGAGGGGCTTTCAATAAGGATTTTTTCCTATCAGTAGCGTAATTAGGTGACCAAACCTCTCCTTGGCGAACTTCTAGACATCATTAATATTGTAAATAATAATATTAATAACTTCGTCGTCTCAATTATTGATTTAATAATATATAAAATATCGACAATAATTGAATCAATTAACGTGAGATACTATGCAACAATTACTGAAGCAATAATTGAACAAAACTGAGTGACTTCTCACGTAAGCATCAATAATCAATACCGTGTGCTACTATGCAAGCACGCGTATTCCTGTACTTTTAACACCGGGTGTTTCAACAGTTAACGATTAAACTTCTGCCGTTATTTTCATAAAATATTTTTTGTCGTTTTCTCAATCCGACAATAATTCCGTTGTGGGATACACCAATGATTGTGTTGTTGTACGAATATTCCCTGTTAAAACGAATATTCCCTGACCAATCGAATATTCTATAATAACTTGCGTACTTTGCAAAATTTATAACTATTACCCACAACTATAACATTATATCAAATTCATTCCATAATATTCAAAAAATGATAATTATAGAAAATTCATCTTTATTCATAAAAGTTGGGGTCTTACAAAAGGTTCCCCAAGGCCTGATGAAAGCAGTTTTCTCATGATCTTCCTCAGCGACCATAATTTGATGGTACCCCGTAAAGCAATCCGCAAAGGAGTACATGCCGTATTGAGCAGTATTGTTAATGAGAATGTTGATAAAGGGCACAGGAAAGCTATCTTTAAGGCAAGCTTTGTTCAAATCCTGGTAACCCACGCAAACTCGCACCTTTCCTATGGGTTTAGGCACATGAACAATGTTGGATATCCACTCCGGATATGTAGACACCGTGATAATTCCATCCTTAAATTGATTCACAATTTCTTCTTTAACCTTTAAACTCCACTCAGGTTTCAATCGCCTAAGTTTTTGCCTGACTGGGTTGAATCCTTCTTTAATGGGAAGGTGATGAAGAACAATGTCAGTGGACATACCCACCATGTCTTCATGAAACCATGAAAAAACATCCTCGAATTGGGTTAATAGTGCAACCATGTCATTCCGTTGGTTTGGGGTGAGGTCTGAACCAATCTGGATTAGCTTAGGGTTTTCTAAGGTTCCAAGATTGAAAGAAGTGGTTTGGTCAAGGTTAGGTTTAGGTTTGTCTGCAACCCATTCCTTAATCTCCTGAGGTGTCTCAATGTCCTCTTGTATTTCCATCAAGTTCTAGTCCAACTTTGCATCAAAGTTACAGCCCTTGTGGAGAGAAGGAACCTCATCAGCAAGTACATGCACATCTAAATTTAGAGTCCTGAAACCAAAATATGCTTTCACTTAATATATGAAATTTTTTAATCATACAAAAGTGTTAGCATGTACTTGATAAAATAACTGCTAATACTGTATAGAAAAGTAAGCAATTAAAGTTATCTCTGAGGCGAGAGGATTTTACGCCCATTTTACCCTCGTCGACCAATGCATGGAGTGATGCTCCAATTGTCGAGGGCAAAGTCCTAATGGATTGCAGTGATGGAGGGATTGTCATTGTCCTCCTTTTCCCGAATGATAACCATGACATCTAAGAAATCATCGTCTGGGGTATATCTGTTTGTATGTTCATCATGGACAATGATACGTATGCATGACATCATCAAGGCGATGTCGTGTTTACGTTTTTGCTCCTTTTCCTCCACTTCGGGATCAGGAATCAACACCTCTTTTTCTTTGAATGGTACTGGTTTGGGAAACAGCATAGCCATAACATGGGATGACACCATTACTGGAGACTGTATCATATCATGCGGTGCAGATGGAAAAAAATGCCGTGTGGCGGAAGCTTGAGGAACCTGCTTATGCTTATGAGGATTCCTATGACTGGAACTGGTAGAATAGCCTAGTCCGGCTATTATAATTTGAATGGACACGTGAATAGGGTGCTTAATACCCTGCTGATTTTTACCAAGCCCTTGTCTTGGCTGATGACCCAATGACATCATTTCTTGAGTGGCCGACATAACCTCGGATGAAATCTTGGGTACGGGAAGTGGTGCTCCAATAGGTTGTTATTGTATGTTACTCACTTCCAAGGTATGAAAACTGGGCTGCTCAACTTCTGGGTTGAAGCTGATGATTGGTAGATCTCCTTGTTCAGGACATTCCGGCTCAATGTTGACAGTGAATAGACTATTGTTGACAATGTATTTGAGTTTTTGATGTAGTGTGGAGGGAACGACTCTAGCCATATGTATCCATGGTCTCCCCAATAGCAAGTTGTATCCTGAATCTATCCTGAGGACGTGGAAGGATACATTGAATGTATTTGGACCAATCTCAATTGGCAGCTCAATCTCTCCAACAGAATTTCGTTGGGATCCATCAAAAGCTTTGATAACCGTATGGCTGCTTTGGATCCGTTTGAGATTGACATTCATCTTCACAAAGGTGGCATAAGGACATATATTTAGAGACGAACCTCCATCTATCAAAACTCCAACTGGCATATACCCGGAAGAAAAAACTATAATATGCAATGGCTTGCAATGACCGGTCCCTTCGGGTGGTATTTCGTCATCAGTGAAGGATATCACATTGTTGTTGAAAATGTGATCAACCATATGTTGAAAACTTTCCACATCCACTGATTTCAGTAAGTAAGCTTCTTCCAAAACCTTCAACAAGATCTTTCGGTGATCCTTAGAAGAGAAAACCAAGTCCAGTATTGATATCTGATGTGGAGCTTCTTTTAAGCTTAAAACCACCTTGGCTTCATTATGGCCCATAGTGCGGAGGAATTTTTCAATCTTCCCCATGGGAATCTTCCCCTTTTCTTTGAGAGTAGACTTTATTACCCTCTGAGGAAGATACAGTGGATTTTCCTTTGACACTGTAGCAGTAGTATGAAACGTGGATCCTTTAGCTTCTCCATAATTCCATGAAACTTTGAGTAAGCTGACAACAGGATATTGTGGTCTAAAAGGCAAAGAAATTGGCTCTGGTGCAGCCACTTTCAAAGGTTTGTCAGCTCCTTTGAGTTGAATTGTTTTTATGAGAAATGCTTTGACAGTCCCATCATCCTCAGCGGATATAACTGCTACTGATCCCTTTCATTTAGTAGGACAGTTATTCCCACTCTCGAGTTACACAGTGTCATTGTCTGCCATCTGCAAGACACTGCTATCAATGATATTTTGAATGAGATGGCGGAGTGCCCGACATTCTTCTGTGCTGTGACCGCGAGAATGTGAATGATATTGACATACTCCATCGGAGTTGAACCATCTTGAACGGGGATTGATTGGAGGTAGAAGGGAGGTAATTCTTCCTTCATTGATCAACATTTGAAATATCTCCTCCATAGATTGGCCTAGATAGGTAAATTCCCTCTAATTAGAAAAATCCCGACGGGCTTTAGCATTTGCTCTCTTTGCAACCTTATCCTCCATAGCTTTGCTTTTTGAAGGTGATGGTGGAGCATTCATAACAAAAGGAAGGAAATAGGCATGCTCCTGGCTAATTAATTGGCGTGTGACTTGATGCTGGTGCGTTACCAGTTTTGCCAATTGCTCAATTTGCTTGCAAAGAGCTTTCATCTTTCGTTCCATAACAAATTGGAACTTTGTATAATCCCATCTGTCAACACCGACTTTGATGGTCTGGGATGATTCACCATTAAAACTGGAACTCTGTCCAGTGCTCCAACTAATCATGTTGACCTCTTCTTCTTTGTGTTGAGGAAGAGGGTTATCTTGCATATGAGGTTGATCTGGTTTGGTGACCATGATCTCACAGTTGTCTATTAAATCTTGGATCTTGTGTTTCAAGGCCCAACAATCTTGAGTATCATGTCCAGGTGATCCGGCATGATAAGCACACTTTCGAGTAGCATTAAAACCCATCCCATTAGGGTTGGCTGGTGGAAGAAGACGTGTAATTTTCTTCTGAGTAGTCAGAAGAGCAAGAATATTCTCGAGCGAGTCCCCTAAGGGTGTGAACGTTCGAGGGTGCTTTACTTCTCCACTTTTAGGCAATGGATGGTTTGAAGATTGTGCTTGGAAAGGGGAGTAGTTTTTCCTCTATATAGGCATGTTCTGATTGCTTTTTTGACCTTGTAGTATCAAGAAAACATCCTCCGCTTTCTTTTTATTGACCCTCTGGGGGTTGTTTCCATAAGATTCGGACTGGATGTGCTCAACAACTGCTTTAAGATTGGCTAGGTCTTGAATTTAACCTGATTTTAATCCCATCTCAGCCATCTCTCCGTGCTTGATCATTTCAGAAAATGGTTTGCCAATACCAGCTAAAACTCACTCATAGAAAGGAGCTTCCTGTATGTCTATGAAAGTCATGACCATTTCTGAATCCTTCATGGAAGGAATAACTTGAGTAGCAATGTGCCTCCACATTTGAGCATACTCTCTGAAAGACTCATTAGAGTGTTTCTTGACCATGGTAATCTGGTACCAATCAGGAGTCATCTGAGATTGAAAACTGTATTGAGTGAGGAAGGCGTGAGCTAGCTCTTCCCAGCTATGGATCTTGGAGTTGTCTAATCTGGTATACCATGAACGAGCTTCTCCAGTCAGACTCTTTTGGAACAACTACATTCTGAGCTTTTCATTTTTCGCATAAGATCCAAGTTCTCCCATGAACACCTTCAAATGTGTATAAGGATCCCCTAATCCATCATACTTTTCAAATCCGGGGTTTTGAATTTCTCTGGATAATGAACACCAGGAAATATGCAAAGGTCAGTATATGAGACACTTCCATGTGTTCCAATCCCTTTGAGAGCACAGATAGTTTCCTCCATTTGGAGGACCATCTTCCTGATATCAATGGTGTCTGGATCTCCTTTGAGATGGGTGTTTTCAGGGTCTTTGTTGGTCGTATCCAACTGAGGTTCTGGAATTATTTTTTCCAAACCTTGAGCTCCTCCTTGTGAGGAGGATTCTGTATGTGTAGGCATCTTTATACCCTGAGTAGACTGATGCAGTTCTTTAAACAAAACAGCCTGATCTGTGATTTTTTTACTCAATCCGTCAAATTCTTCTCAAGAAACAGGATTAGACTAGTCAGAAGAAGACATGATTGGCTGCTGGCTCGTGGCCTTTTTGGATTTTGAGTTGGTAACAGGCCCAATGATTTCCCTACAAAAAACTTGTGTAGTTTAGTCTTAGGGATAATGGAAATGTTATCATAATGTGTCCGTTTTAGGAATATTGTCTTGCAAAAACGAGTGTTAATTGATAACATGTATGCACAAATAATCTTCATATTTTCCATTACATAAGAATGAACATGGAATAAAATTACAAGTAAATGCTTTTACAAGTAATTGAAAATGGAAAGCATGAAGAGACTTTCCTCCGCGTTTGGTTTATCAGAGGTTGACCTATCTTAGGGTTACTCTCGCGGCTTTTTGGCATGAAGGTTCCCAGATCATCGCAATCTACTTGACGGGAAGTTAATCCGGTCTTTCAACTGGAGCGAATCTGGGTGGTGCCTTTCCTAAGCCTCGTTGGAATTAGTCTTCCTACGAGTCCAGTAATCAAACACCGATAGGATAGCCTCCTGGTGGAGGAACCACACAACATACATTCACATACAACGTGTCTCACCGTTTATGAAAATGATGACAAGTGCAAAGCATTAATATCACAGATAGATATTTTGCAGTGCAGTAAGTAAAATGCATTCGTACACATTCATCATAAATGTAAATGCAATATTCACACACAAGCATATAACAGTTTAAAAAGATTATAATAGCGTCTTAAGCCCTCTTACTGGATTCCCCAACAGAGTCGTCACCTGTCGACGTCGGGATTTTTAGTTGTCCCTTTTCATTACTTGTTCTTTGGTGTTCTCATGTTCATGTGAGATTTGTTTGAAAAAATAAGTGAAAAAGGTCCGACATGTGTAATGTCTACGATTTGAATTTAAGAGTCGCCAGTTGGTGTTTTTAACTGGTTGCACCAACGCAACCGGAAAAGGTTCGCACATTGACCCAATGATGTGACACTGCTAAACGGGTTTGTGAAACTGAGATTCATTTGGGTTTGGGGGCTTGATTATGCGGAGGGAAGGTGTTAGGCACCCCCCGACATCTATGTTGCCACGGTGACCTCCAATTTTTAAGAAACTGTTATATGAATGTGTGTGTGTGTGTGTATGTGTGTGGATCAATGTACAACTATTTGAAAGTAGTGCGAGGCCTCGTTCGCACCTATATACAAAGGGTTTGAATTTATAGAAAAATTTTGTTTTAAGCAAGATATAGCAATGAAGTTTTGTAAAGGAGGTTTTTCAAACACTGTGCTCAATAAGAATTGAGACCTTTTCATACTTCCATTTTATTATTAAAATGTTCGGCTTGTTTGCTTTTATTTTTGAGATGCGAAGCATCTTCGAGAAAAATAATATCTGTTGATCTTAGAACTCCTCATGGGCATAATGACCATCTAAGGAAATTAGGACATCTGTAAATAATGTACAAGTCGCTTATGACTAAAAATATCCATCACGGAATCAATTTAGATTCGATGAGATGAATCTGTGATTACGTGATTCCTAGGCTTACATGATAGCGCAGTTTGTATGGAAAGCGATAGCGATTATATATATAAAAGATGTATATATATATATATATATATATATATATATATATATATATATGATATAAGTAACTTCATGGGGATCTAAAAGTAAATATATAAAAGTGGTATATATATATATATATATATATATATATATATATATATATATATATATATATATATGGACATGATCAACCACCACAGAAGCGACTCCATAGGGGATCGTAAAAGTAAATAAAGCGGTAAATGACGATCAACCGCTACTTAAGTAAACTCCGTGCCTAAATGAGAAATGTAAAATATATATATATATATATATATATATATATATATATATATATATATAAAAGCAAGTAAATGCTCGGACATATAAGTTCAGGCTCAATCGAGGCATAACTCGATAATGTTAGTCTATATATAAATATATACATATATAAGTATATATATACAGATAGAAATGAAAACCACAGACCGAAGTCTGGGCATACGCACACAACATGACTCTCAATGTATAGAATAGTGTGTACAAAGATGAAGAGAAATGCTTTATAGAGCGTGAGAAGGCTTACAGTGGGCTGCCAATGCAGACTTCTATGACTCTATATGGATAAACACTCAGCTCCTGCCGGTAAAATGTATAGCTATATGTGATAACAAGAGCAAGCACTCAATATGGGTGTGTACAGAGCAAATTTGACATGGCTTCCCCACCTTTTCCTTTTTTTAAAATGGCCACCCCAAACCCTCTATTTATAGAGGGGGGAGCCACAGGTGTACTTGCGGTAATGGTAGTTGCACCTGCGGCTGCCCGGGGTGCCCCAGGTTCTGCGGGTCTCGTCGTCTCGAAGTACATGTACTCGTGCACTGTAATATCCGTTTGACCTTGTAGAACTTCAATCTGGTCATCTAAACGAGGTATATACGACATTCTTCGGACTGCTTGGGTCGAGAGTTACGGAATGACATGGATTAGATGTTGTACAAAGTCAGGAAGAGGGGACCATGCCCATGGTCTTCAAGCTTCAAATTCTATCCGGTGTGTTGCCAAGCGTAATAGTCACTCGGGATTGGAACTCCTTTGTTCTTGTAGGACATTGTTGTATGTATGTATGTATGAAGTGTTGAGATGACGCGCAAGTGTTGAGGTGGCAAGATGACGTTTGACTCCTCACAAGGATTATCACCGGTTTGAGTTGAAAGCATATGTTGCTTAGGGTTACATCTGAGATTGGACTGCTGCAAGTGTTTGAATGCCGTAAGGTCATCTATGAGAATGCCTGTCTGCCCGGTGTTAGCTCCGGGTCTGAGGTATTAGTGTCTCGGCGGGAGGTCTGATTGAAGTTGATCGCATGCATTTGAAACAAGCATTTATGGAGTTATCGCCAGAACTGCAACAACATTCCTTGGTGTTATCGCCAAGGACGAAACTCGGGGTTACCTCTGATGTTGGAAATGATCCTTCCAGTGTGTGTTCCGGGGTTGGAAATGATGTTCCCCAGTGTGTGTTCTGGGTTTTGAAACTGAACTTCCGGTAGTATTCGGAATGAATGTTAGCTGTCTTCAAGGGTTATCTCTGAAAGACGAATCTGCCCTCCTGCAATGTTAGTAACAGGTGTGCGAAAAATTTCGAGTGTCTACACTAGCCTAGCTATGTGTCAAGTATCAGTCATCAATTGCCACCAAATACACTGAATTATATCACTTATATAGATTTAGAGAGAGAAAAACCACTTACTTTATTTGCTATGTTGTCTAAGACTTGTCTCTCTCTAAAATTTCGGGAGATGGAATGAAAGAGGGTTATGTGTAAAGCCATTCTCAGTTCATAACTTCCCTAGATCAGGATCAAAGGTCAGAATCAACAATCAAAGGGTGAAAGAGGTATGAACCCTAAAATTTTGAAATCTCATGATTTGATGTTATATGTTGTAATTTGTTGACTAGATATGTGTTATAGGGTGTTTTTTAATGATCTGAGTTGTTGGATCATGGATCCATAACATCTAGAAGCCAAAAATTACGTTTTTCAAACTGATCAAGAACCCTAATTTTGTTGTCTGACAACTAATGTCAGGGCCCATAGATCTGTGTATGTTAATGATTAGGTGTGTTAGATGTTATAGACTTGTTCTTTGCCATGACGAGAGTAGACTGGAAGTGGAATCACCTCCATACCATGTCTAGATCTCAAGATATTGGTGGTCAAACATGGTTGACCAACCATGAGAGACCGAATCTGGGCAGTCCAGATTTGCCCAGATGGCTTTTGACAAGTTTTGCTAGCCTTTAATCTTGATGTGTTTAAGTATTTTGGCCAAGTTGTTGTTGTTAAGTTGTAGAATGGTATGTGATCTACACATACAGGTCATTAGAACACCTAGAACCATTACATGATCAAAGTTATGTAAGGTCAAAGTAGGGTTGACCACCAGTTTTGTTAAATTTCTGGAAAACTCAGAAGCGGTAAGAACGACCCCTCTGACAGGGTTTGACCAGATCACAACTTGTGATTCTATTATATTTGGACTAAGCTCATGATATGTATGTGTTCTCTTACATATATACTACATGTTTGAACTATGATATCACCTAGTTAATGACCAGAACCTAAGTTTAATTAAGCCTCAAAGTAGGCACTCAAACAGTCTGAGTTACTAGGTAACCCAGAAAACCCAGATTGTGTCTGAAAAGAAGTTTGAGCTTTTATATCTTGCTGTTATAATGTGATATGATCTTGTTGATGGATGATACTTGTAGTATTACATAAATAGTACAAGATCAAGGTTTTAAAAAGCCCAGAAACACAATAGGCTGAGAATTATAGCTGGTCAAACTCACTAACTCGAACATTGACAAGAATTCTGGAAAATGCTCAAGAATACTAAAGAACACCTATAGAGACGGTTCTGTTGCTATAGGGCGCTTTTAGCAACAATTTATTTCTAAAATTAATTATTTTATTTATTAAATAGAAAAAAATGGTTTTTAATTATTAAAAATTAATATTAAATTCCTAAAAATTATTTTAAAGTCCGAAATTAGTTTTTAATTATTTTGAGTATATTTCATAAATATTTAATATTATTGGAACATAAATTGTATTTATTTTATTTAATTATAATATTAAATAAATTAGTTAAAAATGATTTTAATACTTAAAATTCATGAAAAATTATATTATCGTGTTAGAAAATATTTGAAGTTATTTTTAATGACTTTTGATATTTTTCGATTAATTTTATTAATAAATTAATATTAATGGTAATTAATTTATTTAATAAATATATTAAATAAATTATGGAAAATTAGAAATAATATTTTAAAAATTATATAAAAATGATTTAAGGGTTAGAAAAATATTTTGAGTTATAAAATATAACTTTTGATATTTTGTCATGAAAATATTAATATTTTTATATTAATATCAATTATCGATAATGGATTTAACTGTTTAAAAATCATATAAATACGATTTTAAGGTATTAAAAATACTTTGATATATTATAAAAATAGTATAATATTATGTTATGATTTTTGTTAATATTTAATATTAAAGATAATAGAATAATGTGGTATTTATATAATATAAATATGATATAATTAATTGAAAAATCATGAAAAATGGTAATAATTATCTGAAAATTATTATGAGACTTGGAAGATTATTTTGATTAATAATATGGTAATCTAAGATAATTGTTAAGTGTTTAGGCAGAGTTTAATTGAACTTAAACTCGATATTTGTCTGACTAAACCATCGAGATGTTAGAATTGTGTCGATTTCAACTCAGTCTGAAATAGTTTGACTTGATACTGAGTTTTATGTGTGTTGTAGACTGATAGGGTTATGTGTTATGTGTTTAGGTTATTCTATGTGTGTGTATATATATATATATATAATAGTATTATATTGTGATGATATTATTCTAATTTTTATATCGATATTATTTATATATTAGGCCTTCAGACAAAGCTTAATAAATTACGTAACAGTAATCGACCGGACAGGTAGGTTTTTCTTAACTCTACTTAGAGTTGTTTCATTCAGATATGCTTATGGTTAATCATTGATGATTTCCATGTCGAAGAATTGTAGAATTGTACTCTGTATATATTGCATGTATAAGTTAGGTATGAAAGGTTGATCACCTTCATTACCATTCGGTCAAGATATATTTGTTCATGTTTAATACTTGTTCAGTCAAAAGTTTGTTCGTGCTAATTCACAACTATATTGATGAGTACAAACATATAACCTACAAAATGAACACAAAATGCATGAAAAGTAACTAAGACACATGAATATAAGAAACTTAATTCAAGTAAAAGATACCGGATAAGTAGGTATAAAATCTACTTATCAAATGCCCCCAAACTTAAACCATTTTTTGTCCCCAAGCAACATAACATAATGCAATCCAATGCAATGAAATGCAACTAATCTATATGCCTACGAATCCAGCAGTATTGATTGAATCAAATCTATTCACTCGGCCTTAGAGAAATCAAGTAAACATGATAATACATCATATCAAAACTCATCAACAATTTACTAGTCAATCATCAAATCTTAAACTATTATTACTGGTATAGTGTATGTGTGCTCAACATCCATGCTAACTGATATAATGCTAAATATAATATATAATAGATCTCTTTAAAGGCATCATACATTGCAAACTCACAAAATTCATGAACAAGCTAGATCAAACTAAAGTCAAACTTCCACCAAATTCAAGAGTCCAATCCGGGATACTTATGCTTTATTTTGCATTATGGGGGCTTTTTGCTCTTTTCCCGTTTTATTATTTTTTTTAACCATGACTGTGCAATGTCTCATTCCATTAGGCTAACATTGCTACCCCTTAGCAAGCTTTCGACCAATGAATCCTATACCATATAAGACCTTAGGGCGCTAGGTGTAAAGACAATCCCCCCGAGCGTACTTGCTCAAGTAATAAAGGCCCCAAAACAAGACTAACCACTGTATTTTTTTCATCATTTTTTAAAGCTTATATATCCCAAATTTTTCCCCCAAACTTAAGTTTTTGTCTACATTTAGCCATCTCCTCCTATTCATGTCTTTCATTTATTCAAACTAATATTATCCTTAAGAAGTCAATTATGTATCAATTTAAACTTAATCAATCAACAAAGTTGTCTCTAACGTGCTAACCTGATTATACCTGTTTCAAACAGAAAAAGATTCAATTCATAATAAGAAATCATATTAAAGTTCTAATATTCAGTAATATACTTGTTTACTCAATCCCATTATCATCATTGGCCAAAATAGACTGTAACTATCAAAAAGCTGGACTCATGCAAGATGAACATAGTAACTAACTATTATTTTTGAATTTTTGATTTTTTTTTACAAGAAACTGAATATAATGCTATTCAAACTATTCTATTATGCAACTACTTATACAGTTGTACTACACGAATGCAAACATAATGAACCTAAACTAAAATAACAATATATGTAAAATAACATAAAATAAACATGAAACTAAACATGCAATAAAGAACTAAACTAAACTCTCCCAAACTTAGAAATTACAATGTCCTCATTGTAAGAAATATAGCGGTAAGTAGAAGAGAACTTCCCTGTAATTAGCTAAGCGTGAGGTGATGGTGGCGATGGTGGCGACGATCATTTTCCTATCCATTGAACCTCCAATACTTGCAATGAAAAGAGACAACATGGATTAGATTAGCACTTTAGAATATAACGTGATTCCTATCTATTAAATAAACTAGGAAAGCATAAAAATATAAATAAAAAAATTCAGGTTGCCTTTCGATTCAAGACTTGATTCTGATCTTTCACTGACTTTGTTCGTCAACGCTATCCAATTCTTCTTCGATAATTGAGGAACCCTCCATCCATCGAAAATAATGTAGCTTTTGGTAGGTACCCATTTGTGATAGCCATTATATTAAAGTCACCTAGCATGCTTTCTTTAGATAAGATCACATTCAAGAACGTCCAACATCTAGGTGTTTTTTCCATTATGTCTGCGAATAGATTCTGGCATTAAGACTTGTCAGACACAACAATCTCTTCTTCTATCTTCTCCAGCTCATCGCTCCATGGCTTCGAAGTTGTACTCGCTTTTACGTCACAAGGAGTATTGCCGACGACATGACTACCTAGCGGACAAGGTTTTGCAAATCTAACTGGATCCTTGAACTTTGGTGGAGAAGGCACTTGAGGCATTAATAACATTGGCTCATCCTCATTAGTACTTATAGTTAGCTCTTCACCGATCTTGTTTTCATTATCCCCACTTGTCTCCTCTTTTTCAACATATCGTGGCTCATCCAGTTATAGATTTGGCTCGGGCACTTCATCAATCTCAGAATCCTCGTCATAACACCAATTATTTTGAGGACAGTTGTTCAGGGCTTTGAGCATTTGATCTATCTGGTTCTGCAGATTTTGAATTGATATCTCTTGATTAATCCTCCTCTCCTTATTTGATTCTACGAACTTGGACCACAATTCCTCCAACTTTGAATTATCCGTCTCAGTCTTGGAAGCCATGTATTGAGGACCATTGGTTGAGGTAGTGACGAGTTATTTCGTTCGATTATTAAAATTTTTGGTTGATAACTCCTGACTCATTATCATATCTTCTTTTTCTGCTATAATCCTTAACATGAATTCCTTCAATTCTGAATTGTCTTCTTATCGCATTGGAGGTTGACGTAAGAATTCTGAAGTGTATGTTGGATTCAGAGCAGAATATTGATCTTGATAGTTATAGCTCCATGGTGCATCTGGGTGATACCCCCAAACTTGATTATAATTGGCATATGCATAATCGTTGAGGTAGTCACCACCATACTGTACCGACCCAAGATTGATGGTGCATTGATTACTTGAGTAATTGCCAGCATAATAATTGCAAGTAACTATTATCCTTCGATTACGTTGGGCTGCAACAACGTCCAACCTCCTCGAAAGTGTCTCAAGTTGTGCTGATAATGCAGAAAATACATTGAATCCTTCAATCCCTGTGTCCCTTGGTTGAGTCATATTCGAATATGGCCTTTGATAATTGCATTCATCCATGGTACCTAAAAATAAAGAAAAATATGAAGAGAATTAATTGATTGAAGCTAATATTGGCAAAAATATATTAACTAATTCCCCGGAAACGACGCCAAAAACTTGTTGGATAAAATCTAATTACGCACAACACGCAAGTATACGTGGTCAACAAGTAATACAGTGAAAGTAGAGTATCGTTCCCACGAGGAATTATTAATATAAATGACCAAATATTAACTCTTAATCAAACTAATCTTATTTAAACAAATAATTTAATATTATAAATTAAATTATTTAATTAAACTAATTCTAATTACCACTAATTAAAAATCAGATTATGGAGATTTAAGATCACAACTTCACTTATTGCTTCATTTAAGTTAACACACTTCTCATCGGTTATTTTCTATCCCGATTTGTTAATCAAGAACACTAAAGCAGATAAAACCACCTCTCGATGCATAAGACACATACTCACTAAAATCCACAAATGATAGAATTAAGCAAGACACCCTAATTAACTAATCCACTATATTTCTATGTGAATTACAATTAAAAAAGATTTAAAGCACAAGTTCTCTATAAGATTACATATGGCGTAAAGGCATATCTCTATCCTAAACACGAATCATGAATTCCATCTATGCAGAAATCACAAACACATGTTATCATGATCAGATCTAAATCTATACTTCATCTCTCGAGTTCATATAGATTATCACGGTAATTGTTAGCTAGACAATTAAGCAATTAAGTCCAAATCACAATAGACAATCCACAATGATAGATCACAAAAATTGATAAAGAAGCATATTAAAATAAACTACACAATAAGATCCATTGTAATCTCAAACAAAGAATTAGTTAATTGAATTAAAACTAAGAATCCACACTTGAATAAACATTAAAAGATAAAGATAGAAGAAGATAAGAAGATAGAATCTATTGTCTGTAGATTTGATGCTCTCTCCTTGCTCCTACTTTGAATCTTCAATGGTCTCCAAGTTGCTTCAATCTCCAAATCTAATAAGAACTAGGGTTTTTCCCAATCTACTCTAATCTAATCTAATGGAATTCTTCCTCAAAAACTTCTCCTAATCCTTGTAAATCTCCTCCTTTTATAAGCCTCTTTATATGTCTTTAAGTCCTCTTGGAAGTCCTTGAATCAAACAACTCGAATCAATCCTTCTTAAACTAAAATTCTAGTTAAAATTGCCTTCTCTGCGTGTACCCAAGACCCGACTTGGGTATTGCCTTGTAAATAACAAGCCCTGGCTTTCTATGTTTTTGATTTTGAACTCAGGACCCCAAGCTCTGGCTTGGGTATAAGGCTTAAAAGAGCAAGCCCCGGCTTGGGTGCAAGCTACTAATTGTTTTTTTTGCAGCAGTGTCCTCTGGTAAAATGGCCATAACTTTTGATCCGGGAAGGGTTACGGGGTCTTCCACCTATAAAATCGAAGCTATCGATGAGCTCTACAACTTTCATTCTTTACGAATTGAGAAATAACGAACGGATGTAGGTCGAAATTGGACTGGAAGCAGCTGCTATGCAAATGACCACCCAAAATAGCGAAATTCAACGTCCGTTGGTACAAATGTCATAACTCTTGCATCCGAACTCCGATTGGAATGATTCAAGTTGTTCCAAAAAGCTAAGAAGAAGCTCTACAATATAGTCCAAGTTCCAAGCCAATAACATGAAATGAACATGAAAGCCTAAATGATGTCCGGATTGCTTTTCTTTGCGTTTTCCTACCAATTCTTTGCGATTTCCTTGCTTTTCCTTACCAATTGTCACTCAAACCGCTCCCAAACATATAACCTACAAAATGAACACAAAATGCATGAAAAGTAACTAAGACACATGAACATAAGAAACTTAATTTAAGCACATGAATATCCACTCTGGATATGTAGACACCATGATAATGCTAGCTTGAAATTGTTTCATAATTTCTTCTTTTACCTTTAAACTCCACTCAGGTTTCAATCGCCTGAGCTTCTGCCTGACTGGCTTGAATCCATCTTTAATGGGAAGGCGATGAAGGACAATGTCAGTGGAAAAACCCACCATATCTTCAGGAGACCATGCAAACACATCCTGGAATTGGGTTAATATCACAACCATGTCATTCCGTTGGTTTGGGGTGAGGTCTGAACCAATCTGGATTAGCTTAGGCCTTTCTAAGGTTCCAATATTGAAAGAAGTGGTTTGGTTAAGGTTGGGTTTAGGTTTATCTTCGACCCATTCCTTAATCTCCTGAGGTGTCTCAATGTCCTCTTGTATTTTCATCAAGTCTGAGTCCAACTTTGCATCAAAGTTACAGTCCTTGTGGAGAAAAGGCACCTCATCAGCAAGTACAGGCACATCTAAATTCAGAGCCCTGAAACAAAATATGCTTTTACATAATATATGAAACTGTTTAATCATACACAAGTGTTAGCATGTACTTATAAAATAACTGCTAATACTGTATAGAAAAGTAAGCAATTAAAGTTATCTATAGGGCAGAGGGATTTTCTGCCCGTTTTATCCTCGTCGACCAATGCATGGAGTGCTGCTCCAATTGTCGAGGGTAAAGTCCTGATGGACTGTAGCGATGGAGGGATTGTCATTGTCCTCCTTCTTCCGAATGATAACCATAACATCTGGGCAATCATCGTCTGGGGTGTATATGTTTGTATGTTCATCATGGACAATGATGCGTATGCATGACATCATCAAGGCGATGTCATGTTTACATTTTCATTCCTTTTCTTCCATTTCAGGATCATGAATCAAGACCTCTTTTGCTTTGAATGGTAATGGTTTGGGAAATAACATAGCCATAACATGGGCTGGCACTATGACAACCCGAGAATTTAGAAAAATTTTAAAATCATAATTAATTAATTTAAGGTTCAATATTAGAACCTAGACAGAAAATAAGTGTATGCATTTGATATTTTTGGGAAGGAATTTTGAGGATTTCAAAATTCTGTGAAGGATTTTGGTGAATTATTCAGGATTAAGTGATTACGTGAATATGATCTGTGTATATGGTCATTTATATATACAGTATGTGGTTAAGGGTCAAGGGTTGAACAGATAATTTTTATCAGTGTAAAACCCTAGTATTATATTAAGAACTTCAACGTTCTGTTAGAAAACCCTAACGACTAATAAGAAACCCTAGAAACCAGTTTTGAAACCCTAATTTCAATTCTGGGAATTCGAAACCCTAATTTGGAAATTGAAAACCCTAGTTTGGGAATTTAAATGCTATGTATAAGGTTTAAACGTCGTTAATTTTAAATTATTAGGGAAAACCCTAATAAATTACTTGAAACCCTAATTGATTATTAGAAAATCCTAATACCTGATCTGGAAACTCTAATTTTAGATTTTTGGGTATTTGAAACCCTAATCTGGGAACTTAAGGATAATTATAATGCTCAAGTGCTATTAATTATAATAGTAATTAGGGTAAAGCTTAATTAAATAGCAAACCCTAATTTCAAAATTTTAAACCCTAATTGTTTTGTTAGAAATCCTAATGTACAGTTATGAACTTAATTGCTAAATTAGCAATTTTAATTGGGATAAATTAATCCTAAATAGCAAGATTGAATTTCATGATTAAGAAATCTTAATATAATTATAGAATCCTAATTATAATTTAGAAATGCTAATTTTCTATTTTTGAAAACCTAATTTAGAAATCCTAAATGTGATTTTTGTAAACCTTAGGTTTCAAACCGTAAGGGTTAGATCAAATGACAACTTTAGAATTAAAATTGGTATGCAAAATGACTAGAATGCCCTTATGTCACATTCTTTAATTGGTAGCTTACAAATCTTGCCATGACTTTGGGTTGGTGACCAACCCTAGCCCTAGCTGTTGACGTCGGGATTTTTAGTTGTCCCTTTTTGTTACTTGTTCTTTGGTGTTCTCATGTTAATGTGAGATTTGTTTGAAAAAACAAGTGAAAAAAGTCCGACATGTGTAATGTCGACGATTTGACTTTAAGAGTCGCCAGTTGGTGTTTTTAACTGGTTGCACCAACGCAATCGGAAAAGGTTTGCACATTGACCCAGTGATGTGACACTGCTAAACGGGTCTGTGAAACCGAGATTCATTTGGGTTCGGGGGCTTGATTATGCGGAGGGAAGGTGTTAGGCACCCCGATATCTCTGTGTTGTTATACGGTGATCGCCACTTTTTAAGAAACTATTATAATGTGTGTGTGTGTGTGTGTGGATCAATGTGCAATTATTTGAAAGTAGTGCGAGGCCTCGTTCGCATCTATATACAAAGGGTTTGAATTTATAGAAAAATTCAGTTTTAAGCAAGATATAACAATGAAGTTTTGTAAAGGAGGTTTTTCAAACCCTGTGCTCAATAGGAATTGAGACCTTTTCATACTTCCATTTTATTATTAAAATGTTAAACATTTGCTTTTTTATTTTCGAGATGCGAAGCATCTTGAGAAAATAATATCTGACGATCTTAGAACTCCTCATGGGCATGATAGCCATCTAAGGAAATTGGACACAATAAATAATGTACAAGCCGCCTACATTAAAAATGTCCATCACGGAACCGAATCTAGATTCTCATAGATTGAATCTGTGATCACATGATTCCTAGGCTCACATGATACCGTTAATGATTTGTATATGGAAATATATATATATATATATATATATATATATATATATATATATATATATATATGATTAAGCACCATGAAGTAACTCCATGGGGGATAAAAGAAAAGTAAATAAAATGTATATATATATATATATATATATATATATAAATATATAATATATATATATATATATATATACGGATATGATCAACCACCCTAGACTTAGTAAATAAAGAGCATTTACATAAATGCATGAAATAAACTGTTTTTTATATATATATATATATATATATATATATATATATATATATATATATATATATATATATAAAAGTAAACGCTCGGACATAAATCCAGAGCTCAATCGAGGCATAACATTATATATATATATACGTTAGTATATATATATATATATATATATATAAATATATAAGTATATATATCGACAACAATTATATATACATATAATGAAAACCACGCTCCTGCATATAAGTTGAAGCTCAATCGAGGCATACACGATAACGTTAGTCCATATATACATATATACATCTAAGTATATATGAATGAAGTAAATGAAAACCACTTGATGAAGTTCGGGCATAAGCACAGAAAAGCTTGTATAGAGTGGTGTGTAAAGAGAAGAAAAGCTTTATAGAGTGTGAGAAGGTTTACATTGGTCGCCAATGCAGACTTTCTATGACTCTATATGGATAAACACTCTCGACTCCACCGGTAAAATGTATAGCTATATGTGAGCAAACAGGTGTTTAAAAAGAGCAAGCACTCAATATGGGTGTGTATAGAGCAAATTGGACAGGACTTCCTCGCCTTTTCCTTTTTTTAAAATGGCCACCCCAAGCCCTCTATTTATAGAGGGGAGCCATGAGTGTACCACTACACCGCATGATTGACTTTTCATGCATGCCAGGGTGCCCCTGGTTTTTGTGGGTCTTATCATCTCGAAGTACGTGCACTCCTGCACTGTAATGTCCGCTCGAATTGCAAAACTTCAATCCGAGCATCCGAACGTGGTATATACGACCTTCTTCAGACTACTTGTGTCTAGAGTTACGCAATGACATGGGTTAGAGGTTGTACGAAGTCTAGAAGAGGGGACCATGCCCATGGTCTTCAAGCTTCAAATTAAATCTGGTGTGCTGCCATGCGTAATAGTCACTCGGGATTGGAACTCCTTAGTTCTTGTAGGACATTGTTGTGTGTATGTATGTATGAAGTGTTGAGACGACTCGCAAGTGTTGAGGTGGCTAGATGACGTTTGACTCGTCACCAGGGTTATCACCGGTTTGAGTTGAAAGCAGACGTTGCTCAGGGTTACATCTGAGATTGGACTGCGGCAAGTGTTTGAATGCTGCAAGGTCATCTGTGAGAATTCCTGTCTGCCCGGTGTTAGCTCCGGGTCTGAGGTATGAGTGCCTCAGCGGGAGGTCTGATTGAAGCTGATCGCATGCAATTGAAATAAGCATTTCTGGAGTTATCGCTGGAACTGCATTAACACTCCTTGGTGTTATCACCAAGGATGAAACTCGGGGTTATCTCCGAGGTTGGAAATGATCCTTCCGGTGTGTGTTTTGGGGTTGGAAATGATGTTCCCGGTGTGTGTTCTAGGTTTTGAAACTGAACTTCTGGTAGTATCCGGAATGAATGTGATCTGTGTTCCAGGGTTATCTCTGAAAGACGAATATGCCCTCCTGCAATGTTAGTAGCAGGTGTGCAAAAAATTTCGAATGTCTACGGATGCCCCTCTTTATCATATTCATGCAATGCAAGGCATGGATAGGATAAAGAATCCTAGACACTTGAAATGCAACAAGATAAACATGATGCTATGTGCAGCAACATGATGCATGAATGAAATGATTGCCGACCAATCTTGTTGGGATGACAATTAGTGATGCCTTGGACATGCGATCTAAGTCTTCAAGGATGTTGACGTTGGGGCTATCACCAAAGTCTTGAATCCTAGACACAGACTTCTACTCCATAGAGGTACCTCTTGTGTACAAGAGATCTGTGGGGAGAAAGCTTTGTCTATTTGAGGATGTGTATAACATATCCCATCATCCTGTCGGAGTTACTTCCAACAGTATGTACTTGTCAAGGTTGCCTGACCTCCATTGATGCGTGTATCACCGGATAGATCTCTATTGGGTGCATTGTCAAGGCTGCTTGACCTTCATTGATATTTGTATCAATTGTTGCATCGCGTTGTGACCCTTGCTGGGGAAGGTTGCTTCAATGGGTTTACTTTCAATTGGCTGAGATAACATCAAGGTTGCTTGACCTTCATTGATTTGTGCATCAATGGTTGAATTGCGTTGTAACCCCCGCCAGGGATATGTGGATAATTTGTAACTTTGGCATTGTAACCCCCACCGGGGATACGTCATTATTTCATAACTTTGGCGTTGTAACCCCCGCTGGGGATACTTCATTATTTCATAACTTCGGCATTGTAATTCCCGCCGTGGATACTTCTAGGGTTGTGACGGTATCAAACTTTTTTGAGGTATTGTTGAGTATGATTTATAAAAGCTGAGGCCATTGGTATAGTATACCTTGTATGCAGGCGAATACCAATGAGTGAGATGTGGGACCAGATTGCGGCCAATGAAAACTAGGATTCCAGGCTATCCCGCTCAATCGCGTAGCATTTTCATTCCTGATTTGGCCTGTTCAGCTCATGAGACCTCCTTTGTAACTCTAACTGGAGCGAGCCAGAGGTGTGGGATTTGAGGATGGGTACCCGACTAGGGTTGAGTACATTATCTCCACCCGTAGGATTCCTCTCTTCACAGATAGAGGATGGGAGCTCTATTTAGGAGAGCGTGCTATCAGGAGCACTACATGAGAGATTCACATACCGATCTTGCCTCCTGCCAAGCGTTATTGGCCTGTTTCACAGTCACCCATCATTGATATCCCATTGTTAGGGGTTGACGGTTTCACATTATCAAAGGGTCCCTGCACTCAGGAGATGTTCCAGCATTGGTGGTTCCTTCGTACCATTGGAGCTCAGACCCGCGCAACACAGTTTATGGAGGATATGGTTCTAGGATCCGTGGTGATGATGAATTGGCTAGCCTGTGTCAGAGATCCAACTCATGCTACACAGATTGACAGTTTGACCCGGTAGTTGGACCGGGCACATTTCTTTATCCGGCATTTGGGTAAAGATCCTTCAGAGGCAGATACTTTTGATCCCTCCAGCTCTGGGCGCCGCCCCTCGGTGACCCATATGGCTTTCAGGGCAGAGATCCTCCTTGTATAAAGTTGGACATCCACAGTAGATAGAGATCCAGTGACTCAGAAGGAGTTACATCAGGTGGACAGGATTGATGATGTAGACATCGATACCATTGACTTCTTCTGATGTATATTCTCGTTATCTCTTTTAATGGGCCTCTGTTAGTTGCTGGGTAGCTTCGCCCCATTCTCGCTATATCTTTCGATAGGCCTCTGTTGAGATGTTGGGTAGCTTCGCCCCATTTCCCTGTATTTTAACTGTACAAAGATGTATTAGATGATGATATACTTAAGAATGTATGTATAGTTTTCCATTCCCTATATCATATTGCCATCTATTGTATCATGCATGTTGTTATGTTATGTGTATGTATGCATGTCCAGAGATACTCAGCATTGACCCCTAGTTGGTCTTATGACACGACCCATACAGATGTCTTCTTCGATAGTTAGCCGTATTGATCATACCCCACCATTTTTGGTGGCATCTGGTATGCGTTCATGGTATGATAGTATGTCACCACCAGACAAGGTGACCGTAGATGATTTTTTGTAACATACTATGACCCTGTTGATGTTTCAGGTTCCCCCAGTATTTGTGGAGGGTATGCTAGAGCATTGGGTAATGGAGAGACAGGTTTTCTGATTCGGGACCCAAGAGTTGACTCTTACTCTGGAGGAGTATAGACGGTTGATGATACTGTCGTTGGACAGACCTTGCGTGCACATGGAGATCGGAGACATGAGTAGACAGTTCATGACCCTCACCGGATTGAGGCGTAGAGTGGTACAGGACGAGATTACTTCCGGCCACGTGATATCCCAGCATTTTCTATTTGACAGATTTGGCTCTGAGGATAGTTATGCATGGTATTTTGGGATTTCACCACACCGGAGGATCATTGGCATTTGGCCAGAGTGGATGTACTGCTACTATGCGTATTGTCATACGTATAAATGCCACAGTACATGGATAAGTTGGAAATTGGCATCATTATGGCAGTGAGAGCTCTCAGGGAGGGTCACACCATCATACCGATGATTATGGTAGAGACTTTGAGGTCGACCATATATTGTTGCACTTATCCGTAGCAGAGTGTTCACAAGCAGCTTCGGTCATGCTGTACGTGTGGTTTATGTCACACTTGAGACCGATTGGCACATTCAGATGGAATGGGTATTGCTTCACCTATGATATAGCTATGTCGTACTCCTTTCAGCCTGCAGAGTGTAATGATGCTGCATCTTGGTCAGCTTTCCTAGCAGGGATTGGAGATCCATTGCTATACTGCCGTGTTCAGGGCTTAGCTCACCCTACAACTTTATTACTTATGCTCCGGGCATGGATTATCTACCTCTGGCTAGTTTGAGAGGGATGATCACCTACCACCCACTGGTCGTGATGTGTCAGTTTGACCAGTTTCAGGATTTCCACCCATTTGAGGGGGCAGTGATTCAGCGCTTCACTTCTCGCCACTTATCATCACCGGACAGATCCAGGTTATATACCTATTGGGATCAACAAGAGTTAGCTAAGTTTTCTTTCAGTCATCCGTGTTATTCTGCAAAGTATTCAGCATGGATGGAGATAGAGACTGCATCGACTATGGTAGTATCCATAGTGCAGGATATAGATTCTGACGATGAGGAGGGTATAGAGGAGGCTAACATTCCCATTGATGGAGACTTGACTGCTGGGCTGCCAGTATTTGTGATGGATTCTCCCACCCTGAGTGCCACTGTTACTTAGTATTCAGCACAACATTTGGAGCAAAGCCTACATCTAATGACCTATGAGAGAGACCAGGCTAAGGCCTCGATGTTGACAACTCTTGATGGGAGAGACGCCACTCTGTTAGAGAGGGATGTGGAGCGGGATGCCGCCCTATCTGGTAGGGATGTGGCCATTGCAGACAGTACTTCAGTTAGATCCCATATGACTGGCACCCTTGCTGATATGAGTGCATACATAGATGAGCATCATGTAACCATGCAGTTAGCCTCTGATCTGCTAGCTCGTGTAGATGCCATTGGGCAGGAGCTTGCAGCTTTACCTCCGTCCTCAGAGAGCGATGCTATGTTAGATCTGATAGTCCGCATACACACAGATCTATAGATAGCTTTGTATTTTTCTGCACAGACAAGCTTAGCCATTTTGTCAAGTACAACACAGATGTATATATCAAACAGTATTATATATGGCAAAGAAATATATTTTGATTTACTTCCCTTTTAGTTATACCTTGATACTTGCTTGATATTTTCCGATTTCTTTAGGGCCTTATGATCTTGATGCATTTTGAACTTATCCTTGATATGTGGACATTGAGCCATCAAAGGATCTCTCAGAACTGATCATTGATCTGTATGTATTCCTACCATCTTTGGTGTCTTGGGACTGGTATCTATATGGAAAAGTGGAGAGGAGGGTGGCTTTTCCTCTATGAGATCGACCGCACCACAGATGGTCGCCAATACTTCTATTTGTGAGAAGCCTAGTTAATTCCATCTCTTATGGATTGGTGTTGCTCTTTGAGGAACAACCGCAACTTTGATGGTCACCAAATCTCCTATTTGTGAGGAGAGGTTGGGTAATTCCATCCCTTTGGTCTGAAGCCGATGAAATGTGGTAGATTGAAGGTTGATCCCAGTACCCTGTGACAAGCATTTTTTTTCTGGTAGGGGTTAGACTGAACCATAAATGGCTGACTACGTACTCCTATTGAAGAGGAGATCAAATCTACGTAGTTCAAACCTGGTGTAAAAGGTTCAACGCTGAATGTGAAAGGCATATGTGTGTAGAAGCTTTATTGATGAAGAAGGGTGTAGAAGTATTTTTGTTATTTTTGTTTTTGTAGAGAGAGGGTAGAAATGTTTTTGTTATTTTTTGTTTATTGGGACCGAGCCATATAGAATATGGTTGCCTATGTACTCCCGTGTATCAAGGAGATCAGGTCGACGTAGTTCGCCCCTCAGGATGAATCGCAACCAAAGAGAAGTGTGAATCCCATGTGCAGGCTATACTTCGGGGAGAAGAAAGTTTGATCCCATGATGGGGACAAACTGCAGGTGTGGAAAAGGTTTGATCCCGTCTTTAGGACAAACTGCAAGCATAGAAAAGTTTAATCCCATCTTCAGGATAATTTGCAGGTGTGAAAGGTTCAATCCCATCTTCAAGATAACCAAAATTGTATGAAAGGTTTGAAATGAGGTGAAACCAGACTGCTAGTTTGAAGTGTATGTTTCCCTGAGGGGCAGAAGAGTTTATAAAAAGAGGGTTCAAAACCGGAATGATTGGTGATTGGATGATCAATACCAGGATGTTTGTTTGATGGTAACTTTAGACATAGTACCATTTCATGGTGTCCGAGTTGATAAGCTATGGAAATTCATAGCCATCAATTTCTTGTAGTCTAAGAGCACCTCCTGTTAATACCTCCTTGACAACAAATGGGCCTTCCCAGTTAGGAGCAAATTTTCCCTTAGACTGATCTTGGTTGTCAATGATCTTCTTCAAAACCAAGTCATGTTGTTTGAACTGCTGTAGTCAGACTTTTCTGTTGTAGGATCGTCCGATCCTTTGTTGATATAACTGACCATGGAAGATAGCCACAGTTCGCCTTTCATTTATTAGAGACAATTGATGATACCTATCTAGTACCAATTGGTCTTCGTCCAATTGAGCATCCATCAATACTCTGAGGGATTCCATTTCCACCTCTGTGGGGAGCACTGCTTCCATCCCATAGGCTAATGAGTAGGGGGTTGCCCTAGTGGAAGTACGCATGGAAGTTCTGTAGGCTAATAAAATCAGAGGCAAGAGTTCAGGCTATCCTTTGTGATTGGCGGACATTTTTTGCATGATCTTTTTGATATTTTTATTAGCCGCTTCAACAGCACCATTCATCTTTGGACGGTAGATGACGAAGTTAAGGTGTTTGATGTGGAATTTACTGCACAACTCCTCCATCATTCTGTTGTTGAAGTTTTTAGCATTGTCTGACATAATGACCTGTGGTTGTCCATATCGACAAACGATATTGTTTCTGATGAAAGCAATGATGACTTCTTTAGTAACCCTGGGGAAGGAGGCTGCTTCTACCCATTTGGTGAAGTAGTCAATCATGGTGAATATGAATTGATGTCCATTACTGGCTTTGGGCTCGATGGGCCCGATCACGTCCATTCCTCACATTGAGAAGGGCCATGGCGAACTCATATTTTGGAGTTCCCTTTGAGGGGCGTGGATAGCATTCCCATGAATCTGGTATTGATAGCACCTCTTGACGTGATCATCACAGTCAGTTTTGAGCGTAAGCCAATAATGCCTTGTTCTGAGGATCTTTTTGACGAGTAAGGGGTCGCTCATGTGTGGGTCACATACTCCACCATGTATCTCATCCATGAGCCTCTAAGCTTGGTCTTTGTCCAGACATTTGAGGAGACCTAATTCTGCATCTCTTTTATAGAGTGTATCTCCGCTCAGGTAGAATTTCATAGCAAGTCGATGGATCCGCCTCTTCTCAGTTAGGATCCCCTCAGCGGGTGTAGATCCATCTCACAGATATTCCTTGATATGCTGATACTAAGGGTTGTGGATGGGAGGTAGCTCATTTGATACTTCTCCAACATAGTTCCCATAAGCTGGGGCCTTTTGCAGGGCAAATGTGATGCTTGGCATGTTTTCCTTGTCAAATATGTGAATCAAGGAGGCCAACGTTGCTAGTGCATCCGCAAAATCATTCCTATTACGAGGAATGTGTAGAAAGGAGATTTCTTCGAACTCTAAAGCCATATGTAAATCTTGCCGATGGTAAGGCATAAATGTAATTCTTTGGTTTTATAGATTCCTATGGATTATTTGATTACCAATTCAGAATCCCCAAAGACAGTTAACAGCCTGATGCCCATTGAACTGGCAAGTTTTAACCCCATGATACAGTCTTCATACTCCGCTGTGTTGTTGGTGCTGACAAACTATAATTTGACGGCGATGGGATACTGCTCCCCCGTAATCAGATATTAGAATTGCTCCAGCTTCAGAGCCTTCTGTGTTAACAACTCCATCAAAATACATTTCCATGTGCGGCATGAATCGTACTGATGGTATTGCTGAACTGTCATTACCCCTTCATTGGGGAAATATGTTTCTAAGGGTTTTTAATCCCCTGCAGGTGCGGCGGCCAGTTGATCCGCAATTCCTTGACCTTTGACAGACTTTTGCATCACGTAGACGATGTCAAATTGCTGTAGGATCAACTTCCATCTGGACAGTCGACAATTAAGTATGGGTTTACTGAACACATACTTGAGAGGATCCACGCGGGATATGAGATAGGTTGTGTGACCATGGAAGTAATTTTGTAACCTTATGGAAGCCCATGCTAAAGCACAACAAGTCTTCTCAATCAGAGTGTACTTGTGTTCACTGATGCTGAATCTTTTGTTGAGGTGATAGATAACTCGTTCTTAGCCTCTATTATCTTTTTGCCCTAACATACAGACCCATGGCATTGTCATTAATGGATAGGTACATGAACATGGGAACATCATCCCTGAGTGGTACCAAAATAGGAGCGTTAACCAGCTGCTCTTTAATGGTATGGAAGGCTTTTTGACACTCATCATTCCATTTCATGGAGGAGTTCTTCCTTAACAATTTGAAGATGGGCTCACAGGTTGCTGTGAGTTGAGAGATAAACTTGCTAATGAAGTTGATTCTTCCCAAAAATCCCGTATTTCCTTCTCTGTCTGAGGAATGGGCATTTCCTTGATGGCCTGGATATTGGTAGGATCCAGTTCAATCCCTTTATGGCTGACTAGGAAACCTGGCAACTTGCCTGCCTTAACACCAAAGGCACACTTGACTGGATTCAACTTCAAGTTGTACTTACGCAACCTGTTGAATAGCTTTTTGAGATGGTCTAAGTGGTCTTCCTCCCTTTGGGATTTGACAATGATGTCATCCACATAGATCTCTATCTCTTTGTGCATTAAATCGTGGAAAAGAGCCATCATAGCTCGTTGGTAGGTTGCCATGGCATTGATGAGGCCGAATGACAACCGTCTGTAGAAAAAGGTGTGACACCCCCAAAATAAGTATACATCACCTATCTTGAGTTTCCAAATACATGGTACAAAATTCAAATACAACTTAATTATACAACAGTCGTATAAAATAGGACAAAACATATGCTGCGAGTTTTAATACAAATATTGTCATCTAGACAATATCCACCCTCAATTGAGTCCTCATTACATTTATTATCACATTATTTAACAGTAATAGTGAGGACTACTAATGCTATTATACGGGTAGTCACTCCATTCCCCGACTAGTCCTCGCTACGTTCTCATTTCACGAAGAGAACAATGAAAGTAAAAGGGTGAGCTCAACTAGCTACTAGAAATATTATGACTAAGATATTATGAATAAATTATCGTTAGCCTTCGATGTTACAGTGTTAAGAATCGGATAAATTATCGTTAGCCTCGACCGTCACTCCGGTTCCCGACTAGTCCCTCGCTACGTTCTCATTTCGAAGAGAACAATGAAAGTAAAAGGGTGAGCTCAACTAGCCAAGTAAGAAATATTATGACTAAGATAATATGTAATAAATTATCAAAAGTTTAACCGACATAATATATAACAAACATAAAGTTTAACTACATTGGAACAAGCAATCCATTAAAAGAGTCAGTAGAGAATAAAATCTACTATCTTTTATGATTTTAAAGGTTTTTCATCACTTTTATCGTTGGGACTCATCTTAATAAATAATTCACATCATCCCTGCACTACGACCAATGATATTCATTAGTATCACAACCACAAATTATCCATGCACTACGAGCCAAGGATATTCGTGTCTTCATCAATGGTCATGATCATGCCAACAACTGTCCATCAATCCACTACGTGCCAATGAGGACTTTTACAACATCATTTGTTACATTACGGTCATGTTTATACCGATTAATCCCTGGTCATAATCATACCAAGTCCATCTATGCACTACATGCCACAGATGACTTTCAACATAATATAAACATGAGGATTATGACAATGATATAAGAATTCAATAAAACAAAATCAAGAATTAATTTATCCAGGAACTAATAACATCCAAATTGTCAACATGATACTTCTTTGTAGAGTAAAATTCAAGAATGATCAGAAGAATATTTCCATGAAAAGATACTGGATGAAGCGCAATTATCAAGGATATTCCACTAATTTCATGGAGTATAGAAGTCAAAAATTTAACCAACTAGGTATAATAAAGAATGGAATAACAAAAGAAATCACCAGGCATGCGATAGACCGCACAAACAGGTTATTCCAACAGAATAATAAATAACGGAACCAGGTCATGCGTAAACGCACAGACAAGATATTCCAACAAAATAATAAAGAATGGAATAACAGAAGAATTTCAGCATGTATGCGGTACTTTGCATAGACAGGTTATTCCAACATAATGATAAAGAATGGAATAACAAAAAATTTCACCAAGTATAGGTAGATGGCGTACAAAGTTATTCCAATAAAATAAAAAATGGAATAATGAAGTTCTCTTCATGAATACAAAAGAAATAATACCCCTTACCTTAGAACAATTTGGATAAAGGAGTAGTGAAGTAGCGAGAATACTTTTTTTTTTCTCTATAGTTTTCTCTCTAGAGTTTCGGTGAATTTGTAAGAAATAATGAAGGAATGAACTTCTATTTTTAGGAGAATGGGTGAATAGTAACTAATTCTTGAAGCGTGTCTAGATTGATTTACTATTTCCAAATTGGTTTACTATAAAATATTCTAATAAAACAAAATCTTTTAAATAAAATAAAATATATTCTATTTATAATCTAATAAAACGAATAACTTTATAAAAGTATTCATTTTTTATATAAAAAGCTTTTTCATTTTATTACATTAATAACACTAATAAAACAAAATTTCATCATCATTATTATAATTCACACTATTAATCGACTGTGTCATTCCTAGGAAAAGGGGCTTTCAATAAGGATTTCTCCCTATTGGCATGCAATTAGGTGACCAAACCTCTCCTGGCGTAACTTCTAGACATCATTAATATTGCAAATAATAATATTAATAACTTTGTCGTCTCAATTATTGATTTAATAATATATAAAATATCGACAATAATTGAATCAATTAACGTGAGATACTATGCAACAATTGCTGAAGCAATAATTAAACAAAACTGAGTGACTTCTCACGTAAGCATCGATAATCAATACCATGTGCTACTATGCAACCACGCGTATTCCTGTACTTTTAACACCGGGTGTTTCAATAGTTAACGATAAAACTTTCGCCGTTATTTTCATAAAATATTTTTGTCGTTTTCTCAATCTGACAATAATTTCGTTGTGGGATCCACCACTGATTGTGCTGTTGTACGAATATTCTCTGTTAAAACGATATTCCCCGACCAATCTTATATTATATAACAACTTGCGTACTTTGTAAAATTTATAACTATTACCCACAGCTATAACAATATATCAAATTCATTCCATAGTATTCAAAAAATGATAATTATAGAAAATCCATCTCTATTCATAAAAGTTGGGGTTTTATAATCTCCCCTTCTTATGAAATTTTGTCCTCCAAATTAGGGTACATACCTGGTATGTCGAAGAAGTAAGGATACGTTGATTTCATTTCAGAATCTAACTCCCAGGTCATTTCCTCAACATCGTGGTTCCTCCATAAAACTTTGACTTGAGGTATAACCTTGGAGCATAGAATATGTTCCTTCTTATCCAAGATTTGAACTTGAACCTCTTCATACGTTAAATCTTCCGCTATTTCGTTCAGTTCTAACTCAATAATGTGGTTTGGGTCTTTCACATATTTACGTAACATGGATATATGAAAAACGTTATGAACACGAGACATACTTAGCGGTAAAGCGAGTTTATAGGCTACAGTCCCTACTCGATCGAGGATTAAAAAATGGGCCAATGAATCAAGGATTGAGCTTTCCTATCTTTCCAAATCTCGTAACTCCTTTCCATGGAGCAACACGTAATAACACATGATCTCCAATATCGAATTCCACGTCCTTTCGATGAAGATCAGAATAACTCTTTTGTCGATCTTGTGATGTTTTTATACGTTATCGGATCGTTTGAATCTTTTTTCGTAGTCATGCGTACCAACTCCGGTCCCAACAACGTTGCTTCACCCACCTCATCCCAACATCCGAGAGAACGACACTTTCTTCCATCTGGCGCCTCGAATGGAGCCATGCTAATACTTGTTTGATAACTGTTGTTGTAAGAAAACTCCACCAATGGTAAGAACTTGTCCCAACTTCCCTTGAAGTCAAGGATACAAACTTCAAGAGTTTGAATAGTCCTCTCTGATTGTCCGTCCGTCTGAGGATGATATGCCGAACTAAATCATAAATCCGTGCCCATAGCTTTTTGTAAACTAACCCAAAATCGTGAAGTGAATCTTCGGTCTCGATCAGAAACTATGGATACTGGTATACCATGTAGTCTTACAATCTCGTTTATATACATACGAGCAAGACGTTCAAGTGTATAAGTTTCTCATATTGGTAATAAATGAGCAGACTTGGTCAATCTATCAACAATGACCCAAATTGCATCTATGCTTTGAGAAACCTTAGGAAGACCAGTAACGAAATCCATGGTAATGTGCTCCCACTTCCATTCTGGAATTTCAAGTGGTTGCAACGGACCTTTTGGTACTTGATGCTCTGCTTTGACTCGTTGACAAGTTAAACACCTTGAGATAAACAACGCTATCTCTCTCTTCATATTGCCCCACCAAAATGTATGTTGAAGATCACGATACATTTTGGTACTCCCAGGATGGATTGCAAACAGTGTGTTGTGCGCCTCCATCATGATTTTATACTTTAACTCAGGATCGTTAGGAACACAAAGTCTGAAGTTGACTCGAAGTATTCCTTCTTCATCAATTCTTGCTTCCGATATTACACCTTCTTGTACTTTCTTCCTCATATGCATCAGCTCCAGGTCTGTAGCTTGAGCAGCTTTAACTTTATCGATTAAAGTCGGTTCTACTCATATATTTTCCATCATCACGTGGGTCCCTAGAGTCTTTATCTTTATCTCCATTCTTTGCATATCATACAAATTGGGCCTCTACGTTGACAATATCGCACTCGTACCCGCATATGATCTTCTACTCAATGCGTTAGCTACCACGTTTGCTTTTTCAGGATGGTATTGGATGGTATGATCATAATCTTTCAACAGTTCAAGCTAACGTCGCAGTCGCATGTTGAGTTCCTTTTGAGTGAATAAATATTTGAGGCTTTTATGATCAGTAAAGATCTCCACTTTCTCCCCATACAAGTAATGCCTCCAAATCTTTAGTGCAAAAACAATAGCTGCCAACTCTAGATCATGAGTAGGATAATTCCTCTCATATTCTTTGAGTTGTTGAGAGGCATAGGCTCTGACTTTCCTATGTTGCATGAGAACACATCCTAACCCTTTGCCTAAAGCATTTATAGATGACAAATCCCTCCCGAGGCGGATGGAATTATTAGAGCAGTCTTTGAAATGAGTCTCCTCTTGAGTTCATGAAAACTCTTCTCACATTCCTCATTCCAACCGAATTTTATATCTTTCTGAGTCAGTTGAGTTAAGGGAGTAGTGATTCGAGAAAACCCTTTTACGAATCTCCGATAATAACTAGCAAAGTCGAGAAAGCTACGTACTTCGGTCACTGATTTTGGTTGCTCCCAGCTTTGAATAGCTTCAATCTTTGATGGGTCAACAGATATTCCATTACTTGATACCACGTGCCCAAGGAATGCTACTTCCTCAAGCCAGAACTCGTATTTCTTCAACTTGGCATAAAGCTTATATTTACGAAGCTTTTGAAGTATCGGCCTCAAGTATTGCCCATGATCTTCACGGCTTTTGGAATAAATAAGGATGTCATCAATAAAGATGACCACAAAGTGATCCAAATACTCCTTGAATACTCGGTTCATCATATCCATGAAGGCAACAGGAGCATTAGTCAATCCAAAAGACATGACTAGGAATTCATAATGCCCATACCAAGTTCTGAAAACCGTCTTTGGAATGTCATCGGTTCTAATCTTCAATTGGTGATATCCGAAACGAATATTAATCTTTGAAAAGAATTTGGTGCCTTGCAACTGGTCAAACAGGTCATCAATACGTGGTAATGGGTACGTATTTTTAATGGTGACATGATTCAACTCCCGATAATTAATACAAAGTCGTATACTCCTGTCTTTCTTTTTCACGAATAGAACAGGAGCACCCCAAGGAGACGTACTAGGACGAATGAAACCGATGTCTACCAATTCTTATAGTTGGGTCTTTAACTCCTGAAGTTCAATAGGAGCCATTCGATATGGGGCTTTGGAAATAGGTTTTGTACCAGGTTCAAGGTCGATACAAAATTCAATTTCACGCCGGGGGGGTAGGCAGGGGAAGTTCTTGAGGAATACGTCAGGAAATTCATTAATAATAGAAATATCATTCAAAACTGACGTATTTTTTTTTAGATTTATGACATGAGCTAAGAGAGCTTGACATCCATTTTTTAATAAACGAATAGATTTATGGCTTGAGATGACAGTGATTGATTTTAATGGTTTGGTTGCTTGAATTCGCATAATAGGTTGGTTAGGAATATGGAAGCTAATAACCTTACGAAAACAATCAATTTTAGCATGATGAGTAGTTAACCAATCAATCCTTAGAATTACATCAAATGCAAGTATTTTCAATGAAATAAGATCGACAGGTAATGTGAGGGTACCGATTTGAACCAAGCACGAGTTATAAACAGTGGATGTAATGAAGGTTTTTCCTAACGGAGTTTCAATAGATAAGTCAAAGTCCAATTTCTCTGGAGTCAAATTTAAACGTTGAGCGCAAGTAGGAGTAATAAAAGAATGGTTAGAACCGGTATCAAATAAGGTATATAATTCGCTAGAGTTTATGTTAAGCTTACCCGTGATGACCTCGTTCGGGTTCCTTGCTTTCTGGGAGGTCACGACAAATGCTCTCCCTTGCACTACTGGCTTTGACTTTTCTGGGACGTCCTTTGGTGCCTCCATCCTAGCTGAACTTGTCTTCGGTGAACGGCAAAATCGGGCTAGGTGACCTTCTCTTCCACAATTATAACATGCTTTGGATGGCATCGCGTAGTTTGGGCTGATGTGTCCCTCCCCTCCGCATTTGAAGCATGTGATAGGTGGTCGTTCTCCTTCCTTAACAACGGGTGCTGGTGCTAATGTCTTTCCAGCATTGTTGAATCTCCTCTTCTTGAAATATCCATTCTTATTGTTTTGGCCATGATTACCACTGAAGTGGTTACCATTTCTGGCATGTTAATTCCCTCTACGCTTATTGTCACCGCTTCGATGACTGTTATCACTGGTATTATCATTTTACCAGCTGTTCTCTTTTGGTTGGGTTGACTCATTATCGCGCTCCAATAACTGAACCCTATTAATAACATCTGAATATAAACACAGTTTATGAGAGATAAGATATTGACGTATCTCGGGTTTCAAACCTCTTAGAAACATTCGCTTCATTCTCTCCTCATTATCAACCAAATGGTACGCAAACCGGGACAACTCGACAAACTTGGCTTCTTACTGCGACACAGTTATGTTGTTTTGCTCCAGCTTGATGAATTCTACCTCTTTCATGTGACGAATACTTTCGGGAAAGTACTTGTCGTTGAACAATTCTTTGAACTTCTCCCAAGTCATCTTCAGTGCGGCAGGTTGAGTACGTTTTACAGATTCCCACCAAGAATCGCCTCGCATGCAACATGAAGGTGGAAAAGGAACCTTTGCTCCTCGGAGCATCCCAGACATCAAATATCTTGTTGATCTACTTTATCCATGTCTACGCCTTAAGTGGTTTTGGCTCTCCAAAAACTACGGTGGTCCCAGTTCCTTGAATCGCTGAATGCGGTGACCGTCGAGAGTTGCAGTGTTTCCACCTGCATTTTTTACAAGAGCCGCTCTTGCCTGATGTTGCATGAATTGCATAAAGCCTCTAAACATTCCATCATTCATCATCTGGTCAGTGTCATTGTTTGCCTAAGGATTGTCGCCTTCCTGATGCACATTATCCTGATTATTGATCTGTGGAGACTCAACAGTTTCCTGTGCTCCATTGATGTTCTCAACATTCTCGGATACCATTTTCAAATACTGCCACAAAACACGGGTTAATTAACATATCACATATTATCCCTATACTTTGACCGATCAATTAAATACCAAATAAACTTAGGTAGGTCATACTAGTGAAGGAATTCTCGGTCTCTCCCCTCCTACTTCTTGTCTCACATCTTAGCCAGGGATCATATCCCTAAGCTTTGATACCAACTGTGATGCCCCCAAAATAGGTATACATCACCTATCTTGAGTCGCCAAATACATGGTACAAAATTTAAATACAACTTAATTATACAACAGTCGTGTAAAATAAGACAAAACATATGCTGTGAGTTTTAATAAAAATATTGTTATCTAGACAATATCCACACTCAATTGAGTCCTCATTACATTTATTATCACACTATTTAACAGAATAGTGAGGACTACTAATGCTATTATACGGACCGTCACTCTGGTTCCCGAATAGTCCCTCGCTACATTCTCATTTCACAAGAGAACAATGAAAGTAAAAAGGGTGAGCTCAACTAGCCCAAGAAG
Organism: Panax quinquefolius; assembly: GCA_020205615.1. Classification (NCBI taxonomy): domain Eukaryota; kingdom Viridiplantae; phylum Streptophyta; class Magnoliopsida; order Apiales; family Araliaceae; genus Panax; species Panax quinquefolius. The sequence goes on from CM035152.1 coordinate 39,431,173, forward strand.
AAATATTATGACTAAGATAATACGTAATAAATTATCGTTAGCCTTCAACAAATTTAAAAGCGATACAATATAACAAACATCAAGTTTAACTATATCGGAACAAGCAATCCATTAAAAGAGTCAAGTAGAGAATAAAATCTACTATCTTTTATGATTTAAAAGGTTTTTCATCACTTTTATCTCTGGGACTCAGCTTAATAAATAATCCACATCATCCCCGCACTTTTCTACCAAGGATATTCATTATTTATCACAACCACAAATTATCCATGCACTACGGGCCAAGGATATTCGTGTATTCATTCATCAATGGTCATGATCATGCCAACAACAGTCCATCAATGCACTACGGGCTAATGAGGACTTTTACCACATAATTTGTAACATTACGGTCATGATTATACCGATTAATCCCTGGTCATAATCATACCAAGTCCATCTATGCACTACAGGCCACAGATGACTTTCAATATAATATAAGCATGAGGATGATGACAATGATATAAGAATTCAATAAAACAAGTTCAAGAATTAATTTATCCAGGAACTAATAACGTCCAAATTGTCAACATGATACTTCTTTGTAGAGTAAAATTCAAGAATGCTCAGAAGAATATTTCCATGAAAATATAGTGGATGAAGCGCAAATATCAAAGATATTCCACTAATTTCATGGAGTATAGAAGTCAAAATTTTAACCAACTGAGTATAATAAATAATGGAATAACAAAAGAAATCACAGCGCAAGCGCGATAAGCGCACAAACAAAGTTATTCTAACATAATAATAAATAACGGAACCGTGTCATGCGTAAGCAGCATGAGACGTGATGTTCCAACGAGAATAATAAAGAATGGAATAATGAAGAATTTCATCATGTATGCGGTAGATCAGATAGAAAAGTTATTCAATATAATGATAAAGAATGGAATAATGAAGAATTTCACCAAGTATAGGGTGATCCAGCGTATAAAAGTTATTCAACAGAATAAAAAAATGGAATAATGAAGTTCTCTTCATGAATACGAAAGAAATAATACCCCTTACCTTAAAACAACTGGATAAAGGAGTAGTGAAGTAGCTGAATACTTTTCTTCTTTCTCTCTATAGTTTCTCTCTCTAGAGTTTCAGTGAATTCGTAAGAAATAATGAAGGAATGAGCTTCTATTTATAGAAGAATGGACTGAATAGTAACTAATTCTGAAGCGGTCTCAGATTGATTTACTTTTAAGCAGACAAATTCAGTTGGTTTACTATAAAATATTCTAATAAAACAAAATCTTTTAAATAAAATATAATATATTCTTTTTATAATCTAATAAAACAAATAACTTTATAAAAGTATTCTATTTTATATAAAAAGCTTTTCTGTTTTATTACATTAATAATACTAATAAAACAAAACTTCATCATCATTATTATAATTCACACTATTAATCGACTAGGTCATTCCCAGAAAAGAGGGGGCTTTCCAATAAGGATTTCACCCTATTGGCGCGTAATTAGGTGACCAAACCTCTCCTTGGCAGAACTTCTAGACATCGTTAATATTGCAAATAATAATATTAATAATTTCGTCGTCTCAATTATTGATTTAATAATATATAAAATATCGACAATAATTGAATCAATTAACGTGAGATACAATGCAACAATTCATGAAGCAATAATTGAACAAAACCGAGTGACTTCTCACGTAAGCATTAATAATCAATACCGTGTGCTACTATGCATGCACGCGTATTTCTGCATTTTTTAACAACGAAAAGGTGTTTCAACAGATTAACGATAAAACTTCCGGCCTTATTATTTTCATAAAAATATTTTTGTCGTTTTCTCAATCGACAATAATTACATTGTAGGATCCACCAATGATTGTTTGTTAGGTTACGAATATTCCCTATTAAAATGAATATTCCCCAACCAATCGAATATTATATAACAACTTGCGTATTTTGAAAAATTTATAACTATTACCCACAACTATAACATTATATCAAATTCATTCCATAATATTCAAAAAATGATAATTATAGAAAATTCATCTTTATTCATAAAATTGGGGTCTTACAAAAGGTTCCCCAAGGCGTGATGAAAGCAGTTTTCTCACGATCTTCCTCAGCGACCATAATTTGATGGTACCCCGTAAAGCAATCCGTAAAGGAGTACATGCCGTATTGAGTAGTATTGTCAATGAGAATGTTGATAAAGGGCACGGGAAAGCTATCTTTAAGGCAAGCTTTGTTCAAATCCTGGTAACCCACGCAAACTCGCAACTTTCCTCTGGGTTTAGGCACGAGAACAATGTTGGATATCCACTCCGGATATGTAGACACCATGATAATTCCATCTTGAAATTGTTTCACAATTTCCTTTTTAACCTTTAAACTCCACTCAGGTTTCAATCACCTGAGTTTTTGCCTGACTGGCTTGAATCCTTCCTTAATGGGAAGGCGATAAAGAACAATGTCAGTGGACATACCCACCATGTCTTCATGAGACCATGAAAACACATCCTCGAATTGGGTTAATAGTGCAACCATGTCATTCCGTTGGTTTGGGGTGAGGTCTGAACCAATCTGGATTAGCTTAGGGTTTTCTAAGGTTCCAAGATTGAAAGAAGTGGTTTGGTCAAGGTTGGGTTTAGGTTTATCTGCGACCCATTCCTTAATCTCCTGAGGTGTCTCAATGTTCTCTTGTATTTCCATTAAGTCGTAGTCCAACTTTGCATCAAAGTTACAACCCTTGTGGAGAGAAGGCACCTCATCAGCAAGTACAGGCACGTCTAAATTTAGAGTCCTGAAACCTAAATATGCTTTCACTTAATATATGAAATTGTTTAATCATACAAAAGTGTTAGCATGTACTTGATAAAATAACTACTAATACTGTATAGAAAAGTATGCAATTAAAGTTATCTACAGGGCAGAGGGATTTTCTGCCCATTTTACCCTCGTCGACCAATGCATGGAGTGCTGCTCCAATTGTCGAGCGCAAAGTCTTGATGGACTGTAGTGATGGAGGGATTGTCATTGTCCTCCTTTTCTTGAATGATAACCATGACATCTGAGAAATCATCGTCTGGGGTATATCTGTTTGTATGTTCATCATGGACAATGATGCATATGCATGACATCATCAAAGCAATCTCGTGTTTACGTTTCTGCTCCTTTTCCTCCACTACGGGATCTGGAATTAACACCTCTTTTGCTTTGAATGGTACTGGTTTGGGAAACAGCATAACCATAACATGGGCTGACACCATTACTGGAGACTGTATCATCTCATGCGGTGCAGATGGAAAAAAATGCCGTGTGGCAGAAGCTTGAGGAACCTGCTTATGCTTATGAGGATTCCTATGTCTGGAACTGACAGAATAGCCTAGTCCGGCTATTACAATTTGACTGGACACGTGAATAGGGTGCTTAATACCCTGCTGATTTTTACCAAGCCTTTATGCAGGTGATGACCCAATGACATCATTTCTTGAGTGGTAAGCATAACCTCTAGAAATCTTGGTCTTGCGGAAGTGGTGCTCCAATAGGTTGTTATTGTATGTTACTCACTTCCAAGGTATGAAAACTAGCTGGCTTAACTTCTGAGTTGAAGCTGATGATTGGTCTATCTCTTTGTTCAGGACATTCCAGCTCAACATTGACAGTGAATAGACTATTGTTGACAATGTATTTGAGTTGTTGATGTAGTGTGGAGGGAACGACTCTAGCCATATGTATCCATGGTCTCCCCAATAGCAGGTTGTATCCTGAATCTATCTTGAAGACGTGGAAGGATACATTGAATGTATTTAGACCAATCTCAATTGGAAGCTCAATCTTTCCGATAGAATTTTGTTGGGATCCATCAAAAGCATTGATAACCGTATGGCTGCTTTGGATCAGTTTGAGATTGACATTCATCTTCACAAAGGTGGCATAAGGACATATATTTAGAGACGAACCTCCATCTATCAAAACTCCAACTAGCATATACTCGAAAGTCAAAACTATAATATGCAATGGCTTGCAATGACCGGTCCCTTCGAGTGGTATGTCATCATCAGTGAAGGATATCACATTGTTGTTGAAAATGTGATCAGCCATATGTTGAAAATTTTCCACATCCACTGATTTCGGTAAGTAGGCTTCTTCCAAAGCCTTCAACAAGATCTTTCGGTGATCCTTGGAAGAGAAAACCAAGTCCAGTATTGATATCTGATGTGGAGCTTCTTTTAAGCTTAAAACCACCTTGGCTTCATTATGGCCCATAGTTCGGAGGAATTTTTCAATTTTCTCCATGGGAATCTTCCCCTTTTCTTTGAGAGTAGGCTTTATCACCCTCTGAGGAAGATACAGTGGATTTTCCTTCGACACTGTAGCAGTAGTATGAGACGTGGATCCTTCAGCTTCTCCATAATTCCATGAAACTTTGTGTAAGCTGACAACAGGATATTGTGGTCTAAAAGGCAAAGAAATTGGCTCTGGTGCAGCCACTTTCAACGGATTGTCAGCTCCTTTGAGTTGAATTGTTTGTATGGGAAATGCTTTGACAGTCTCATCATCCTCAGCGGATATAACTGGTACTGATCCCTTCCATTTAGTAGGACAGTTATTCCCACTCTCGAGTTGCACAGTGTCATTGTCTGCCATCTGCAGGACACCGCTATCAATGATATTTTGAATGAGATGGCGGACTGCCCGACATTCTTCTGTGTTGTGACCGCGAGAATGTGAATGATATTGACATACTCCATCGGAGTTGAACCATCTTGAACAGGGGATTGATTGGAGGTAGAAGGGAGGTAATTCTTCCTTCCTTGATCAAAATTTGAAATATCTCCTCCATAGATTGGCCCAGATAGGTAAATTCCCTCTGATTGGAAAAATCCCGACGGGCTTTAGCATTTTCTCTCTTTGCAACCTTATCCTCCATAGCTTCACTTTCTGAAGGTGATGGTGGAGCATTCATAACAAAAGGAAAGAAATAGGCATGCTCCTGGCTGATTAATTGGCGTGTGACTTGATGCTGGTGTGTTACCAGTTCTGCCAATTGCTCAATTTGCTTGCAAAGAGCTTTCATCTTTCGTTCCATGGAAAATTGGAACTTTGCATAATCCCATCTGTCAACACCGTCTTTGATGGTCTGGGATGATTCACCATTAAAACTGGAACTCTGTCCAGTGCTCCAACTAATCACGTTGACCTCTTCTTCTTTGTGTTGAGGAAGAGGGTTGTCTTGCACATGAGGTTGAACTGGTTTGGTGACCATGATCTCACCGTTGTCTATTAAATCTTGGATCTTGTATTTCAAGGCCTAACAATCTTGAGTATCATGTCCAGGTGCTCCGGCATGATAAGCACACTTTCGAGTAGCATTAAAACCCATCCCATTAGGGTTGGCTGGTGGAAGAAGACTTGTAATTTTCTTCTGAGTAGTCAGAAGAGCAAGAATATTCTCGAGCGAGTCCCCTAAGGGTGTGAACGTTCGAGGGTGCTTTACTTCTCCACTTTTAGGCAATGGATGGTTTGAAGACTGTGCTTGGAAAGGGGAGTAATTTCTCCTCTGTATAGGCATGTTCTGATTGCTTTTTTGACCTTGTAGTAACAAGGAAACATCCTCTTCTTTCTTTTTATGGACCCTCTGGGGGTTGTTTCCATAAGATTTGGACTGGATGTGCTCAACAACTGCTTTAAGAGCGGCTAGGTCTTGAATTTTACCTGAATTCAATCCCATCTCAGCCATCTCTCCGTGCTTGATCATTTCAGAAAATGGTTTGCGAATACCAGCTAAAACTCTCTCATAGAAAGGAGCTTCTTGTATGTCTATGAAAGTCATGACCATTTTTGAATCCGTCATGGAAGGAATAACTTGAGCAGCAATGCGCCTCCACATTTGAGCATACTCTCTAAAAGACTCATTAGACTTTTTTCTTTACCATGGTAATCTGGTACCGATCAGGAGCCATCTGAGATTGAAAACTGTATTGAGTGAGGAAGGCGTAAGCTAGCTCTTCCCAGCTATGGATCTTGGAGTTGTCTAATCTGGTATACCATGAATGAGCTTCTACAGTCAGACTCTTTTGGAACAACTACATTATGAGCTTTTCATTTTCCGCATAAGATCCAAGTTCTCCCATGAACACCTTTAAATGTGTATAAGGATCCCCTAATCCATCATACTTTTCAAAATCCGAGGTTTTAAATTTCTCTGGATAATGAACACCAGGAAATATGCAAAGGTCAGTATATGAGACACTTCCATGTGTTCCAATCCCTTTGAGAGCATGTATAGTTTCCTCCATTTGGAGGAACTTCTTCCTGATATCAACGGTGTCTAGATCTCCTTTGAGATGGGTGTTTTCAGGGTCTTTGTTGGTCGTATCCAACTGAGGTTCTGGAATTATTTTTTCCAAACCTTGAGCTCCTCCTTGTGAAGAGGATTCTGTATGTGTAGGCATCTTTATACCCTAAGTAGACTGATGTAGTTCTTTAAACAGAATAGCCAGATCTGTGATTTGTTTACTCAATTCGTCAAATTCTTCTCAAGAAACAGGATTAGACTGGTCAGAAGAAGACATGATTGGCTGCAGGCTCGTGACCTTTTTGGATTTTGAGTTGGTAACAGGCCCAATGATTTCCCTACAAAAAACTTATGTAGTTTAGTCTTAGGGATAATGGAAACTTATATTCCCTACAGAATATTGTCTTGCAAAAACAAGTGTTAATTGATAACATGTATGCACAAATAATCTTCATATTTTCCATTACATAAGAATGAACATGGAATAAAATTACAAGTAAATGATTTTACAAGTAATTGAAAATGGAAAGCATGAAGAGACTTTCCTTCGCGTTTGGTTTATCAGAGGTTGACCTATCTTAGGGTTACTCTCTCTGCTTTTTGGCATGAAGGTTCCTAGATCATCGCAATCAACTTGACGGGAAGTTAATTCGGTCTTTCAACTGGAGCGAATCTGGGTGGTGCCTTTCCTAAGCCTCGTTGGAATTAGTCTTCTTACGAGTCCAGTAATCAAACACCGACAGGATAGCCTCCTGGTGGAGGAACCACACAACATACATTCACATACAACGTGTCTTAACGTTTATGAAAATGATGACAAGTGCAAAGCACTAATATCACAGATAGATATTTTACAGTGCAGTAAGTAAAATGCATTCGTACACATTCATCATAAATGTAAATGCAATATTCACACAGAAGCATATAACAGTTTAAAATGATTGTAATAGCGGCTTAAGCCCTCTTACTGGATTCCCCAACAGAGTCGCCACCTGTCGACGTCGGGATTTTTAGTTGTCACTTTTCGTTACTTGTTCTTTGGTGTTCTCATGCTAATGTGAGATTTGTTTGAAAAAACAAGTGAAAAAGGTCCGACATGTGTAATGTCGACGATTTGATTTTAAGAGTCGCTAGTTGATGTTTTTAACTTGGTTGCACCAACGGAACCAGAAAAGGTTTGCACATTGACCCAGTGATGTGACCTTTGCTAAATGGGTACGTGAAAACAAGAGATTCATTTGGGTTTGGGGCTTGATTATGCGGAGGGAAGGTGTTAGGCACCCCGACATCCGTGTTGCTACCTGATTCTGCCAATTTTAAGCTGTTATATTATATGAATGTGTGTGTGTGGATCAATGTACAATTATTTGAAAGTAGTGCGAGGCCTCGTTCGCACCTATATACAAAGGGTTTGAATTTATAGAAAAATTCAGTTTTAAGCAAGATATAGCAATGAAGTTTTGTAAAGGATGTTTTTCAAACCCTGTGCTCAATAAGAATTGAGACCTTTTTATACTTCCATTTTATTATTAAATTGTTTGGCTTGTTTGCTTTTATTTTTGAGATGCGAAGCATCTTCGAGAAAATAATATACAGCAGTGTCGAACTCCTCATGGGCATGACAACCATCTAAAGAAATTCGGACATCATAAATAATGTACAAGTCGCCATAAATGAAAATATCCATCACGGAATCAGAATCTAGATTCGATATAGATGAATCTGTGATCACATGATTCCTAGGCTCACATGATACCGCAGTTTGTATGGAAAGCAGTAAGCAGTTATTTATATAAAAGATGTAAATATATATATATATATACAGATATGATCAACCACCATGAAGTAACTTCATGGGGGATCGGAAAAGTAAATATATAAAAGTGGTAAATATATATATATATATATATATATATATATATATATATATATATATATAAGCAAGTAACGCTCGGACATAAGTCTCAGGCTCAATCGAGGCATAACTCGATAATGTTAGTCCATATATAAATATATACATATATATATATATATATATACGCATGTAAATGAAAACCACGGATAGAAATGCTATTTATAGAGGGGGGCATACGCACACAACACGACTCTCAATGTGTAGAATAGTGTGTGCAAAGATGAAGAGAAAGACTTTATAGAGTGTGAGAAGGCTTACCCACCTTAACAATTAAGGAATTGGGGTGGCTAACGCCAATGCGGATTACATTTTCAATTAGAACAACTTCTATGACTCTATATGGATAAACACTCAGCTCCCGCCGGTAAAATGTATAGCTATATGTGATAACAAGAGCAAGCACTCAATATGGGTGTGTACAGAGCAAATTTGACAGGGCTTCCTCGCCTTTTCCTTTTTTTAAAATGGCCACCCCAAGCCCTCTATTTATAGAGGGGGGAGCCGCAGGTGTAACTGCGGTAACCGCAGTTGTACCAAGGACGAAACTCGGGGTTAACTCTGAGGTTAGAAATGATCCTTCCGGTGTGTGTTCCGGGGTTGGAAATGATGTTCCCCAGTGTGTGTTCCAGGTTTTGAAACTGAACTTCCGGTAGTATCCGGAATGAATGTGAGCTGTCTTCCAGGGTTATCTCCGAAAGACGAATCTGCCCTCCAGCAATGTTAGTAACTGGTGTGCAAAAAATTTTGAGTGTCTACACTAGCCTAGCTATGTGTCAAGTATCAGTCATCAATTGCCAGCAAATACACTGAATTATATCACTTATATAGATTTAGAGAGAGAAAAACCACTTACTTTATTTGCTAAGTTGTCCAAGACTTGTCTCTCTCTAAAATTTCGGGAGATGGAGTGAAAGAGGGTTATGTGTAAAGCCATTCTCAGTTCATAACTTTCCTAGATCAGGATCAAAGGCCAGAATCAAGAATCAAAGGGTGAAAGAGGTATGAACCCTAAAATTTGGAAATCTCATGATTTGATGTTATATGTTGTAATTTGTTGACTAGATATGTGTTATATGATGTTAATGATATGGGTTGTTGGATCAGGGATCCATAACATCTAGAAGCCAAAAATGTAGTTTTTCAAACTGATCAAGAACCCTAATTTTGTTGTCTGACAAGCTAATGTCAGGGCCCATAGATCTGTGTATGTTAATGATTAGGTGTGTTAGATGTTATAGACTTGTTCTTTGCCATGACGAGAGTATACTGGAAGTGGAATCTCCTCCATACCATGTCTAGATCTCAAGATATATGTGGTCCAACATGGTTGACCAACCATGAGAGACCGAATCTGGGCAGCCCAGATTTGCCCAGATGGCTTTTTGACAAGTTTTGCTAGCCTTTAATCTTGATGTGTTTAAGTATTTTGGCCAAGTTGTTGTTGTTAAGTTGTAGAATGGTATGTGATCTACACATACAAGTCATTAGAACACCTAGAACCATTACAGGATCAAAGTTATGTAAGGTCAAAGTAGGGTTGACCACCAGTTTTGTTAAATTTCTGGAAAACTCAGAAACGGTAAGAACGACCCCTCTGACAGGGTTTGACCAGATCACAACTTGTGATTCTGTTATATTTGAACTAAGCTCATGATACGTATGTGTTCTCTTACATATGTACTACTTGTTTGAACTATGATATCGACTAGTTAATGACCAGAACCTAAGTTTAATTAAGCCTCAAAGTAGGCACTCAAACAGTCTGGGTTTCTCGGTAACCTAGAAAACCCAGATTGTGTCTGACAAGAAGTTTGAGCTTTTTTATCTTGCTGTTATGATGTGATATGATCTTGTTGATGGATGATACTTGTAGTATTACATAAATACTACAAGATCAAGGTTTTAGAAAGCCCAAAAACACAATAGGTTGAGAATTATAGCTGGTCAAACCCATTAACTCGAACACTGACAAGAATTCTGAAAAATGCTCAAGAACACTCAAGAACACCTATAGCGACTGTTCTGTCGCTATAAGGCCCTTTTAGCGACAGTTTATTTCTAAAATCAATTATTTTATTTATTAAATAGAAAAAAATTGTTTTTAATTATTAAAAATTAATATTAAATTCCTAAAAATTATTTTAAAGTCAAAAAATTAGTTTTTAATTATTTTGAGTATATTTCATAAATATTTAATATTTTTGGAATATAAATGTTATTTAATTTATTTAATTATATTATTAAATAAATTAGTTAAAAATAATTTTAATACTTGAAAAATCATGAAAAATTATATCATGGTGTGTTAGAAAATATTTGAAGTTGTTTTTAATGACTTTTGATATTTTGTGATTAATTTCTTTAATAAATTAATATTAATGATAATTAATTTATTTAATGAATATATTTAATAAATTATGGAAAATTAGAAATAATGTTTTAAAAATCATATAAAAATGATTTAAGGGTTAGAAAAATATTTTGAGTTATAAAATATAACTTTTGATATTTTGTCATGAAAATATTAATATTTTAATATTAATATTAATTATCGGATAATGGATTTAATCTGTTTTAAAGATCATATAAATATGATTTTAAGGTATTAAAATACTTTGATATATTATAAAAATATTATAATATTATGTTATGATTTTCATTAATATGTAATATTAAATAAATATTAATGATAATAGAATAATGTGGTATTTATCTAATATAAATACGATATAATTGATTAAAAAATCATGATAAATGGTAATAATTATCTGAAAATTATTATGAGACTAGGAAAATTATTTTGATTAATAATATGATTATCTAAGATAATTGTTAAGTGTTTAGGCAGAGTTTAATTAAACTTAAACTCGATATTAGTCAGACTAGACCGTCGGGATGTTAGAATTGTGTCGGTTTTGACTCAGACTGAAATAGTTTGACTTGATATTGAGTTTTATGTGTGTTGTAGACTGATAGGGTTATGTCTTATGTGTTTAGGTTATTCTATGTATATATATATATAATAGTATTATATTGTGATGATATTATTCTAATTTGTATATCGATATTATTTATATATTAGGTCTTCAGACAAAGCTTAATAAATTGTGTAAGAGTAATCGACCGGACATGCAAGTTTTTCTTAACTCCACTTAGAGTTGTTTCATTCAGATATGCTTATGGTTAATCATTGATGATTTTCATGTTGAAGAATTGTAGAATTGTACTCCGTACATATTGCATGTATAAGTCAGGTATGAAAGGCTGATCACCTTCATTACCATTCGGTCAAGATATATTTGTTCATGTTTAATACTTGTTCAGTCAAAAGTTTGTTCGTGCTAATTCACAACTATATTGATGAATTATAGCCAGCTTATTATTCAAATTCTTTCAATCATGATATATCCTTAAATAAATTTAAACTTGCTGGGCAAACTTCATGCTCACCCTTGCTATATCATGATAAACATTGCAGATTAAGGCGAATACATCGGATACAAGGAAAGGTTAAAGACAATTACAACATTTATTTTTGTGTGCATCTAAATTTGTAACAGTAATGTATGATAATATCTTTGTATGTCAGATAGGATAATGAATTGTGTATAAGTTAAGGTTACTCGACCTTGGGGAAAAGTGTGTAAAGTTTACTGTATAAACAATTTATGTTTATATCTTTCGTAATAGTTATAGAATGATTGTACCAGATCCGTGATGATTTGGGGCTGCTACAGTTGGTATCAAAGCTGTTGGTTATGAACCTTAGGTTGGAATACCTGAGACCAATAACCGTAGTGATTATGATAAGATCTAACTCACATAGAGTTAGTTGGTCAGTAAGATTCAAAGATGAATCTCAGTGAGTTATAAAGATACAGAGTTCCCTAACTCTGATAATAAAGATGAACATAAGTGGTGAATAGATAGAGTCTAAAAGACTAAAGGTGCAGGGATAGGAGATCATAAAATAAAATGATCATAGTACAGAAATGAATCGTAATATATACGATGAGATCACTCCGTGATCTGATAAGGTGATAGTAAGGAAAAGAATCAATCTAATGATCAGAAAGTTTACAGCAAGATTGCTGTGTGAATTGGTACAGATTCAGGAAAGGATTATGAATACGGATTAAATAAAATTCATATTGAGAAGGGAGTTAAGATTAGGTGGGGATTTCAATTGAGGACTCATGTCAGCAGCTGAGTTGTATGATTCCTTCTATGGGCGGGGAATTATACTTGGTATAAAAACCACTTAGTTTCTGGCACTGATAATCATTAAAATATTTGTGTCGCGTTATTTGCTATATGCATGTTAAGAGGGTGATTCCTTTCTCATGTATATAACAAATAGATAGGTTATAGGTAGAGAATATAAGGTTAAGTACGAGTTCTTAAAACTCATACTTACGGTATGTTCGTGACTTATAGTTAAATTAAATGTTTATGAACCCCTCAACGAATGGACGCCAAAGGTCTGACTAGGGTAAGTTCTTAAAATCATATGATTGTGGAAAGTTCCTGAACTCATGAGTGTAGTTTGACAAACTGGGAATAGTCATGTGTGAATGGAGTATTGAGGATAATAGGAATAGATGGATTACTAAGCAACTGATCATTAGTGAAGACATTAGTTTTCCAAAACTCCTAGCTATGCCAGACTTTGACATTTTGACATCGTGCTAAATACACACTATGTGCTTTTATAAAAAATTATATAGACTCGTAATCATTTTTGGAATGGTTTAAATCATAGTCCATGCTACTTATTTTGGCTAGACGCAAATGATTTGAAATATAAAAATATATTTTTATTTATCACTTACGTACCATGTAACTTGGTGCAGATATGATAAAAAGTTGATGGATTTGTAAATACAGGAATACTTATTGTGAATTCGATCTAAAAATCAATGTTCCACTATTGTATGATGTGTTATGACAAAGTCAAACAATGACGACATCCTCAAATGGACTGTTAATACAGTACGGCATCATGACGTCATTCTCAAAAATATTTTCAAAATTTTTTCAATCATGATATATCATTTAAATAAATTTAAACTTGTTGGGCAACCTTCATGTTCACCCTTACTATATCATGATAAATATTGCAGATTAAGGCGAATACATCGGATACAAGGAAAGGTTAAAGATAATTACAACGTTAGTTTTTATGTGCAGCTAAATTTGTAACAGTAATGTATGATAATATCTTTGTATGTCAGATAGGATAATGAATTGTGTATAAGTTAAGGTTACTCGACCTTGGGAAAAAGTGTGTAAAGTTTACTGTATAAACAATTTATGTTTATATCTTCTGCAATAGTTATAGAATGATTTTACCAGATCTGAATAGGGTGCTTAATACCCTGTTGATTTTTACCAAGCCCTTGTCTAGGCTGATGACCCAATGACATCATTTCTTGAGTGGCAGACATAACCTCGACAGAAATCTTGGGTATGGGAAGTGGTGCTCCAATAGGTTGGTATTGCGTGTTACTCACTTCCAAAGTATGAAAATTGGCCGGCTCAACTTCTGAATTGAAACTGATGATTGGTATATCTCCTTGTTCTGGACATTTTGGCTCAACGTTGATAGTGACTAGGCTATTGTTGATAATGTATTTGAGTTGTTGATGTAGTGTAGAAGGAACGGCTCTGTCGATGTGGATCCATGTTCTTCCCAATAGCAGGTTGTATCCTGAATCTATCTCGAGAACATGAAAGGATACATTAAATGTATTTGGACCAATTTCAATTGGTAGCTCAATCCTTCTATCAAAATTTTGTCGGGATCCATCAAAAGCTTTGATGACCGTACGGCAATTTTGGATCCGTTTGAGATTGATGTTCATCTTTACCAAAGTGGTATAAGGACAAATATTCAAAGACAAACCTCCATCTATCAGAACTCCAGCTAATATATACCCGGAAGATAAAACTGCTATGTGTAATGACTTACAATGACCAGTCCCTTCGGGTGGTATGTCATCATCAGTGAAGGTTATCACATTGTTATTAAAAATGTGATCAACCATATGTTAAAATTTTTCCACATCCACTAATTTCAGTAAGTAGGCTTCTTCCAAAACCTTTAATAAGATCTTCTTGTGATCCTTAGAAGAGAAAACCAAGTCCAGTATTGAGATCTGATGCGAAGCTTTTCTTAAGCTTAAAACCACCTTGGCTTCATTATGGCCCATAGTGTGGAGGACTTTCTCAATCTTTTCCATGGGAACCTTCCCCTTTGCTTTGATGGTAGGCTTTATCACCCTCTGAGGAAGATACAGTGGATTTTCCTTCGACACTGTAGCAGTAGTATGAGACGTGGATCCTTCAGCTTCTCCATAATTCCATGGAACTTTGCGTAAGCTGAAAACATGATATTGTGGTCTAAAGGGTAAAGAAATTGGCTCTGGTGCAGCCACTTTCAAAGGATTGTCAGCTTCTTTGAGTTGAATTGCATGTATGGGAAATGATTTGACAGTCTGATCAGCATCATCGGATATAACTACTACTGATCCCTTCTATTTGGTAGGACATGTATTCCCACTCTCGAGTAGTATAGTGTCATCGTCTGCCAAATACAAGACACTGCTATTAATTAAATTCTGAATAAGGTGGCGGAGTGCCCAACATTATTTTGTGTTGTGACCGCGAGAATGTGAATGATATTAACAAACTCCATCAGAGTTGAACCATCTCAAACAGGGATTAATTAGAGGTAGAAGGGAGGAAATTGTTCCTTTATTGATTATCATTTGAAATATCTCCTCCATAGGTTGGCCCATGTATGTAAATTCCCTTTGATTGGCAAAATCCCGACGGGCTTTAGCATTTTCTCTCTTCACAACCTTAACCTCCATAGCTTCGCTTTCTGAAGGTGATGGAGGAGCATTCATAACAAAAGGAAGGAGATAGGCATGCTCCTGACTAACTAACTGGCGTGTGACTTGATGCTGATGTGTCACAAGTTCTGCCAATTGTTCAACTTGCTTACAAAGAGCCTTCAGCTTTCGTTCCATAGCAAATTGGAACTTTGCATAATCCCATCTGTCAACACCATCTTTGATGGTCTGGGATGATTCACCATTAAAATTGGAACTCTGTCCAGCGCTCCAACTAATCATGTTGACCTCTTCTTCTTTGTGTTGAGGAAGAGGGTTGTCTTGCACATGAGGTTGATCTGATTTGGTAACCACGATCTCACCGTTGTTTATTAAATCTTGGATCTTATGTTTCAAGGCCCAAAAATCTTGAGTATCATATCCAAGTGCCCCGGTAGCATTGAAACCATTCCCATTAGGGTTGGTTGGTGGAAGAAGATGTGTGATTTTCTTTTGAGTAGTTAGAAGAGCAAGAATATTCTTGAGCGAGTCCCCTAAGGGTGTGAACATTCGAGGGCGCTATGCTTCTCCACCCTTAGGCAATGGAGGGTTTGAAGATTGTGCTTGGAAAGGGGAGTAGTTTCTCCTCTGTATAGGCATGTTCTGACTGCCTTTTTGACCTTGTAGAATCAAGAAAACATCCTCCTCTTTCTTTTTATGGACCATCCGGGGGTTATTTCTATAAGATCCGGACTGGATGTGCTCGACAACAGCTTTGAGAGCGACTAAGTCTTGAATCTTATCGGACTTCAATCCCATCTCAGCCATCTCACCGTGCTTGATCATTTCAAAGAATGGTTTGCCAATACTAGCTAAGACTCTTTCATAGAAAGGAGCTTCCTGTACGTCTATGAAATTCATGACTATTTCTGACTCCGTCATAGATGGAATAACTTGAGCGACAAGGCGCTTCCACCTTTAAGCATACTCTCTAAAAGACTCATTAGACTATTTCTTGACCTTGGTAATCTGGTACCAGTCAGGAGCCATCTGAGATTGAAAACTGTATTGAGTGAGGAAGGCGTGAGCTAGCTCTTCCCAGCTATGGATCTTTGAGTTGTCTAATCTGGTATACCATGAATGGGCTTCTCTAGTCAGACTCTTCTAGAACAGCTGCATCCTGAGCTTCTCATTTTCTGCATAAGATCCAAGTTCTCCAATGAACACCTTCAAATGTGTATATGGATCCCCTAATTCGTCATACTTTTTGAAGTAAGGGGTTTTGAATTTCTTTGGATAATGAACAACAGGGAATATGCAAAGGTCAACATATGAAACACTTCCATAGGTTCCAATCCCTTTGAGAACACAAATAGTTTCTTCCATTTGATGGACCTTCTTACTGATATCACCGGTGTCTGGATCTTCTTTGAGATGGGTGTTTTCAGGGTCTTTGTTGGTCGTATTCAACTAAGGTTCTGGAATTTTTTTATCCAAACATTGAGCTCCTCCTTGTGTAGAGGATTCTGTATATGTAGACATCTTTGTACCCTGAGTAGATTGATGCAATTCTTTCAACAAAACAGCCAAATCTGTAATTTGTTTACTTAATCCATCAAATTCTTCTCGAGAAACAACATTAGACTGGTCAGAAGAAGACATTGTTAGTTCCTGGAGGCACAATAGATATCTAGAAGGGGGGGGGGGTTTAATAGATAATTAAAAACTTTTCTTTTAAACTAGTTAGTATGATGGTGATTAATGCAAATCGGAATGAGTATTTGATAAACCTTCTTTTAGATATCTTGAATTAATGAGAGTGAGGCAGTTATGACAGTTATAGCAGTTATAGTAGTTATAGCAGTTATAATGGACACATCAATTTTAAGTGGTTCAGAGCACTTAAAGCTCCTAATCCACTCTTCTACACCTCAAGTAGGAAATCCACTAAGGATGTCAGTTACACTTCTTGAATCTCACAGATTCCTTCTAGACCAGCAGTCTAGGCACTTCTTAGTTCACTATTGGACTCTTCAAGTCCAGCAAACTTGGTTCTTCACAGTTCACTTAGAACTCTTCAAGTCCTTCGGACTTGGAACTCTTACTTCAGTTGATTGGTTATTGTTGAGATCGTGATTAGTGCTACTCAGTTTCTATTAAGCACTTGTTCGAAATAACTGAGTAGCTGAGCAAGCTTTCTCTTTTCTAAGATCGTAGAGTTTAGCGTTGAGTGTTCTTGTGCGTTTTTGTTCAATGCTTGCTTGCTTCTCTCATCTGTCTGTGTCCTGTATATATGTGATCTTTTTAAATCTATCCGTTGAAGTCATCTGAAGAGGCATTAAATGTGTTTGACATTTCTGAGCTTTGATGGAGACTTTTATGCACACCTTCTGAATTATAACCTGGCCCACTGACACAGTAGACTACTTTCTCACCTAACACCTGAAAAGGTGTTTTCCTCTGCCCAATGGTCCTTTTCTTAGCTTCTTGAATACGTTCCTTTTGATCAATACTAAGGATATCTTTTATACTGTTGAGACTGGAGAGTGCTTCAATGTTCAAAACCCATTTCACATTTGTTGGAATTTGTTTCTAAACAAAAGATAGGGCTCAATGCTTCTAACACAAGATAAATGATACTCTACGATGCATATCGTGGTTTCTTGTTATATTTGTGCTTGGTCTGAATAGAACACTACGATTTCTTTCAATGGTTTTCAAGCTACGATCTTTCCACACTACGATCTTTGCTTGCTCGTCTTGCAGACTCTACGTTTCTGAGAGCACACTATAATCTCTGAGTTGGCTTCGGCAAACGTCTAGACCACTCTACGATTTCTGGAGAGACCCTTCAAGGCAGATACACTACGATCATCTCAGCTCTACGATCCTGCCTTAGCTTCTGCATTCTATTGATCAGCTGGATAGACTACGATTCTCTTCAAGGCCTACCTAGTTCTTTCTAGTCATAGATCAACCTAACATTTTTGATCTCTTTGTCTATACAAGTGAACATTAAAGGCTAAGATCAACCTAATAATTTTTGATCTATCACTAAGTCCTTGTACATATATTCCTGGAAGGACTTTACATATAATCATGAGCATTTACTTTAAACATCAAATCAAAATATGCATTCTTCCAATAATCTCCCCCTATTTGATGTTGACATAACCAAGGAGATTTGTTGTTATGATTATTAAAATTTATATGTAGTTGCAACAAAGTAAACATGACTTAATATTTTAGTGAGCAGCTGAAATTTCTAGAGAATAAGCATGAATTTATTGATGTATGAAGACAGATATTACATTTAAGTTTGACTACATCAATATGACCTAAAATTCAACTTATCTTTATTTCTTCGGCCTTTTGCTTCTTGGAGGATTTGCATATTCCTCAGCTCTCCTTTTTCTTCTTGCTTCATCTCTTCTGGCTAAATCTTCCAGCTCACTTAGGCTTAGTCTAGGGTTGCGATCATGCCTATTCATGAATGCAGGATCTCCAATTGGCATTCTTAGGCCTGCTATTGTCACCTTATGAGAGCTGGTATTTGGCCCTAGACTCCTTAATGGTTGAGCCATTAAAACTTCCGGCTGATTAGCTCGTTGGGTCTGATGGCTGGATCGTGGAGTCTGCTGGTGGATTTGCCTTACAGGAGGATTCCTCGAGGATTAAGTTTGGAATTGACCTCTGCCTTTGCCCTTGCTTCCCTGATCTCCTTTCCCTTTATTCTCCCTCTTTATGTTAGCATCAAGGGTTCGAATGTCTTCGAAGAGGCGAGTGACGCCTTGGACAAGCTCGTTGAGTTTACTCTGAGTTTGAGCAATGTCCTCGAGATTCTCTTGGATCAAAGCATCAGAACGAGTTTCACGTCGTTGAAGAATGTTTAGGACAATTTTAGTCTGCTGCATTTGACCCATGGAGAAGTCTTGAAATTCCTTTACTGCAGTTTGAAGACTTTTGATGCTCTTTATCAGTAGATCGTTCTGAGATTCTTGAGTCTTCTGGAAGATCAAGATAGCATCCCGATGCTTTTTAGCTGCGAGAAAGTGAATGTCATCCCTGTCTTTTATGCTTTGAAGCATTTCTTTGATGATCTCTTTAAGTGTTTTAGAGAGCTCAGAGCTGAGGGAGCTTAGGGGATTATTTGCAGCATTGATCATTGATGTTAATCTCAGATGAATAAAGGTATTGTGATCTTCAAGACTCTCATCGAGTGCCTTGATCACTTGCGCAGACATTGCTAACAAATCAGCCTTTGTGGACAACTCTGAGAGAATTTCATTCAGTTGGGGAATTTGTGAAGGAGGTGGTGTGTTCTTAAATTGATCTTGCAATGAATAGAGGGCAAGATCAAGATTGAAGTATTCGTTGCTGGATGAGGAGGGAATATCTGATGGAGGGGCCCAGGTTTAGATGTTTAAGTTTGGTGGCTCTACGATTTGAGGTGGAGACTCTACAATGGAGCTAGAGTCAGTGATCGTAGAGATGATAAGATATGGGAGCATTATGAAGTTGATCTTATTTGGTTCCTCAGTTACAGAATTTTGGGATTACGCAACTGGAAATTGCTTTAGTGGATGAAGAATTACTTCCAACCATCGTGGGAATTCATAAAACTGATTAAATGAGGATGATGGCAAGTGATTAACTCTGAAGAGGGTTCAGATAGATAGTACCTCAGGTTTATTCTTTGAGGAAGAGTTGTTTGTGAGTAACTTCTTGGCAAAGTTGAATCTTCCTGGGAATCCATTAGCTAGCATTGAGATGGTCGGTTACTCTTTGAAGCTCAAAAATATGTAACTCCAAGAGTTTAGAATTTGAGCTTGATGGAAAGGCATCATAGGTAGATATGCAAACAGTTGCTCATAGTTGGCTCTTCTGTACCCATCAATGCCCACAGCTATAATCTCGACCTCATGCCCTTCATCCTCTTCTCTGTTTTCGTTGGAGGATTCCATTATCTCAATGGCCTCATGATGTTCTTGCACGGGTTCTTCTTCATTTCTTGCAGGGACCTCTTTTTCTGCCATGGAGATGCCAGGAGCCTCCCCCTCAACTTGATCATCTTCTTGTAAGATCAATGGCTCTCCCTTAACTAGAGCACCTTCTACGATGGGAGTTTCAGACATCTCCCCCTCAGCAGGTGTATTCTCTATCATCAGAGCTTCAGGTGTCTCCCCCTTAGTTTGAGCTTTGACTTTTTGGCTTTCATTTGCTGGTTCCTTTTCAATAACTAATTCTTTGTCTTCCCTTTTTAGTACTTCTTCATTGACAAGAATATATTTCTTGACCAGTTTTTTTCTTGATTTTCTAGGCTGAGCCACAGCCTCAGGAATTTCTTGAAGTTCAGTTTTGTCCTGCTGATCAGCCAGAATGTTTGATTCAGCTACTTCCTTACTTGATGTGTTTGGTCTGGTCTCTGCAATAGGTAGAGACTCTACGATGGCCTTTTGGACTTGTGGCTAATTTTGTTCTTCTTCAACAACTGAGATATGATAGCTCTATCTTCTTCTGCCTCAGCCTGCTGTTGCTTCCTTCTTAGGATCCTTAGAGTCTCAATGTCTAAGGACTCTACGGGCTTATCGGTAGTGGATCCTTAAGGCTCTTCTGTAGTTCTGGCTTTCAGCTTTCTTTTTCCCTTACTTTTTTCTGATCAAAGCAATGGGTTCTTCCTTGTTAGCTTCTTCTTCTTCTTCTTCTTTAGTTTCTCTGACAACTGACATATTTCCTGGCACTCCTGATTCCTTTATTTCACCAGTTCTTCCACTGGATTCAGACATTATCCGCACATTTTTGAAAGTAGTACGCACACAAGCCAATCATGTTTGATGATAAAGCATATACTTTGTAACAATCTTATTCATTTATTAATAAAAAGTATTAATTTATTAAAGGCTTTTAATTATCTACATGATGCTGTTTTATAATATGTGATAAACCCATAGTTTTAAGCAATGCTTTTAGAATAATGATGATGATCATTCTAATGAGATCTAAATTCTTAGAAAGCTTAAAACTAAAATAGTTCCCAATCATTGGATTACTAAATTGGGGATTAGTGAATCCGGATAGATTGGTACATACGTTGCTTGCTCATTGGATGAGGATGATTGATCTCATGATCATTTGTGTGGAGACACTAAAGCAAGTATGTAGGTGCTTATTAGAGAATAAGTTCACTGAACGTGGCTAGCTAAGGAATACCTAATGGAGTTTTATTTGCCTGTCAATAGGAATTCCTATAGTGATAGTAGTACAAGTAATCCTTGGACTTGAGATCATCATAGTATCTTATGTATGATGAGTTATACTTTGACTTATTCCTTAAGACCCTTAGGGTATATCAAAGGGTATGCTTGGGTATAATAAGTTATACATGGAGATAATGTATGATCAATAAAGAATCTACCACTTCTAATAAAAGAAGAGAAATGTCCTATGTGATTCGATAAATGACAACCCAAGTAGTCCTTGCCAAGGCAGAATGAAATTAGAAAGGAGTTTCTAATTTGCATTATTTGGAGTTGTGCATTTAAGGATCGAAATACATATAATTAAATAAAATAAGACTTGTGGTAATTCCATGTCTTATATTCAATTGGGACATTGTATGGTGGAAGGATTGAATTGTGCAGTAACTATTTACTCAAAGGTTCTTTAATGATTAATGTTGAAATCTATATTATCGTGAAAGTCGTTGATCGCTAGGGAGGCTTATCCCTATTGTAGAATAAATATTATTTATTTAAATAAATTAATTGTTTAATTTATTTATTTAAATAAGATTAGAATTGTTCTAATTGATTTATTCACAACCTAGGTTTAATATGGAGAACCTAAAGGGTCACGCCATAAAAGGAAGAATAATTATTTAAGAAGTTAATGGCATAATCGTAATAATATGTTATGTATATTTAATTTAATCTATGGTGATAGAATAAATTAAATAGCTTAATATTTATTATTTAATATTTTAAAATATTAAATATAAATTAATAAGAGGAGTCTTATTAATATTATTACAATTATTATTATTTTAATTTCTAAAAGAGTTTAGGAATTAATTTAATATAAGTACTCTCATTTATTCCTAATTGGATTAGGAAGTTAAATTAATTAAAAGAGTTTAATTAATTATCCCTAATAAGATTAGGGAGCTTAATTAATTAAAAGAATTTAATTAATTAAATAAATCCTAATTCCTTAATTGTTAAGGTGGGTTGCCCACATCTATAAATAAGAGGAGTCTTATTATGGGTGGTGGGGGTTGTTGACTTTTTCAACATACGACATAATTCCAATTTGTTGGAGAGTACGCCCTTTTTCTATAGAGATAGGAAAAACTAGGGTTTGAGCAATACCCTTCTTCTTGAATTTTCTTCTTCCTTGGTGGATAACCTCAGAGGCCAAACATTTGGGTGGCTAACGTTGATCAAAGGAAGGAACCAAACCCGGTGGATTCAAGATTGAACGCGAAAGGATTTGGAGGTGAACTTGTACCTGAGGAAGCTCGATCTTCAAGGGTATGATTTTATTCTTTATCTTTTCGTTTAATTAATAATTGCGCATAAAGGATTATCCGGGTATATGGTTTGTAAATTTTTTAAACTCTGATTTTACACGCTTCCGCTATTTTTTGCAATTTGATTGCGCACATGAATATTACAAACCTAACAGTGTCATCAGAGCCAAACCTTTATGCAAATTATTAATTGTTTTAATTTAATATGTATATTGATATGTGTTTAGAACAATTTATTTGGACATAATTTTATTGTATAAAATTTAAAAAAAAAAAAAAAAACCGAAAAGCAGATTTACATGGCGTGTCATGCAATTAAAAAAAAAAAAAAAGCTACGGAAATCAAAGAAAAAAAAAAGCTACGGATTGCAACGCATGCACGGAAATTCACCTGCACGGAAATCGAAACAGGAGATAATAAGTTGAGAATAAATTACCATATTATATATATATATATATATATATATTCTTTGTTATTATATATATATATATAATAGTTATATATATATTCTTAATTATTATATAATTAAAATAAAAGTTTATTTTAATTTTAAAATAAAAGGTTTATTTTAATATTAAAATATAAAGTTTTATTTTAATTTTAATAATTTTATAATTAAAATAAAAGGTTTATTTTAATCTTAAAATTAAAGGTTTATTTTAATATTAAAATAAAAGATTTATTTTAATTTTGAAATTAGATTTCATGCTAACTAATTAGAGTTGGAATTGGATTCCATAATAACTAATTGGAGTTGAAATTGGATTTTATTTTTCCTAAAATAAAGGAGTTTATTTGTGAATAGGGAAGTAAATCCATCTTTCCTTAAATAAAGGAGTTTGTTTAGATATGAAATAAGATTTCATATTATTCAAAATAAAAGAGTTTATTTGTGAATAGGAAAGAGAATCCATGTTTCCTTAAATAAAGGAGTTTATTTAAATATGGAATAAGATTTCATATTATTCAAAATAAAGGAGTTTATTTGTGAATAGGAAAGATAATCAAGTGTTTCCTTTAATTTTTTTTACATGGAATTGGATTCCATAATTAATTAAAATAAAAGAGTTTATTTTAATTAAATTTTTTTTTACATGGAATTGGATTCCATAATTAATTAAAATAAAGGAGTTTATTTTGATTAAAGATTTTGATTAAAATAAAATAGTTTATTTTATTCAAAATTAGATAAATTAAAATAAAATAGTTTTATTTTGATTTAAATTTGGATTAAAATAAAGGAGTTTATTTTGATTCAAAAATAGATTTTATACTAACTAAATTTGCCCATTAAATGATATCAATATATATATTAAATGTTTATTATTCATGAGATGAATGTTATTTATTGATGCATATGGTGATGTGTATGATAATAAATGGGATTGATTATGGACTATTGACCAATATGATTGGATTTTATTTTAGTTGGATGCATGAATGTATGGGTTTTATTAAATGGGGTCTGCGTACCTCGTCTTCTCTAATTTTTCTTAATGTAAATTCTATCTCCCTCCTATGTACTTCCCCTTGACTGCTGATCAAGGTTTCTATTTATTTTAAATAGTTTTGTAATAGGAATAGTTAGAATTAATTTTGAAAAATTGGAGATCAAGAAGCAAGGAGCGCTAGAAGACCCGTTTGTAATGGAGCCCGGGTTTAAATGTAATAGTTATATTTAAATATTATTTCTTGCACCCCTAGGGTTTGACCTTTTGGTTCACTTGGTGGCTCTAGTGAACCAAACTAGAATAAAAGTCCATAATCAATCCGGGTAGAATATAGTATTCTATATGTGCATGCTTATACTATATATATATTATATATTATGCAAACATGCTTCACATGTTAATTAATATGATGCGTATTTTATATATATATATGTAAATGCGCTTAAACAAGATGAGACAAATTTAATAATAAATCCTCAAATTTTTTATATTAAGTCCTAAGCGTTCAAAGATATTTGGAATATCGAGCGTCGCCTTCTTTAAGCATGATAAAATTAATAGAGTATTAAATATTTAATATGAGTTTGTTGTGTCACCACAAGGCAAGTATTAAGTATTTAAGATGTTAATTTATCACATTTGATGCTTATAAAGAAAATTGAACAATATTGTTTTGTTGTGTCACCACAAGGATGATATTTTTCTTTTTGAATATATGGAGTGCTAGAGTTGGGACTTAACTTGGATAATTTTGATTCGGATGTGCCACCACTTAATCAAAATAATCTAAGAGGCAAAAGAAAAGGAGTTGCATAGTTGATGTAATTGACAAAAGTTGTCTACCTATTTATTTATATATAGTTTGTTGTGTCACCACAAGGCTATATACATTTGAAATGGGATCCTTATTCTCACTAGCAAATCTTTAATTAGATTTTGCCGAACTATATAACTGAGGGTAATATAGTTTGAAGAAAATAGTGGGAGATACCAATTTAAAACAAGACCTAATTTATTTTGGTAATTAATAAAAGAATGTATGTTAAAATGTTGTTAAATACAAATTCATTTACAAAATTTTACAATGTTTTAATTACTATCACTGCGAAACATATTAAATGTTATTTAACTGGATCGTATTAAATGGATTGGTTAATGAATATGAGAATAGTTCTCATAGCTGAAAAGCTATCTTATGTCCTTAATACGCCTATCCCTGCAATGGTTGCAGACAATGCCTCTGAGGAAGACATTGCTACTTTTAGAAAGTGGCAAGATGATGCACAGTTGGCTCAATGCATCATGCTCGCATCTATGAGTAACGAGCTTCAGCGTCAGCATGAAACTATGGATGCTTCTACTATATTCCTGCACATCAAGTAGTTGATGGTGAGGAAAGTAGGATTGATAGATATCAGATATCGAAGGAGCTCTTCAGATCTAGAATGGCCAATGGCACTATAGTACAGACAAAAAGGTTCTTAACATAATCAATTTGATTGATCAATTAGGACAACTGGTTTTGTCATGGATGGAAAGTTGAGCCAAGATTTGATCTTGCACTCACTCCCGGACTCCTTTCACAATTGTTGTGAATTTTTCATATGAACAAGCTAGATATCGCCTGTTGATTTGCTTAACATATTAAAAAATTGTTGAGAGTCACTTTCCAACCAAGAAAGATCAAGTCTTCTTGGTAGGGGCCAAAGGATCTTTCGAAAAGAAGAACGATTCAAAGAAGGTAATGAAGGCATAAATAAAGGATAATAAGAAAAAAATCGACACGGATAGCAAAGGAGTTTGCTTCCCTTCGCAATAAGCACGGACACCGGAAAGAAAGCTGAGAAGCATCTTGCAAAGGTTAACCAAAGAAGCTTAGTGAAGTTTGGTTACAAATACAAATTTGTTCATGATTTAAAATAATTTTTCTTTAAGCCAAGGTTCTACTTGGGTATTGGATACCGACTTTGGTTATCATAAATATAGATTTATGAAGGACCAAGCGAAGTAGAAAAGCTAAACAAATATAAGTAATCCTATGTGTGGAAAATGAAGCAAAGGTTGTTGCGATTAGCCATAGAAACTTATAGTTTAGCAATGCATAAGAGCAAATCTATTAAGTCAATAAGTTGTTATTGTATTCCAGTTCTTGTTAAAAATATTATTTCCATTTTATTGTTGGACAATGAAATCTTTGGTATTATAATTAAGAACAATTGTTGTTCTATTTATAATAATAATGTTTCAGTATAGAACCCGAAAGATTACTTAATGGATTTTGTATACTTGATTTACGTGAAAAATATATTTTGAAAATTGAACAAACTAGTATAAGAAAAGGAGATGATCATTCAAAGAGTTGAATGTGTGTATTTGCTGAAATACAAGTGTGAATTATTTGAAAGGTTCAAAGAATTCAAAAATGAAACAAATTGGCAAAGTATTTGGATTCTTTGATCGGATCAAGGAATAAATACTTGTGCAATAAGTTTCTAGATCATTTCAAATGGTTTTCTCATAATGGACACATCCTGATACGCAATAATTGATTGATGTATCTGAATGAAAAATTATTGGATTACCTTGTTGGACATGGTACGGTCCATAATGATTTTATCAACATTCCAGTATCCTTCTAGGGTCATGTCCTAGAAATGGCTGCATATCTACGAAAATGGTAACCTCTAAATCCGGCCCCAAGACTCCATAAAAGTTATGGACAGGGAGGATTCCTAATCTTAAGTATGTTAAGATAAGGGGTTGTCCAGCTTATGTGAAAAGGTTTCAAAGGATAAGCTTGGGACAAAATTTGACATGTACAGATTTGTGGGACATCCTAAAGTAAGTTTAGGGCATGTGTTCTATAATCCTACTTAGTAAAAGGTGTTTGTTCAAAAAACACGCTTCTAAGATAAAAGTGTTTATCATTGAAAGGGCTAGTAGGAGGATTATAGATCTTGAAAAGTTCATGATCCACAAAACACTATAAGTCAAATAAGAGGAACACGTAGATAGACCTATTGCACCACAACCTAATCAAAATCGGAATAGTACCAAAGATACCTAGGAGGTATGGATTCATCATGGATGATGATGATGAGGTACACATCATAGAAGATGATGATCTAGAGTTACATTCGATGAGGTAAGACTTCTAGTGTGTACACAAAAGGTCGATTGGAGCGCCGTGAAATTTCTAGTATTATATGTTGATATACTACGGATGAGGAATAACATACCAATGCTACAATCGGTAAAGATAAAGTTGTCTAAACATTCCTCCATGAATGATTTGGAAGAGTATCTTAATTGGGGATATAAATCTATATAGATAGATTTAAGAGGATGCTCAACTTAACCTAAGAAAGCGATATTCATTTGATGCTAAAGTCGTTTAGCATGGCAAACTCCAAGAGATGTCTCATGTCGATGAGCTATGGAGTGTATCTCTTAATAGTCCCCATAGACTCGAAAAGAGAGGTCGCATGAGTGACAATCATGTATGCAATGAAATATACGAGAGACCGATGTCGATCAGTCATATTCTGGAGAAGTTCACTATGAATCAGTGAAAAACATCTTCAAGTGTTTAACCGACACTAAGGATGTGATCATATTCATGGTGGGTCTTAATTAAAACTAGAGGGCTTATGGACTCAAGTTTTTCAGATGCATCAAGACTGACATGAAAATCTACTTTAAGGTAAAGTGTTATCTTGAGCGGTGGTGCGTTGAATTGGAAAGGTTCCAAACAACAAAAAGAGTTTTGGTTTAGTAATAAAGACAAAGTATATAGCTATAAATGAAGCTGCAAGTTGATTGTTTGGATTAAAAGTTCATTCTGTAACTAGGAATAGTTCCTAAGTCTCATCTTGGATCTAAACATGTGTTGTGGCACTTTCATTTGATTATTAAAATCATTGAAAGATGGGAAATCACTATAGAGATAGTGGACTCTCATGAACAACATTACATATCCATTAACTAAAGCTTATCCAACAAAGAGGATAATCGTCACTTAGAGAAGAAGAGTATGAGTTACCATGACGATTGGCTTTTAGTGCAAGTGGGAGATTGAAAGTAGTACGCGCTTACACAAGCCAATCATGTTTGATGATAAAGCATATACTTTGTAACAATCTTATTCATTTAATAATAAAAAGTATTAATTTATTAAAGGCTTTTAATTATCTACATGATGATGCGTTTTATAATATGTGATAAACCCATAGTTTTAAGTAATGCTTTTAGAATAATGATGATGATCATTCTAATGAGATCTAAATTCTTAGAAAGCTTAAAACTAAAATAGTTCCCAATCATTGGATTACTAAATTGGGGATTAGTGAATCCGGATAGATTGGTACATACGTTGCTTGCTCATTGGATGAGGATGATTGATCTCATGATCATTTGTGTGGAGACACTAAAGCAAGTATGTAGGTGCTTATTAGAGAATAAGTTCACTGAACGTGGCTCGCTAAGGAATACCTAATGGAGTTTTATTTGCTGTCAATAGAAATTCTCAGTAGTGATAGTAGTACAAGTAATCCTTGGACTTGAGATCATCATAGTATCTTATGTATGACTTATTCCTTAAGACCCTTAGGGTATATCAAAGGGTATGCTTGGGTATAATAAGTTATACATGGAGATAATGTATGATCAATAAAGAATCTACCACTTCTAATAAAGAAGAGAAATGTCCTATGTGATTCGATAAATGACAACCCAAGAGTCCTTGGTTAAGGCGAATGAAATTAGAAAGGAGTTTCTAATTTGCATTATTTGAGTTGTGCATTTAAGGATCGAAATACATATAATTAAATAAAATAAGACTTGACAAGTAATTCCATGTCTTATATTTAATTGGGACATTGTATGGTGGAAGGATTGAATTGCACGGTAACTATTTACTCAAAGGTTCTTTAATGATTAATGTTGAAATCTATATTATCCGGAAAGTCGTTGATCGCTAGGGAGGCTTATCCCTATTGTAGAATAAATATTATTTATTTAAATAAATTAATTATTTAATTTATTTATTTAAATAAGATTAGAATTGTTCTAATTGATTTATTCACAATAGGTTTAATATGGAGAACCTAAAGGGTCACACCATAAAAGGAAGAATAATTATTTAAGAAGTTAATGGCATAATCGTAATAATATAGTTATGTATATTTAATTTAATCTATGGTGATAGAATAAATTAAATAGCTTAATATTTATTATTTAATATTTTAAAATATTAAATATAAATTAATAAGAGGAGTCTTATTAATATTATTACAATTATTATTATTTTAATTTCTAAAAGAGTTTAGGAATTAATTTAATATAAGTACTCTCATTTATTCCTAATTGGATTAGGAAGTTAAATTAATTAAAAGAGTTTAATTAATTATCCCTAATAAGATTAGGGAGCTTAATTAATTAAAAGAATTTAATTAATTAAATAAATCCCAATTCCTTAATTGTTAAGGTGGGTTGTCCACATCTATAAATAAGAGGAGTCTTATTATGGGTGGTGGGGGTTGTTGACTTTTTCAACATACGACATAATTCCAATTTGTTGGAGAGTACGCCCTTTTTCTATAGAGATAGGAAAAACTAGGGCTTGAGCCAATACCCCTTCTTCTTGAATTTTCTTCTTCCTTGGTGGATAACCTCTAGAGGCCAAACATTTGGGTGGCTAACGTTGATCAAAGGAAGGAACCAAACCCGGTGGATTCAAGATTGAACGCGAAAGGATTTGGAGGTGAACTTGTACCTGAGGAAGCTCGATCTTCAAGGGTATGATTTTATTCTTTATCTTTTCGTTTAATTAATAATTGCGCATAAAGGATGATCCGGGTACATGGTTTGTAAATTTTTTAAACTCTGATTTTACACGCTTCCGCTATTTTTTGCAATTTGATTGCGCACATGAATATTACAAACCTAACAATTTTCAGCTGGATTCCTTTTCCAGTTTTTGAATAATTGTTGGGTCATTCGCCTGTTTGGATTAATGGCTTCTCCTTCGTCATCCTCAATCTTGTCACCCAAAGCAGCTTGTAGGATGATGCTTATAAATCGCCCATAGAGCATCTTTTGAGAGCTCTTTCTCTTCTTTGAGCTGATTAACTACTTTGTGGAAACTCCTTCTTCTTGTATCCATTGACAGATGGTGATTTCTTGTGATGCATCTTTTTGAGTCCCTTATGGAAGTCTATGCCATCTATGGATGGATACCCTTCAAGTTTGAGACCTAGGGCTAGATTGATGTCCTCAACCTTTAATCTGATTTCTACGTTCCTAACTTTTGCAGTGATGGTGATGTTTTCAAATACACCATTATTGTAGAATTCTTTTACCAGCTTCAGGTAGATCAATGTGTCTGTACTCAAAGCTTCTTCGAGACCCGCCTTCTTCAGTAACGACAAAGTCTTGTGAAATTGGGGTTCTGCTGTCTTGAACTCATCAAAGTAGAGTCTATAGCCAGAGATAACGTTGGAGGTTGCCATTGATTTCTTTGCAGAGTGTATGATTGATTGAGCTTGATAGTTTAGGGTTTCTTTTTGCAGAGATAAGGAGAGAGATAAGCTATTGAACTTCTGATTTTCTAAAAGGTGCTTTCAAATGGTATAAGTAACTTCCCTCTCTCCATTTTGCTTAGTGGGACATGTGTCGAATTCTGCTTGGCTCTACGAATTTGACTGAGAAGGATTGTACTGAATTACCCTTGACTTCTTCTGGGCTAATATGTTCTTCGGGAGGACTACGATCGTTGAGATGGTCTTTGGAGTCGTCGAGTCTGTTCTACCATCGTTGAGTCTATTCAGCAGTTTTCATGTCTGAGCTGCAATTATTGAGTCAGACCTGTGATCGTCGAGTCTGAATGTCAATCATCGAGTCTGACCGAGTCCTTTTGATGAATCTTTTGACTTAGAATTCTTCTTTTTTTAAGATATCTCAAGAAGGGCCAACCTCATTGAATAAATCAAGAGTCAGGTTTGTCTCTGAGGCTCTTATCCGAGAGATTGCATTGTTTTGTACTTGATCATCATAGGGTGCTCCTTTGGTTTTGTTGATGAAGCTCTACTATCGTTGAATCTGTATTGCGATCATTCTCTTATGACATTTCAGCTCTACGATCGTGGACTTCCTTTCATCATGTCTATGATTTTGAATATAACCTTTAAATCTGCATGGTTAGCACAAACTAGAGCATATTTCATGGTTGCAAGTTAAGCATGCCTAGCTCACTTATTAACTTGTTAAATCTGGATTCATCTAGAGATTTTGTAAAGATATCAGCAAGTTGATTTTCAATAGGGATATATTGTAAAGATATAGTTCCATTTTGCACATGATCCCTAATGAAGTGATACCTTATTTCTATATGTTTAGTCCTAGAATGCATGACAAGATTATGAGTTATAGCAATTGCACTTGTGTTATCACAGTGAATAGGTATGGATTTAAATTCAAACCCATAATCTGGTAGTTGATTTTTTATCCATAAGATCTCGAAAGACAAAGAATCGCCAAAGAAGAATGTATTCAGCTTCTGCGGTTGAAGTAGATACTGAATTTTGCTTCTTGCTAAACCAGGACACAATTCTGTTTCCTAGCAATTGACAGGTGCCACTTATACTTTTTCTATCAATTTTGCAGCCTACAAAATCAGTATCTGTGTATCCTGTTAGCTCAAATGAGGTCTCCTTGGGATACCAAAGCCCCAAGTGGGGTGCACCTTTGAGATACATAAAAATCCTATTTACAACAGTTAAATGAGATTCCTTAGGACTAGCCTGGAATCTAAGACAAATGCATGTTACAAACATTATATATGGTCTACTGGTAGTTAGATATAAAAGAGAGCCTATCATACCTCTGTATTGAGTTATATCAATACTTTTACCTTTTTCATATTTGTCAAGCTTGGTTGCAGGAACAATTAGGGATTTCATGGGAGAGGCTGACTCCATGCCATACTTCTTAAGTAAGTCTTTAATGTACTTGGCTTGGTTGATGAAGATTCCTTCATCAGTCTGCTTTATTTGCAGTCCAAGGAAGAAGTTCAGCTCACCCATCATGCTCATTTCAAACTTGTTCTGCATAAGCTTGGAGAATCTCTTGCATAGCTTTTCATCAATAGATCCAAAGATAATATCATCAACATATATTTGAACTAATAGGACTTTATCTTTATGCTTTCTAAGAAATAGTGTGGTATCTACTCTACCTCTAGTGAATCCATTTTCAATGAGAAAGTTAGTTAGTGTTTCATACCATGCTCTAGGTGCTTGTTTAAGACCATATAAGGCTTTGTCTAATCAAAAGACATAATTAGAAAGAGATGGATTGATGAAACCTGGAGGCTGTTCTACATAGACTTCTTCTTGAAGTTCACCATTCAAAAATGTACTTTTGACATCCATCTGAAAGACTTTGAATTTCATGTGAGCATCAAAGGCAAGAAAAATTCTGATGGCTTTTAGTCTGGCAACAGGTGCAAATGTCTCTTCGTAGTCAATGCCTTCTTCCTGAGAGTAACCTTTGGCCACTAGTCTAGCCTTATTCCTGGTTATCACTCCATCTTCGTCCATCTTGTTTCTGAAGACCCACTTGGTTCCAATGATATGATGGTTCTTTGGTCTTGGAACCAATCTCTAAACTTTTCTTCTTTCGAACTGATTAAGTTCTTCCTGCATGGCCTCTATCCAGCTGGAGTCTTCTATAGCATCCTCAATTTTCTTTGGTTCCATTTGTGATATGAAGCTTAGATAAAAGCATTCATTTTGGGTGGCAGCTCTTGTTTTGACTCTGGCAATCGGATTTCCAATGATTAGTTCTTGAGTGTGATCTCTTGCCCATCTGCTTCCTGTTGGGACATCTGTTCTTATGCCTTGTCTTAGATCTTCAAGATCTATTTCTTCTTCTTGGTGTGGAGGTTCGTCGTCTGGCATAGGTCTCTCTACGATCTCATTTCCTTGCTCAACGATTTCACTATCTGGTACTATGATCGTAGTGTTGAGCTCAACGACCTCATTTGTAGCATCTGAACTGTTGGTCGTAGTGTCTTGGGACACTATTTTGTCTAAGTCTGTCTCATCAAAGATGATGTGAATCGAGATTTCAACACTCAGTGTCTTCTTGTTGAATACTCTATAGGCCTTACTGTCTGTGGCATATCCAAGAAAGATTCCTTCGTCTGACTTTGGTTGAAACTTTGTCAAGTACTGCTTTTCATTTTTGAGAATGTAGCATGCACAGCCGAAGACATGAAAGTAGCTAACACTTGGCTTTCTTCCTTTCCACAGTTCATAAGGAGTCTTTTTAATCATAGAGTGTATGAGTTATCTGTTCTAAGTGTAGCATGCAGTGTTGATAGCTTCTACCCAGAAGTATTCAGGTAGATGGCCTGCTACTAGCAGAGTTCTTCCAGTTTCTATCAATGTTCTGTTCTTTCTCTCAGCTACTCCATTTTATTGGGGAGTTCGTGGAGCTGAGAAGTTGTGACTAATGCCATTGTCTGTGCAGAACTGATCTATTTTTGAGAAATCGAATTCTCTTCCATGATCACTTCTTATGGCCGTGATTTTCTCTCCTTTCTCGTTAATCACCAGTTTGAACATCTTGATCAGTTGGGAGCTTGTTTCATCCTTTGAGGTTAGAAAGAACACCCATGTAAATCTGGTGTAGTTGTCGACTACGACCAACGAGTATCTCTTCCCCCCAAGGCTCGTCATTGGAATTGGCCCAAAAGATCCATATGTATCAATTGCAGAGGCTTGTCAATTGAGTTAATGGTTTTGCTCTTGAATGAGCTTCGGTGCGCTTTCCAAGTCGATGGCATCGCATGGCCTTCCTTCGATTTAATTTAAACTTGGGTGAGCACTTTATAACTAGATCTTTTGAAGCTAATTTGGACATGCTTTTGAAGTTGAGATGAGATAATCTTTGATGCCATAGCCAACTCATTTCTTCAGATGTTTTAGCCAAAAAACATATTGTCTCGTCCGAGCTTAGTTTTCCAAGGTTTACTGTGTAGACATTTCCTTTTCTTGTTCCGGTTAACTTTACAGTAGATGTCTTTAGGTCTCGGACTTGACATTGATTGTTGAGAAATGTCACTTGATGACCCTTGTCACAGAGTTGGCTAATGCTTAGAAGGTTGTGTTGTAGTCCTTCCACATAGGCCACTTTGCTAAAGGATATTGCACCATTTTCAGCTGAGCCATAGCCTCTTGTCTTGCCAGAGTCGTTGTCTCCAAAGATGACCGAGGGACCCTCCTTCTCTATATAGTCAAACAGAAGGGCTTTATTCCCTGTCATGTGCCCTGAGCATCCACTGTCTAGATACCAGGTAGTGATCGTGGAGCTCATTTCCTGTAACAACATTAAACCTTCATTTTGGTACCCATACTTGCATGAGTCCTACATTGTTAGTGCCCTTGGGGACCCAAAACTGCTTGATTTTGGGTCTCACATACATGGAATTGTAATACCATTTTGCAGCCTTGTGGCCAGTTCTGTATAACACAAAACATTTAATATGATGCATGTTTGTATGTGTGTGAAAGTTCTTCCTCCATTTGGACTTTTGTGGGTTATTGATCATCCTCTTGTTAAGTTGATATTACTTCTTCCATGTGTTCTCGTGTTTCATGATTTGTGAGGAGTATTTCTTGCTTCTACTGTACCTTCCAGGTTGGTTCGTAGAGTTGATCTCATTAAACTCTACGATGCTTCGAGGTTGGTGAGTAGCAGCTAGGTTACTCTTCTCTTTTCTGAAACCCAGACCGGCATGAGATCCCTTGCTCCTGGGAATATGAATTGAATCGGTGAAAGGTGGTTTTACTGTGCTCAACCTTCTGTGAGGATTTCACAAATATAATGCCTCTACTAAAACCTGAGGCATTACTAGTGTTAATTTCCTTTACTTTTTCCACACATGACTCTGAGGTAGATTCCCCAAAGCCTAGCCCTGTTCTATCAGAGACACTTCTCTGGTTAGAGATTAAGGAGTCCATGGATGAAGAGGATTTATTCCATTAGAGATTTTCTTTTCTAGATCCTCAATCTTAGATGTTAGACTTGACTCTCTCTTTGTACTGAGCTCATTTATTTATCTCAAGAACTTATTCTCAGCTTCAAACTTGGAGAGAGAATTAGTACTAAGAAGGGTTGTTTCCAGTTCTTCTTGAACCTTTTCTTTCTCCTTTTGAAGAAGTGAATAATCCTTAGATAGAACTCTAAACCACTTCATGTATTGATGCAAATTAGATGTTATACCATGCAGTGTAGTTCTTAGGTCATCAATATCTACATCAGGAGAGTTGAAGTTAAATACCTCATCGATACTTACTTTATGTATGTTGGATTTATGTTTGTCCCTTGCATTTTTGGCCATCATGCAAAGATTTGCCATTTGAGGATCTTCATCATCTCCAGATTTTGGAGTTGAGTCATTGTCTGAGTCACTCCACGATCCTCCAGCTACAAGGCCTTTGTCTTTCTTCTGAGGCCTCTTATTGCCTTTGTATTCCTTCTTTGATTGTGATTTCTTCTTGAGTTCTTCTCTGAGAGGTTTGTTTCATTTAGCAATGAAGCAACCAGGTTTCTTGCAATTGTAGCATAAGTCATTCATTTGGTCATGGCTGCTGTAGTTGCTGACTTTCTTTGGCTTGTCGGTTGCTCGTAGAGAGTTGAGCAAAACATTAAATCTCTCGTAGGTGGCAGTGACGTTCTCTCCTTGAACGTGAACAAACATCTCATATTGCTGAGTCAAGAGAGATTGTTTGTTTTCTCTGACTTCTTCTGTTCCTTCATGCATAATGAGTAATACTTCCCAAACCTCCTTTGTTGTTTTGTTGTTGACCACATTTTCAAACAGATCATCTTCTAAGGATTGGAATAAGATGTTCTTGGCCTTTTTGTCGAGTTGGACAACTCTCTTCTCGTTTTCTGTCCATTCTTCTTTAACCTTGATCTGTATTCTGTTTGGGTCGTCTGTAGTTGGTGCAAGCTTTGTGGGAACATAGGGCCTATTCTGAACAGTTTCAAATTGATCTTCATCAATTGAATCCATGTAAGCTTGCATCCTAATCTTCCAGTTAGCAAATTTATCTTTGTTGCACATAGGTGGCTTGCTGCCTCCTCTAGTCTTTGATTCGCTAGGTAAGTGAGCCATTGGATCTACTCAAGCTTTGTAGTCTATCTTATAGAACCTGCTCTGATACCAATTGTTAGTTCCCGGAGGCACAATAAATATCTAGAAGGGGGGGTTGAATAGATAATTAAAAAAATTTCTTTTAAACTAGTTAGTATGATGGGGATTAATGCACAGCGGAATGCGTATTTGATAAACCTTCTTTTAGATATCTTGAATTAATGAGAGTGAGGTAGTTATGGCAGTTATAGCAGTTATATCAGTTATAATGGACACAACAGTTTTAAGTGGTTCAGAGCACTTAAAGCTCCTAATCCACTCTTCTACTCCTCGAGTGGGAAATCTACTAAGGATGTCAGTTAAACTTCTTGAATCTCACAGATTCCTTCTAGACCAGCAGTCTAGGCACTTCTTAGTTCACTATTAAACTCTTCAAGTCCAGCAAACTTGGTTCTTCATAGTTCACTTAGAACTCTTCAAGTCCTTCAGACTTGGAACTTTTACTTCAGTTGATTGGTTGTTGTTGAGATCGTGATTGGTGCTACTCAGTTGCTATTAAGCACTTGTTTGAAAGAACTAAGTAGCTGAGCAAGCTTTCTCTTTTTCTCAGATCGTAGAGTTGAGTGTTGAGTGTTCTTGTGCATTTTTGTTCAATGCTTGCTTGCTTCTCTCATCTGTCTGTGTCCTGTATATATGTGATCTTTTTAAATCTATCCGTTGAAGTCATCTGATGAGGCATTAAATGCATTTGACATTTCTGAGCTTTGATGGAGATTTTTTTGTACATCTTCTGAATTGCAATCTGGCCCACTGACACAGCAGACTGTTTTCTCACCTAACACCTGAAAAGGTGTTTTCCTCTGCCCAATAGTCCTTTTCTTAGCTTTTTGAATACGTTCCTTTTGATCAATACTAAGGATATCTTTTGTACCGTTGGGACTGGTGAGTGCTTTAACATTCAAAAAACCCATTCCACATTTGTTGGAATTTTTTTCTAAACAAAAGATAGGGCTCGATGCTTCTGACACAAGACAGATGATACTCTACGATGCATATCGTGGTGTCTTGTCATATTTGTGCTTGGTCTGAATAGAACACTACGATTTCTTTCAAGGGTTTTCAAGCTACGATCTTTCCACACTACGATCTTTGCTTGCTCGTCTTTCAGACTCTACGTTTATGAGAGCACACTACGATCTCTAAGTTGGCTTCAGCAAACATCTAGACCACTCTACGATTTCTAGAGAGGCCCTTCAAGGCAAATACACTACAATCATCTCAGCTCTACGATCCTGCCTTAGCTTCTGCATTCTGTTGATCAGCTGGATAGACTAAGATTCTCTTCAAGGCCTATCTATTTCTTTCTAGTCATAGACCAACCTAACATTTTTGATCTCTTTATCTATACAAGTGAACATTAAAGGCTAAGATCAACCTAACAATTTTTGATCTATCACTAAGTCCTTGTACATATATTCCTGGAAGGACTTTACATATAATCATGAGCATTTACTTTAAACATCAAATCAAAATATGCATTCTTCCAACAGACATGATTGGCTGTAGGCTCATGGCCTTTTTGGATTTTGAGCGGGTAACAGGCCCAATTA
The DNA here is from genome assembly GCA_020205615.1 of Panax quinquefolius. Lineage (NCBI taxonomy): Eukaryota > Viridiplantae > Streptophyta > Magnoliopsida > Apiales > Araliaceae > Panax > Panax quinquefolius. The sequence goes on from CM035152.1 coordinate 39,468,974, forward strand.
TTTCCCTACAAAAGTCTTACGTAGTTTAGTCTTAGGGATAATGTGTCCATTTTAGGAATATCATCCTGCAAAAACGGGTGTTATTTGATAGCATATCATGTATGCACAAATATTCTTCATATTTTCCATTACATAAAGATGAATTACAAGTAAATGCTTTTACAAGTAATTAAAAAATGGAAAGCATGAAGAGACTTTCCTCCACGTTTGGTTTATCAGAGGTTAACCTATCTTAGGTTTACTCTCGCAGCTTTTTGGCATGAAGGTCCCCAGATCATCGCAATCTACTTGATGGGAAGTTAATCCGGTCTTTCAACAGGAGCGAATCTGGGTGGTGCCTTTCCAGAGCCTTGTTAGAATTAGTCTTCCCACGAGTCCAGTAATCAAACACCGACAGGATAGCCTCCTGGTGGAGGAACCACACAACATACATTCACATACAACGTGTCTCACTATTTATGAGAATGATGACATGTGCGAAGCACTAATATAATAGATAGATATATTGCAGTGCAGTAAGTAAAATGCATTCGTACACATTCATCATAAATGTAAATGAAATATTCACACACAAGCATATAACAGTTTTGAAAAGCTTGTAATATATAGCGGCTTAAACCCTCTTCCTGAAGTCCCTAGTAGAGTCGCCACCTGTCGACGTCGGGATTTTTATTTGTCCCTTTTCGTTACTTGTTCTTGAAAGTAGTATGCACACAAGCCAATCATGTTTGATGATAAAGCATATACTTTGTAACAATCTTATTCATTTATTAATAAAAAGTATTAATTTATTAAAGGCTTTTAATTATCTACATGATGCTGTTTTATAATATGTGATAAACCCATAGTTTTAAGCAATGCTTTTAGAATAATGATGATGATCATTCTAATGAGATCTAAATTCTTAGAAAGCTTAAAACTAAAATAGTTCCCAATCATTGGATTACTAAATTGGGGATTAGTGAATCCAGGATAGATTGGTACATACGTTGTTTGCTCATTGGATGAGGATGATTGATCTCATGATCATTTGTGTGGAGACACTAAAACAAGTATGTAGGTGCTTATTAGAGAATAAGTTCATTGAAGCATTGGCTCGCTAAGGAATACCTAATGGAGTTTTATTTGCTGTCGATAGGAATTCAGTAGTGATAGTAAGACAAGTGATCCTTGGACTTGAGATCATCATAGTATCTTGTGTATGATGAGTTATACTTTGACTTATTCCTTAAGACCCTTAGGGTATATCAAAAGGTATGCTTGGGTATAATAAGTTGTACATGGAGATAATGTATGATCAATAAAGAATCTACCACTTCTAATAAAAGAAGAGAAATGTCCTATGTGATTCGATAAATGACAACCCAAAGAGTCCTTGGCGGCGAGAATGAAATTAGAAAGGAGTTTCTAATTTGCATTATTTGGAGTTGTGCATTTAAGGATCGAAATACATATAATTAAATAAAATAAGACTTGATAAGTAATTCCATGTCTTATATTTAATTGGGACATTGTATGGTGGAAGGATTGAATCATGCGGTAACTATTTACTCAAAGGTTCTTTAATGATTAATGTTAAAATCTATATTATCCGGAAAAAGTCGTTGATCGCTAGGGAGGCTTATCCCTATTGTAGAATAAATATTATTTATTTAAATAAATTAATTGTTTAATTTATTTATTTAAATAAGATTAGAATTGTTCTAATTGATTTATTCACAATGGGTTTAATATGGAGAACCTAAAGGGTCACACCATAAAAGGAAGAATAATTATTTAAGAAGTTAATGGCATAATCGTAATAATATGTTATGTATATTTAATTTAATCTATGGTGATAGAATAAATTAAATAGCTTAATATTTATTATTTAATATTTTAGAAATATTAAATATAAATTAATGAGAGGAGTCTTATTAATATTATTACAATTATTATTATTTTAATTTCTAAAGAGTTTAGGAATTAATTTAATATAAGTACTCTCATTTATTCCTAATTGGATTAGGAAGGAAAATTAGTTAAAGGAGTTTAATTAATTATCCCTAATAAGATTAGGGAGCCTAATTAATTAAAAGAATTTAATTAACTAAATAAAACCCAATCCCTTAATTGTTAAGGTGGGTTGCCCACATCTATAAATAAGAGGAGTCTTATTATGGGTGTGATGGGTTGTTGACTTTAACAAAGTACGTAATAATTCCAAGTTGTTGGGAGTACACCTTTTCTATAGAAATAGAAAAACTAGGGTTTAGCCAACCACCCCTTCTTCTTGAATTTTCTTCTTCCTTGGTGGATCACCCTCAGAGGCCAAACATTTGGGTGGCTAACGCCGCGTTGATCAAAGGAAGGAACCAAACCCGGTGGATTCAAGATTGAAGCGAGAAAGGATTTGGAGGTGAACTTGTACACGAGGAAGCTCGATCTTCAAGGGTATGATTTATTCTTTATCTTTTCGTTTAATTAATAATTGTGCATAAAGGGTGATCCGGGTATATGGTTTGTAAATTTTTTAAACTCTGATTTTACACGCTTCCGCATTAATTTTGCAATTTGATTGCTTTCATGAATATTACAAACCTAACAGTGGCATCAGAGCCAAACCTTTATGCGAATTATTAATTATTTTAATTTGATATGTATATTGATATGTGTTTAGAACAATTTAATTGGGCATAGTTTTATTGTATAAAATTTATTTAAAAAAAAAAAAAAAAAACGCAAATAATGGCGGCTGTAAATTTTTTTGATGCTTGTGCACGGAACATAAAACAAGTTAACTATATATATATATATATATTCGGCAGAAGCATGTTGAGCTTTTGGATATCAAGTCCATTTTTTTTTACAGGATTATATATAGTATATATATATCCGTGCAGCACTCAAACAAAAAAAAAAAAAAAAAGAGGGGCGTGAAGGCTGCACGGAAATCGAGGCCAGTATATCAATTTGATGGCATGCACGGTTTTACGGAAAATAAAAAAAAAAAAAAAATAACATGATCTCATGTTAGGATATATATAAATATATATATATATATATATATATATATATATATATATATATATTTTATTATATATATATATAATAAAATAATGGTTTTATTTTTTATTATTATTATATATATATATATAATATTCTTAATAATTTTATTATTAAAATAAAATTTTATTTTAATATTAAAATAAAAGTTTATTTTTATATTAAAATATAAAGTTTATTTTAATTTTAAAATTAATATTCATGCTAACTAATTAGAGTTGGAATTGGATTCCATGATAACTAATTGGAGTTGAAATTGGATTTATATATTTTTCCTAAAATAAAGGAGTTTATTTGTGAATAGGGAAGTAAATCCATCTTTCCTTAAATAAAGGAGTTTGTTTAGATATGAAATAAGATTTCATATTATTCAAAATAAAAGAGTTTATTTGTGAATAGGAAAGAGAATCCATGTTTCCTTAAATAAAGGAGTTTATTTAAATATGGAATAAGATTTCATATTATTCAAAATAAAGGAGTTTATTTGTGAATAGGAAAGATAATCCGTGTTTCCTTTAATTTTTTTTACATGGAATTGGATTCCATAATTAATTAAAATAAAAGAGTTTATTTTAATTAAATTTTTTTTTTACATGGAATTGGATTCCATAATTAATTAAAATAAAGGAGTTTATTTTGATTAAAGATTTTGATTAAAATAAAATAGTTTATTTTATTCAAAATTACATAAATTAAAATAAAATAGTTTTATTTTGATTTAAATTTGGATTAAAATAAAGGAGTTTATTTTGATTCAAAAATAGATTTTATACTAACTAAATTTGCCCATTAAATGATATCAATATATATATTAAATGTTTATTATTCATGAGATGAATGTTATTTATTGATGCATATGGTGATGTGTATGATAATAAATGGGATTGATTATGGACTATTGACCAATATGATTTGATTTTATTTTAGTTGGATGCATGAATGTATGAAGTTTTATTAAATGGGGTCTGCAGACTCGCTTCTCTAATTTTTCTTAATGTAAATTCTATCTCCAGCTCCCTATGTACTTCCCTCGATCACGATCAAGGTTTCTATTTATTTTAAATAGTTTTGTAATAGGAATAGTTAGAATTAATTTTAAAAAAATTGGAGATCAAGGAGCAAGGAGCGCTTGAAGACCCGTTTGTAATGGAGCCCGGGTTTAAATGTAATAGTTATATTTAAATATTATTTCTTGCACCCCTAGGGTTTGACCTTTTGGTTCACTTGGTGGCTCTAGTGAACCAAACTAGAATAAAAGTCCATAATCAATCCGGGTAGAATATAGTATTCTATATGTGCATGCTTATACTATATATATATATTATATATTATGTAAACATGCTTCGCATGTTCATTAATATGACGCGTATTTTATATATATATATGTGCATGCGCGCTAAACAAGATGAGACAAATTAATAACAAAACCCTCAATTTTATATATATTAAGTCCTAAGCGTTCAAAGATATTTGGAATATCGAACGTCGCCTTCTAGCATGATAAAATTAATAGAGTATTAAATATTTAATATGAGTTTGTTGTGTCACCACAAGGCAAGTATTAAGTATTTAAGATGTTAATTTATCACATTTGATGCTTATAAAGAAAATTGAACAATATTGTTTTGTTGTGTCACCACAAGGATGATATTTTTCTTTTTTGAATATATGGAGTGCTAGGTCGGACTTAACTTGGATAATTTTGATTCGGATGTGCCACCACTTGATCAAAATAATCTAAGAGGCAAAATACAAGGAGTTGCATAGTTGATGTAATTGACAAAAGTTGTTTACCTATTTATTTATATATAGTTTGTTGTGTCACCACAAGGCTATATACATTTGAAATGGGATCCTTATTCTCACTAGCAAATCTTTAATTAGATTTTTAGAACTATATAAGTGAGGTAATATAGTTTGAAGAAAATAGTGGGAGATACCAATTTAAAATAAGACCTAATTTATTTTGGTAATTAATAATAGAATGTATGTTAAAATGTTGTTAATTACATATTCATTTACAGAATTTTACAATGTCTAAAATTACTATCACTGCGAAGCATATTAGATGCTAATTTAATCGAACCGAATTACTCGGATTGGTTAAGGAATTTGAGAATAGTTCTCATAGCTGAAAAGCTATCTTATGTCCTTAATAGGCCTATCCCTGCAATGGTTGCAGACAATGCCTCTGAGGAAGACATTGCTACTTTTAGAAAGTGGCAAGATGATGCACATTGGCTCAATGCATCATGCTCAAGATCTACGAAAGTAACGAAGCTTCAAACACAAGATGAAACTATGGATGCTCCTATTATATTCCCGCACATCAAGTAGTTGATGGTGAGGAAAGTAGGACCGATAGATATCGATATCTAAGGAGCTCTTCCGATCTAGAATGGCCAATGGCACTATAGTATGCATAAAAAGTTCTTAACATAATCAATTTGATTGATCAATTAGGACAACCGGTTTTGTCATGGATGGAGAGTTGAGCCAAGATTTGATCTTGCCCTCACTCCCAGGACTCCTTTCATTAATTGTTGTGAATTTTTCATATGAACAAGCTAGATATCGCCATTTGATTTGCTTAACATATTGAAAAATGTTGAGAGTCACTTTCAAACAAGAAAAACCAAGTCTTCCGGTAGGGGCCAAAGGATCTTTTGAAAAGAAGAACGATTCAAAGAAGGTAAATAGAAAGGCATAAACAAAGGATAATAAGAACAAAACCGACACGGATAGCAAAGGAGTTTGCTTCCACCGCTATAAGCCCGACTTCGGAAAGAAAGCTGAGAAGCATCTTGCAGAGGCTAACCAAAGAAGCTTAGTGAAGTTTCTACATAATACGCTTTTTGTTCATGATTGAAATAAATTTTTCTTTAAGTCAAGGTTCTACTTGGGTATTGATACCGACTTTGGTTATCATAAATATAGATTTATGAAGGGACCAAGCGTAAGTAGAAAGCTAAACAAAGATAAGTAATCCTATGTGTGGAAAATGAAGCAAAGGTTCTTGCATTAGCTATAGAAACTTATAGTTTAGCAATGCTTACGGCAAATCTATTAAGTCAATAAGTTGTTATTGTATTCCATTCTTGTTAAAATATTATTTCCATTTTATTGTTGGACAATGAAATCTTTGGTATTATAATTAAGAACAATTGTTGTTCTATTTATAATAATAATGTTTCAGTATAGAACCGAAAGATTACTTAATGGATTTTGTATACTTGATTTACGTGAAAATATATTTTGAAAATTGAACAAACTAGTATAAGAAAAGGAGATGATCATTCAAAGAGTTGAATGTGTGTATTTGCTGAAATACAAGTGTGAATTATTTGAAAGGTTCAAAGAATTCAAAAATGAAACAAATTGGCAAAGTATTAAGACTCTTTGATTAGATCAAGGAATAAATACTTGTGCAATAAGTTTCTAGATCATCTCAAATGGTTTTTCTCATAATGGACACCTCATGATACGGTCCATAATGATTTTACCGATATTCCAGTATTCTTCTAGGGTCATGTCCTAGAAATGGCTGCATATCTATGAAAATGGTAACCTCAAAATCCGGCCCCAAGACTCCATAAAAGTTATGGACAGGGAGGATTCCTAATCTTAAGTATGTTAAGATAAGGGGTTGTCCTACTTATGTGAAAAGGTTTCAAAGGATAAGCTTGGGACAAGATTTGACATGTACAGATTTGTGGGACATCCTAAAGTAAGTTTAGGGTATATGTTCTATAATCCTGCTTAGCAAAAGATGTTTATTGTAAAACACGCTGCCTTCTAAGATAAAGATGTTTATCATTAAAAGGGGCTAGTGGGAGGATAATAGATCTTGAAGAGTTCAAGAACCACAAAATACTATAAGTCAAATAAGAGGAACCTGTAGATGACCTATTATACCACACCAAATCGAATCAGAATCGGAATAGCATCAAGATACGGGTGGTATGGATTCATCATAGATGATGATGATGAGGTACACATCATAGAAGATGATGATCCAGTTACATATGATGAGGTAAGTGTTGTAGATACTCAGAGAAATGGATTGAAGCAAGTTTCTCAAATATGGAACATTCGTTTTGATGAGGAAATCAAAAGAGTTTGATTTTATCAAAAATAAGAATGAACCTAGTGTGTAAAAAAGGGTTAGTGGGAGCATCGTGACATTTCTAGTATTATATGTTGATATACTACGGATAAGGAATGACATACCAATGCTACAATCAGTAAAGATAAAGTTGTCTAAACATTCCTCCACGAATGATTTGGGAAGAGTATCTTAATTGGGGATAAAATCTATAAAGATAGATACAACAGGATGCTCGACTTAACCCAAGGAACGTATATTCATTTGATGCTAAAGTCGTTTAGCATGGCAAACTCCAAGAGATGTCTCATGTCGATGAGCTATGGAGTGTAACTCTCCTAATAGTCCCCACAGACTCCAAAAGAGAGATCACATGAGTAACTATCATGCATGCAATGAAATGTACGAGACCTGATGTTGATCAGTCATATTCTGGAGAAGTTCACTATGAGTCAGTGAAAAACATCTTAAAGTTCTTAACCGGCACTAAGGATGTAATCATATTCTTGATGGGTCTAAATTAAAACTAGAGGGCTTAACAGACTCAAGTTTTTCAGACAGACCAAGACGACAGAAAAATCCACTTTAAGGTAAAGGGCTACCTTGAACAGTGGTGCAGTGAATTGGAAAGGTTCCAAACAGCAAAGAGTTACTGGTTTAGTGATAAAGACAAAGTATATAGCTATAAATGAAGCTGCAAGTTGATTGTTTGGATTAAAAGTTCATTACAGAACTAGGAATAGTTCCTAAGTCTCATCTTGGATCTAAACATGTGTTGTGGCACTTTCATTTGATTATAAGAATCATTAAAAGATGGGAAATCACTATAGAGATAGTGGACTCTCAAGAACAACATTACATATCCATTAACTAAAGCTTATCCAACAGCAGGATAATCGTCACTTAGAGAAGAAGAGTATAAGATACCATGACGATTGGCTTTAGTGCAAGTGGGAGATTGAAAGTAGTATGCACACAAGCCAATCATGTTTGATGATAAAGCATATACTTTGTAACAATCTTATTCATTTATTAATAAAAAGTATTAATTTATTAAAGGCTTTTAATTATCTACATGATTTGTTTTTATAATATGTGATAAACCCATAGTTTTAAGCAATGCTTTTAGAATAATGATGATGATCATTCTAATGAGATCTAAATTCTTAGAAAGCTTAAAACTAAAATAGTTCCCAATCATTGGATTACTAAATTGGGGATTAGTGAATCCGGATAGATTGGTACATACGCTGTTTGCTCATTGGATGAGGATGATTGATCTCATGATCATTTGTGTGGAGACACTAAAACAAGTATGTAGGTGCTTATTAGAGAATAAGTTCATCGAACGTGGCTCGCTAAGGAATACCTAATGGAGTTTTATTTTACCGTCAATAGGAATTTCAGAGTGATAGTAGTACAAGTGATCCTTGGACTTGAGATCATCATAGTATCTTGTGTATGATGAGTTATACTTTGACTTATTCCTTAAGACCCTTAGGGTATATCAAAAGGTATGCTTGGGTATAATAAGTTGTACATGGAGATAATGTATGATCAATAAAGAATCTACCACTTCTAATAAAGAAGAGAAATGTCCTATGTGATTCGATAAATGACAACCCAAGAGTCCTTGGCTAAGGCGTAATAAAATTAGAAAGGAGTTTCTAATTTGCATTATTTGAGTTGTGCATTTAAGGATCGAAATACATATAATTAAATAAAATAAGATTTGACAAGAATTCCATGTCTTATATTTAATTGGGACATTGTATGGTGGAAGGATTGAATTGTACAGGTAACTATTTACTCAAAGGTTCTTTAATGATTAATGTTAAAATCTATATTATCCGGAAAGTCGTTGATCGCTAGGGAGGCTTATCCATATTGTAGAATAAATATTATTTATTTAAATAAATTAATTGTTTAATTTATTTATTTAAATAAGATTAGAATTGTTCTAATTGATTTATTCACAACCTGGGTTTAATATGGAGAACCTAAAGGTCACACCATAAAAGGAAGAATAATTATTTAAGAAGTTAATGGCATAATCGTAATAATATGTTATGTATATTTAATTTAATCTATGGTGATAGAATAAATTAAATAGCTTAATATTTATTATTTAATATTTTAGAAATATTAAATATAAATTAATAAGAGGAGTCTTATTAATATTATTACAATTATTATTATTTTAATTTCTAAAAGAGTTTAGGAATTAATTTAATATAAGTACTCTCATTTATTCCTAATTGGATTAGGAAGGAAAATTAGTTAAAGGAGTTTAATTAATTATCCCTAATAAGATTAGGGAGCCTAATTAATTAAAAGAATTTAATTAACTAAATAAAACCCAATCCCTTAATTGTTAAGGTGGGTTGCCCACATCTATAAATAAGAGGAGTCTTATTATGGGTGTGATGGGTTGTTGACTTTAACAAAGTACGTAATAATTCCAAGTTGTTGGGAGTACACCTTTTCTATAGAGATAGAAAAACTAGGGTTTAGCCAACCACCCCTTCTTCTTGAATTTTCTTCTTCCTTGGTGGATACCTCTAGAGGCCAAACATTTGGGTGGCTAACGTTGATCAAAGGAAGGAACCAAACCCGGTGGATTCAAGATTGAACGCGAAAGGATTTGGAGGTGAACTTGTACCTGAGGAAGCTCGATCTTCAAGGGTATGATTTATTCTTTATCTTTTCGTTTAATTAATAATTGTGCATAAAGGGTGATCCGGGTATATGGTTTGTAAATTTTTTAAACTCTGATTTTACACGCTTCCGCATTAATTTTGCAATTTGATTGCTTTCATGAATATTACAAACCTAACAGTTCTTTGGTGTTCTCATATTATGTGAGATATTTTTTGAAAAAACAAGTGAAAAAGGTCTAACATGTATAATGTCGACGATTTGACTTTAAGAGTCGCCAGCTGGTGTTTTTAACTAGTTGCACCAACGCAACCAAGAAAAGGTTTTCACATTGACCCAATGATGTGAAACTGTTAAACGGGTCTGTGAAACCGAGATTCATTTGGGTTCGGGGGCTTGATTATGCGGAGGGAAGGTGTTAGGCACCCTCGACATTCGTGTTGCCACGGTGACCACCACTTTTCAAGAACTGTTATATGAATGTGTGTGTGTGTGGATAAATGTGCAATTATTTGGAAGTAGTGCGAGGCCTCGTTCGTACCTATATACAAAGGGTTTGAATTTGTATAAAAATTCAGTTTTAAACATGATATAGCACTGAAGTTTTGTAAAAGAGGTTTTTTAAACCCCGTGCTCAATAGTAATTGAGACCTTTTCATACTTCCATTTTATTATTAAATGTTCGGCTTGTTTGCTTTTATTTTTCGAGATGCGAAGCATCTTCGAGAAAATAATGTATATCAGTGCAGAACTGCTCATGGGCATGATAGCCATATTAGGAAATTCAAACACTGTGAATAATTTACAAGCTACTTACAGCTGATAATGTCCATCACGGGAACTGAATCTAGATTCAGTAGACTGAATCTGTGATCACATGATTCCTAGGCTCACATGATGTCGCAGTTTATATGAAAAGTAGTAAGCAGTTATATATATAAAAGTTGTAAATATATATATATATATATATATATATATATATATATATACTGTACATGATCAACCACCACGAAGCACCTTCATGAGGGACGAAATGTAAATATATAAAAGCGGTTAATATATATATATATATATATATATATATATATATATATATATATATATATATATATATATGGACATGATCAACCACCACGAAGCAACTCCATGGGGGATCGAAATGTAAAAAAGCAATAAATGCGATCAAACGCCACAAAGGAAACTCAAAGGGATAAAATGTAAATAAAGCAAGAATATGATCACGCCATGAAGTAAACTCTAAAGCGGGACGAAATATAAATAAAGCAAGAAAAGGCCACGTAAGTAAACTCTAAGCTCGATGTAAATGTAAATATATATATATATATATATATATATATATATATATATATATATATATATATATATAGAAACACACAGGATATAAAACCTAGGCTCATCGAAAGAGTTAAACAACAGTTCATATATTTAAGTATATATATATAAAAGCAATAAAAGCTCAGGATGTAAAATCCAAGCTCATCGATACAAAAGTCTAACAATAGTTCATATATATATATATATATATATATATATATATATATATAAGCAAGTAAACGCTCCAGATGCAAAATTCAGGCTCAATGCATGTAGTCCCATAATATATATATATATATATATATATATATATATATATATATATATATATAAACAAGTAAACGCTCCAGACATAAGTCTAGGCTCAATCGAGGCATAACTCGATAATGTTAGTCCATATATAAATATATACATATATAAGTATATATATACAAATAGAAATAAAAACCACGGATCGAAGTCCGGGCATACACACACAACACAACTCTCAATGTGAAGAATAGTGTGTGCAAAGATGTAGAGAAAGGCTTTATAGAGTGTGAGAAGGCTTACAGTGGGCTGCCAATGCAGGCTTATATAACTCTAGATGGATAAACACTCATCTCCCACCGATAAAGTATAGCTATATGTGAGCTAACAGGTGTTTAAAATGAGAAAGCACTCAATATGGGGTGTGTATAGAGCAAATTGGACATAGCTTCCTCTACTTTTCTTTTTTAAAAATGGCCACCCCAAGATCTATATTTATAGAGCTGGTGGCTGTAGGTATACCTACGGCAGTTGCAGATGCACCTAGGGCTTCCTTGGGCTCTGCGGGTTCCGTCGTCTCGAAGTATGTGCACTATGATGTTCGCTCGAACTTGCAGAACTTCAATCCGAGCATCCGAACGAGGTGTATAAGACCTTCTTCGGACCGCTTTTGTTGAGAGTTACGCAATGACATGGGATTAGAGGTTGTACAAAGTCAGGAAGAGGGGGCCATGCCCATTGTCTTCAAGCTTCAAATTATATCTGGTGTGCTGCCTCGCGTAATAGTCACTCGGGATTTGAACTCCTTGGCTCTTCTGGGACATTGCTGCGTAGAAATGTATGTATGAAGTGTTGAGGCGGTGTGCTGGGGGTTGAGGTGGCAAGATGATAATTTTGCCCTTCACTTTGGTTATCTCCGGTTTGGGCTGATAGCAGACGTTGCTCAGGGTTACATCTGAGATTGGACTGCTGCAAGTGTTTGAATTCTGCAAGGTCATCTGTAAGTGTCCCTATCTTTTTGGTGTTAGCTCTGGGTCTTTGGAATGAGTGCCTCGACAGGAGGTCTGAGATTGAAGCTGATCGCATGCATTTGAAACAAGCATTTTTGAAGTTATAAGAACTTTTGACATTATGGGGTCATCTCTAAGGACGAAACTCGGGGTTATCTCCGAGGTTGAAATTGATACTCCCGGTGCGTGTTTCGGGTTTGAGATTAAACTTCCGATAGTATCTCGAATGAATATGAATTATCTTCCAGGGTTATCTCCGAAAGACGAATCTGCCCACCTGCATTATTAGTAACAGGTGTGCAGAAAATTTTGAGTGTCTACAAGCTTCAATCAAATTAGTCTTAATTTAAACATTTTTTATTATTATTTAATTCTCTTCATATTTTTCTTTTTTTTAGGTACCATGGCTAGATGAAATTATCAAAGGCCATGTTCGAGTATGACTCAATTAAGGGATACAAGGATTGATGAACTCAATAGAATTTCTGCATTTTCAGCACAAATTGAAACACTTTCGAAGAGGTTGGATGTTCTCACAGCCTAACATAGTCGAAAGATGCAGTATTATGTAATTATTGTACGAGCAATCATCTGAGACATCAATGCACCATCAGTCTTAGGCCGGTACAATATGGTGGTAACTACCTTAACCAGTATGCGTATGCCAATTATCATCAAGCTTGGGGGTATCACCCGGATTCGTCATGGAGCTATAATTATAAAGACCAATACTCTGCTCTAAATCCAACATACACACCGAAATTCTCATGTCCACCTCTATTGCAAGAAGAAAGGTCATAGTTGGAAGAATTCATGTCAAAAATCATAGCAAACCAAGAGGAGAGGATGATGAGTCAAGTAATATCGAGCCATAATTTTTAGCACCAGATGGAACAACTCATCCCAACTTCAACCCATGGTCCTCAACACATGGATTCCAAAACTGAGATAGATAATTTAAGGTTGGAGGAATTGTTGTCTAAGTTTGTAGCATCCAATGAGGAGAGGAAGATTAATCAAGAGATATCAATTAAAAATCTGCAGAACCAGATGGATCAAATGTTCAAAGCCTTAAACAACTGTCCTCAATATAATTGGTGTTATGATGAGGATTCCGAGTATGATGTAGTGCCCGAACCAAATCTACCATTGGATGAGCTAAGAGATGTTGAAAAGGAGGAGACAAGTGGGAATAATGAAAACAAGGTCGGTGAAGAACTAACTATAAGTACCAACGAGGATGAGCCAATGTTATTAGTGCCCTAAGTTCCTTCTCCGCCAAAGATCAAGGGGCCAGTTAGATTTGCAAAATCGTGCCCGCTTGGTAGTCATGTTGTCGATAAGGCTCTTTATAACATGAGAGCTAGTACAAATGTGAAGACATGGTGGGATGAGGAGGAGAAGATAGAAGAAGAGCCTGTTGTGCTTGTCAAGCCTCAAAGCCCCAATCGAATCATAAGCTCAACGGACGGAAAATCACCTAGTTATTTAACATTCTCAATTGGGCACTTATTTAAACACAGCATGCTAGGTGACTTTAATTCAAAAGCCCTCACAAAAGGAAACATACCAAAAGCTACATTGTTTCCGATGGATGGAGAGTTCCTCAATTTTTGAAGGGGAATTGGATATCATTGACCAGTCAAAGTTAGGCTGAAAGACTATAAATCAAGAACTAACTGGGAGGCAACCTAGGAATTTTATATTTATATGCTTTACTATTTTATTTAGTAGATAGGGATTGTTTTACTTATTAAGATTCTCTTCAAATCCAAAGTGCTATTTTAATCCATGTTGTCTCTCTTCATTGCAGGTATTGGAGGTTCAATGGATAGGCAAAAGATTATGGAAAGGGAAGCCACCAGCCTAAGCCCATGACACAGTATCCTCCTTCAAATTCCAATGTGGAGGAGTTTTTCAGTCTTTATGCCATGCCACCATCACCACAAGCTTAAATAATTACAGGGAAGTCCTCGTCCACTTAATGCTTTATTTTACAATGAGGACATTGTAATTGTTAAGTTTGGGGAGTTAATTAGTTTAGTTTTGCATGTTTAATGTAGTTATTTTAGTTTTGCATAAGTTATCGTGTTTGTTAAGTTTAGGTTTATTATATGTTTGCATTCATGTAGTGTAAGTGCATTATAGTTTGCATAGTAGAGTAGTTGTAAATTTTTTTTTATTTATGTCTATAAAAAATAAAATAAAATATTAGTTAGTTACTATGTTCATCTTCATGATTCCATCTATTTCATATTTATAGTCTATTTTGGCCAATGATGAGACTTGAATTGAGCAGACGAGTATAGTACTGATTATTAGAGCGTTGATGTGATTTCTTGTTATGAATTGAATCTTTTTCTATTTGAAACTGGTATAACAAGGATAACACAGTAATAACAGCTTTGTTAATTGATTTATTCAAATTGATACATAAGGAATTTCTAAAGGATAGTGCTAGTTTAAATGAGAGAATGCAAAGGATAAGCAGTGAAGATGAAGAATTAGGCAAGAACTTAAGTTTGGGGGAAAAGTGGGGTATATAAGCTTCTAAAAAAGTAAATAATTGAGCCTTGTGGTGGGTTGAGAAGAATCATTAAAATCACTCCCCATAAACAAAAGCGTGAGATGGAGCGTAAAATGCACTCATTATCTATGAAAAAAGAAAAAAAGAAAAAAGAAGAAGAATAAAATGGGAATTAAAAGTAAAAAGCCCCCTGTGATTGAATAAAATAAAAAAAGAAAGCATAAGTACCCTATTTGGACCCTTAATATTGGTAATTGTTTGATTTTAGTTGGATCTCGTCTATTTTTGAAATTCTTGAGTTTACACTGTATGATACCTTCAAAGAGATTTATTATGTATTAAATTTGAATTTGTATCAGTTAGCATGGATGTTGAGCACACACACACTATACTAGTAATAACAGTTTATGATTTGATGATTGATAGGAATTATTAATTGGTTTTGATATGAAGTATTGTCGTGTTTGCTTGAATTCTCTAAGGCCAGTTAAATAGACTTGTGTTTATCAATACTGCTGGATTAGTAGGCATGTAGATTAGTTGCATTCCATTGCATTGCATTATGTTGTGTTTCTTGGGGACAAACAACTATTTAAGTTTGGGGGTATTTGATAAGTAGGTTTTATACCTACTTATCTGGTATCTATTACTTCAATTATTTGCTTAAATTCATGTTTCTTAGATACTTTTCATGCATTTTGTGTTCATTTTGAAGATTATATGCTTGGGAGCTTTGTGAACGACTATTGGTATGAAAATGCAAAGAAAAGCAATCCAGACATCGTTTGGGATTTCATGTTTGTTTCATGTTCTTGTCTTGGAACTTGAATTATGTTTTAGAGCTTCTTCTTAGCTTTCCAGAACATCTTGAATCATTCCAATCGAAGTTCGGATGCAAGAGTTATGACATTTGTACCAACGGACGTTGAATTTCACTATTTTGGATGGCCATTTGCATAGCAGTCACTTGAAACCAAATTTGGACCTTCATACATCCGTTATTTCTCAATTTTCGAAGAATAAAAGTTGTATATCTCTTCGATAGCTTCGAGTTGATAGGTGGTAGGCCCTGTAACTCCTCCCGGATAAAAAGTTAGGGTCGTCTTACCAGAGAACACTGCAGGAGAAAAAGGACCCCCGCCGCGGCGGGCCTAGCCAATAAAAAAAGTTCGCCGGGGCTGGGGTACGGGCCATAACAAGTTTTTGATGCATTTTGGGTCGAACTTTGATACTTTTTTGACTCCAAATTGGATTGGGTTTGCTCCTAAGCTAAAAATTAGACTTGTAACCTATAAATACATGATGGGAGGCATAAAAGGGAAAAGATTCCACTAGTATAGAATATAGTAGATTACGAACCCTAGATTAGATTAGAACTGAAGATTGAAGCTATTGATCATCATTGGAGAAACAGATTGGAAGCAAGAGAATACATATTTTTTTATCTCAATTCTAAATTCTTTTCTTATATATTTGTATCTTTTAATGCTTAATCAATTATGGATGATGGATTCTAGTTCCGTTATGAATTAAACTTTGTTTTGAGATTACTATGGATCTTATTGGGTAGTTTACTTTGATATGCTTCTTTGTTAGTCTTATTAGCTATATTTTGATTTTCTATTATGGTTGGCCCTTAATTGCTTAATTGCCTAGCTAACAATTACTGTGATAATCTATATGAACTCGAGAGACAGATTATGGGTTTAGATCTGATCATAATAGCATGTATTTATGTGTTCTACATGGAGTTGGAATTCATGATTTGTGCTTAGGATAGAGATATACCAAGGCATTTCATGTAGTCTAATAAGAACTTGTATTTAAACCCTTTTTAATTGTAATTCACATAGAGATATAGTGGGTTAATTACTTAGGGTATTCAATTTCATTCTATCATCTGTGGATTTGATTTGATATGAGTATGGTGTGTTGAGAGATGACCATATTTTACTTTCGTGTTCTTGATTAACAATCCAGTATAAATAACTTGGCTTAACAGGAAGTGTGTTGACTTAAATGAAACAATAAGTGAAATTGTAATCTCGAGTCTTCATTATCTTGTTTCATTCTAGGGATAGTTAGTAATAGTTTAATTAATTATTTTAAATTAAAATATTAAATCATTTGTTTAAATAAGATTAAATTGGTTATAGGTTAGTACTTGGTAATTCTTGTTAACTAATTCTGTGTGGGAACGATACTCTACTTTCATTATATTACTTGTTGACCACATATACTTGCGTGATTGTACGTAATTAGATTTTACCCAATAGTTCACATCCATCAAAAAACCACGAATATATTCAACAACATCACCATCCCCCAACAGAAGAGTCTTATCTGCATTTTTATGACAATATTCCCTATACAAAGTAGACAACTTGACATGAAACCAACAATTTTTTGTAGTGGCCCTTATTTGAATATTGGCAGAGTGCCTAGCCAATTTTCGAAAGTAATACAAATAAATGTTGATATGCTGAACCAAAAATCAAACCAAAAATCCATCAGATGTAAACAATTGCCAAAAATTAAAACATTATGATAAAGGTAGCCGAAAATAGTTACAAATAGTGACCAAAATAATTAAATAAGGTGACAATAACTCACAAAACTGAATTTCTAAAAATGAATAAACTCACATCATCATCAAGCCACTGTCCAGGTGTCTTTAACTTATAGAACCACATTTTAGACGATATTGGGACAGACCCAAATCTGAATGTAGGTTCAATCTTATCATGATCTCCCGAAAATTTTTTAATCCTTCAAAACAAAAACATATTGGTAAGATAGAACAACTGTTTATTTTTTTTTAAAAAAATAGACTATATAAATCTTGAACTACAAATAACATACATTTTCCTGTTATTTATGCCAATCTTAAACCACTAATTAAACATAACATCTTTAAATTTTGATGGCATACACATACAAACATTTGGGAATGCAGACAGACCTCTGCATATTGGTCTAGGAACCACAACATCAAAAGTTAAATCAGCTGAACCAAATTTCGATGTATATGGACTCCTCAACACAACACTCTTCGCAAACCCACGGACAGGTCTACCACATGTTTTAGATGCACTTTTCTCAACTTCAACACAATGAAGTATATCATGTTGGAAGATTGTATATTTAAATTTGATGTTGAAAGTCAATATTCATGATTATATGTAAAGTCCTTCAAGGACTACATGTACAAGGACTTAGTGGTGGATCAAACTTGTTAGGTTGATCTGAGCTTTAATGTTTATCATTCTGTAAATGAATGTATAGAAGAAAAGATCAAAGTTGTTAGGTTGATCTATGTCTTGAGATGTAATAGATAGGCTTCAACAGAATCGTAGTCTATCAAGCTGATCAAAAGATTGCAGAAGCCAAGGCACAATCGTAGAGCATCGAGGAGCGTAGTCTGTTTGCTTTGGAGGGCCTCTAATGAAATCGTAGAGTGGTCCAAACGTCTGCCCAGTCAAACTCATGAATCGTAGAGTGTTCTCGAAAGCGTAGAGTCTGCAAGTCAAGCAAGTGAAGATCGTCGTGTGCCAATACTTAAGAGAAATCATAGTGTTCTCATCCATCAGTACCAGATCAAGCTCCAAGGTGGCAAGACACCACGATCATGATCGTAGTGTATCATTTGTCTGCATTAGAAGCATCGAGCCTTGTCCATTTATTTTTGAATAAAAGTTAACAAATGTGGAATGGATTATAGACGTTGAGACTATCGGGAGTTCCAATGACACAACAGTCATCCTTAGTATATAACAAAGAAACGTATTGAAGAAGTTAAGGAAAGTATTATGGGTCAGCAGAAAACACCTTTTCAGGTGTTAGGTGAGATAGCATGATCTCGTTGTTAGTGAGCAGGCCATTTTACCGATGTAAGATTTCTAGAAAGTCACAATCAGTGCTCAGAAATGTCAAATTCAATTAATGCTTCAACGGATGTCTTCAAACAAATATATTTCAAAGGCATTATATATGCAAAAGAAGAGCAGATGCAAAGATCAAGCAAGCATACAACGAAACGCTGAGGAACACTTAGCGCTCAATTCTACAATCTAAAAAGAAAGCTTGCTCAGCTACTCAGGTCTTTCGAACATAAGCTTAACGGCAACTGAGTAGCACCATTTAAGAACTCAACCATCTTTAAGTGAAGTAAGAAGTTCCAAGTCAGAAGGACTTAAAGAGTTCTAAGTGAACTGAGAAATACCAAGTCTGGTGGACTTGAAGTGTTCTAAAGTGAACTAAGAAGTTCCAAGACTACTGGTCTTGAAGGAATCTGTGAGATTCAAAGATAGTAAAGATATCCTTAGTGAATTTCCTACTCAAGGAGTAAAAGAGTGGACTAGGAGCCTTGAGTGCTTTAAACCACTTAAAAACATTGTGTCTCTTATATTCTTTCCAAAACTGCTATATCTGCCATAACTGCTTATATTCTATCAACTCGCTTTATCTTAAAGGGAAAACAAACAAACAATTCTCGTGATTAAATCATTATCAAATCGACAAGTATTTTGTGTGATTAAATCTATTCAACCCCTTTTATAAAATCGAAACTAACAATTGGTATCGAGTAGTATTTTTAAACAAGAATCCAATTTTAAAATAAGATATTCAACCAATGTGCAACCCCTATGGATTCAATAGATAATTATTGTGCCCCTAGGGCACCCACCACCCGTAAAATCCAAACAGAGTTCAAATCCTTTTAAGGAGGAAGGATATAACGATCGAGAAATTTGTAATTTAATTTGAATAATTATTGAATTAAATAAATATTTTAAATAATTTATTTATTTCGATATTTAAAAATAAATAATTAATGAATTGTGGTGAATTAATTTGGTAACTAAATTAATTAATAATTAATTAAATTGAACAATGATAATTTTATTTGAAGGATTTAATTTAAGGAAATAATTAAATTAAATCAATTGCTTAATATTTAAGGAAATAATTAAAATAAATGAATTAATTTAATTTAAATAAATAAATTAAATAAAGTGATGAGTCTAATTTATTAATTAAATTAGATATATAATTATATATTAGTAATTATAATAGAAATTATTTTAATTACCATTATAAGTTATTTAAATTAATTAAGCTAAAGTTATTTAATTAACTAGAGTGTGACATATGAAACTATATAATATAAATAATATGAAAATAATCAAGTTGGGAGTATGTGCTTAGCCAAACAAGGCCTTCTCGCCTTTGGCTTATTCAACTGACGCAAACTTTTTTCTTATAACTCAAAGAGAACGTGGGTTAGTGGGAGTCAGTTTATGTTTTACGCATATTATTTCCTAAGGATAGCATTCAGTTTTCTTATTCACGTATTTGGCTAAAGAGTGAGAGCGTAGGAATTGAGAGAGAAGAAGGTTTACAGAGAACTTGAGAGATTGAGAGAAAACCTAAGCAATTTCAGTGTTAGCAAGGGATTATTAAGCACATTGAAGGTATTCTATCTAACCCTTATATATATATATATATATATATATATATATATATATATATATATATATATATATGAATTTACGGCAAAGTTTGTTTATATTTTGTGAATTCCAAATTTTTTTTCAAAATTGTTGTTGTGTAACTAAATTATGGGGGATATATGTGATATAATGCTGGAGTTCATGTTTAAAGAAGGAAATTGTATGCTAATTTCGTTGTAGCAGTAGAAATTTTGAGAGTATAAGAATTTTTCATATGGTTCATGTAAAGTACCAATTTTAGTGGGTAAATTGTATGTGAAACTATAAATTGATGCTTGTATATGTTAGTTTATTAAGAAACGAGCATAACACAATTTTAATGAGGCAAATTGGCCATGTATTGAATTCGCAGTGTGCATTTTTGGGGATGAATATCAAAATTTGAGTTTTATATGAAAATCATGAAATTTGAGAAATTAACCTAACTTAGATTGTTGTTAAATTGTTTTAATTAGTGGAATATGTTCACAAACATGGTTGTGATAGTTCTATATCATTTTTACCTGTTATTATCACTGTTTGGTGGGTGAATTTCGTGTTAGTTGGGCTAAAAATGGCCATCATTCACCGCCATCTCGCTTCTTCATCTCAGGTAAATGCAAGCAAATTGCTACTAATGTTAAGGAAAAAATGGCTAGCAGCCTTCACGGCCCTGTGCTTAAGCTTGGCATGGCAATTGCTACCATACCACGGTCTAAGACAGTGAAGTTTGCTTATTTGTAGATCATCTATAATGGACTTATGTTAGCTAAGCAAGCATGTTAATGATGTTAAGGTATAATAGAAACTACAATAACATATTGTCATGTGTTGAAATATAAAGTGTAAAAGAATTTAAGTAATTACTTGAATAAGCTAAGTAATGGAAACTAAAAGTGATGTTTTTAAAAGTTAGAAATGAACGAGTAAGTTATGTTGGCTGGTAATGCGATTTCAGATTCATCAAGTATATTAACCTACGTGGTTAGGTGCTAGGTTAGGGTTATGACCTAAATGATGGATTAAACCCTAAAGCTAATATTCATACAACTAATTGTTTTTGCGATTTCAATGATGTATGTAGGGTAATTAGAGATTATTTTACATTTGTATAGCTTACAATCAAGGCAAGTTTTCTAACTCTACCTTGTTATTATTGAGCAAGTTTCTAAACTTTACCTCTTTACATTGAGCAAGCTTTCTAACTTCATTCTTTTAATATTGAATGCAAGTTCCTATTGCTAAATCAGAATTGTACAAGTTTTTAAAATTCTTTGTAAAGTTGAGCAAGCCTAGTCTATGTTGTACAAGCTCTTGTAACCTAATTCGTTACATCGAGCGAGTTTCACTTTCCTAATTATTATTCAAAGCATATATTGTTCTAATACATTGACTCAAGTGAGATTGTTCTAATTCTTTGAATATAGTATTTTGCATGTATATTATATTATTCAATAATATATTGTTGATATCCGATCTTTGACTTTGATAGCCTTGTTCAGTTATACATGCTTGTATTAAACCTTCAATTAGTAAGCGAACTCTTATTGATCTATAATTGTCTAGTGTTCTAAAATTCTAGAAACACTGATAAGCTAGTTCTAAACTAAACTTTCTTTAGTGCGGAAATTCTAAATTCAAACTGAGACGAACGACCCTAACATAGGGGATTTTGTACGTGTAGCGTTTAGATGTTTGTGCACAATACATGGTACAAAGGGTTGATCCCCCTAAGTACGTTAAGAAGGGTCCGTATAGTCTAAATGACTATTAAGGTTGGGTAATAATACCTAAGTACCGGAGACATAGTTCATGGTCTTAAGACCCTCAGATAATTAAAGTTTGAACTTGTTTTCTATTTTTATTCATAGAACAAGTTCTTTATTGTTCAGCTTTCTTTGTTCACTCTCATGTTGATATCATTACTATTTTCTATATCAGTGAGCATTTGTTTGCTCACTCTTGCAATTAACAATGCAACTAAAGTGGAGAAAGTTGATGAGCCGTCTACTAGCAAAGGAAAGGGCAAATTGTCCAAGTACTGAAGACTTATGAGAATTTATTTAAATGTTTTATGCTATGAGACTTGATTTATTTTATGATGTATTCCGCAAACTGATGTAATAAACTTAAGGTTAGATTACCTGGGATTATTTTGAGATGATGATGTAACCTTTAATGGGAGAGATTATGGTTTAATTTATTTAAATTATGTCTTTATCCTTTATGATGGGTAGTTAGATGTACTGGTTTTGGATAGTGAACACCAAATTCTGTGGAAATGGAGTACCTGAATTTGGGGGTGTCAAAGGTTGGTATCAAAACCTTTAGTTATGAACCTTAGGTGGGGAAACCTTAGGAAGTATCCTTTAAGGAAATAGAAAACATAGAGGTGTTCAACTCTTATCGAGTTTTAAGGAATGGATTAAGGAATCCATTGAAGTTAAACAATAAAAGACATTATATGCTGTGTTAATAACTTATGTGCTCGCGAGTATCGAAAAATGTTAAGTACAACTTAAAATATTTTGTTGTCAGGATGTCTAACGAAGGAGGATCCAGTCCAGCTAGGGAAGCGATACCTCAGATACCTATAGACGATGAACCCCGGGATATTCATGTTGTGCGGGAACATTTGATCCAGGAGGATATGCTTGTGACCGATCCCGAGGAGGAAAGTTCTGAGGAGATAGAGGAGGAGGATGAGGAAGAGGATCCTGAGGAGTTTCCACCAAACTGCATATCAGTTGAGATGTATGACGCTTTGTATGACCGTAACATAGAATTACAGGAAAAAGTTGAGGAGCTGAAGGAGATGGTTGAGATGCATCATGCTTCGATATAGCAGAAGGATTCGGAGATTCAGGAACTCGACTCAAAACTTGTAAACATGGAGTGGGACTTAGTTCATACATAGTGTGAGCATGAAGATCTGTTGGCAGTAAACAAGAAAATGAAGACTGACATGTAGAAATTCAAAGATGACTTCAAAGAGGAGTCAGCTAAGTGTGCAAGAGCAGAGGATGCTTGGATGAAGGCGACTCAACGTGCAGACCGTACTGAAGCTAAAGTCCAAGTGAAGAAAGCTAAGATGAAGGAGATAGATTACGCTTTTAATTTTGTGATTGATAGGGCCCAATATCGAGTCTATTATTACCCATCCCAGTTTGAAGACTTGTCGTGGTTCGTGATAGATCGTAGAACGACATATCGTATCATGGAGGAAGAGCGTCGGGAAGCCTTACGACGTCTTAATATGCTTAGATAGAATAAGATTGATAATAATATGTGGTTAATTATGTGAATAAATAAACTGTGAATCCCTTATTTTGAGATAAATAAAGGGATAGTATGAGTTTGTAGTCCTGAAACTTGTCTAGTTCAGGAAAGTGAATGTTTATAGCGGTTATGCTATTTTGAGTATGTTCTAAAACTTTATGAATAAATAAAATATCAATGTTTATTTGAAATGTTATGTATTATAGCTTTAATCTTGGAATGTTTAAAGTTAAACTTTAAATACCCAAGAAGTTGAGTAATGAACTAATCAAGTGCATATTTTAACAGAAGATGCCTCCTAGAAGAAGACAACCACGACAGCAAGCACCTCCTGAGGGGTCTACTAATAATAACAACGAGGCTAATGCTAATCTGATTTAGCAGTTGGTAACTCTGTTGATGAGTGCACTTGCGAATCAACCGCAAGCTCAAGTCATGACCTTCAAGGAATTCAAAGCGGTTGGACCGCCAGAGTTTCAAGGGTCTATGAATCCAGTGGAACCCCAAACCTGGATTATGGAAATGGAGAAGTGTTCGACGTTGCTAGAGTAAACGAAGACCAGAAGACTGCGTTCGCAACGTTCATGCTAAAGTCTGAAGCTAGCTACTGGTGGCAGGGAAATATGGTACATGGGGGACAAGGAGTGATAGCTTGGGATAGATTTAAGGAGATATTTTTTGAAATGTACTTTCCAGCGAGTTCTCGGGATCAGTTGGAAGTGTAATTTCTGGAGTTGAAGCAAGGAACTATGACGGTGCCAGGATATGCTATGAAATTTAACGAATTTGCAAGGTTTTCCACTTACCAAGTTAATACTGATGAACGTAAAGCAAGAAGATTCGAACAAGGATTAAAGCCCTGGCTTTAGAACAAGGTTTTAATGTTTTAGCTAAACACATTTGCGGCTGTACTGGAGAAGGAAATTATCGCGGAAGATGGAAGCGATGCCTTGACCAAGTACAACCAAGAACAGAAGAAGAGGAAGAATGAGAATAAAAATAAGGCTGGTGGAAGTAATGTTGGAAGTAACAGTCAGAAGAGAGAGTGGAGCGAGAATTTAACAACGGGAGGACAATAAGGAAATCAGCAAAAGAAAAAGTTTGAAGCTTGCGCAATGTGCGAGAAGAACCGTACTGGGGTATGTTTGAAGGGAAAGCGGGTGTGTTTCAACAATGGTCAGGAGGGACACATTGCACCAAACTGTTTTAGTTCAAAGAAAGGAGCATGCTTTACATGCTGTTCAAAAGATCATATGGCTCGTGATTTCCCAAAAAAGCCAGCGGGAAGCGCAAGTGGTGGAAAAGGAAACAGCAACAGTGGTGGTGCATTGACTATCACTGGACCAGCACAGTCTAGTCGACCTACTGTGAGGACTTTCAATATGACCATTCAGGATGCTGTACAATCCATGGATGTGGTGTCAGGTATCATTCCGATTAATGATATTAATGCTTATGTACTATTTGATTCGGGTGCTACTTGTTCATTTATATTTAATGAATTTGCTCGAACTTAGATTTGCCTCGGGAAGAATTAGAATTTCCTTAAGCATTGAGATTGCGAATAGAAGTGATTCATGTTAGATTTATATATAGGAATTGTAGAGTGGTTATAAAGGGTCACGAGATGATGGTAGATTTGATACCAATAAGACTTGGTGAATTCGATGTTCTATTGGAAATGGATTGGTTATTCAATTACGGAGCAATAATTGACTGCCAAAAGAAGTGTGTTAACCTTATGACTCCGTCAAAGGTTGTGTTCTTTGGTAGCAAGTCACCTCGACAAGCAAGTTGTCTGACGGTGATGCAAGCCAAGAAGTTGTTGAGACAAGGATGTGTAGGATACTTAGCCTACATAGTCGATACACAGAAGAAGAGTGCAAAGTTAGAAGAGATATCGATTATAAGAGATTTTGTAGATGTATTTCCGACAATTTGTCGAGTCTTCTACCGGCTCGACAAATCGAGTTCATGATTGATTTACTACCATGAATGGCCCTGATATCTAAGGCACCATACAGAATGGCCAAGGTAGAAATGAAGGAGTTGATGGTGCAATTGAAAGAATTGCTCGACAAGAAGTATAGTCAACCGAGTGTTTCGCCATAGGAGCACCGGTGTTGTTTGTTAAAAAGAAAGACGGATCGATGTGGCTCTGCATTGATTATCGAGAATTAAATAACGTCACGATTAAAAATATGTATCCATTACCTAGAATCGATGACCTGTTCGATCAGTTGAAGGGAGCAAGGTATTTCTCTAAGATAGACTTGAGAAGTGGTTATCATCAGTTGAAGGTGAGGTCGGAGGATGTACCAAAAATAGCATTCAGAACTCGGTATGGTCATTACGAGTTTCTGGTTATGTCTTTTGGTTTAACCAACGCACCTGCAACATTCATGGATTTGATGAACAGGGTGTTTAAACCATTCTTAGACAAATTTTTGGTAGTGTTTATTAATGATATATTGGCATATTCTAAGACCAAGGAGGAGCATGTGGAACATTTATGAGTGACATTCGAGACGTTAAGAAAAGAGAAGGTGTACGCAAAATTTTCAAAATGTGAATTTTGGTTGGAACGTGTACAGTTTCTCGGACACGTTATTGATAAGGACGAAATTTTGGTAGATCCGTCAAAAGTTGAAGTCAGTAATAAATTGGGATCGACCAAAGACACCGCCGTAAGTAAGGAGTTTCTTAGGATTGGGCGAGTTACTACTACGGGCATTTTATTCAATACTTTTCCAAGATCGCGACTCCATTGGCGAACTTAACTAGGAAGGTGATTAAATTTGTTTGGATAGAGAAGTGCGAGGAGAGTTTTCGAGAGTTAAAGAAGAGACTGAGCTCTGCACATGTGTTGTCATTGCCTGATGATACAGGAAATTTTGTGGTGTATAATGACGCATCACATAAAGGACTAGGTTGTGTGCTTATGTAAAACGGCAGAGTTATTGCGTATGCATCACGTCAGTTGAAAGATTACGAGAAAGGGTATCCGACTCATGACTTAGAGTTGGCGGCGGTGGTGTTTGCCCTGAAAATTTGGAGACATTATCTTTATGGAGAGAGGTGTGAGATATATACTGACCATAAAAGTCTAAAGTATATCTTTACACAAAAAGACTTGAACATGTGACAAAGAAGATGGTTGGAGCTGATCAAAGACTACTACTGCGAGATTTTTTATCATCCCGAAAAAGCGAATGTTATTGCTGATGTTTTAAGTAGGAAGGGACGGGAGAAGTTAATGATGTTAACTGCTCAGGAGAAGCTAGTGTCGGAAATGGCTAAGATGGAGTTAGAAATTAAATATCCGACAGAATCCGATGAAAAGTTTTTCCAGATGGGAAACAGTTCAACGTTGGTGAATAAGGTGAAAAATGCACAATTTCAAGATAAAGACTATGAAAAGATAAAACAAAAAATATTTGAAGGTGAGGAAAACAAATTCAAAATCAATTTCGGAAGGGTTACTTGATTGAAGGAGAATTTGGGTTCCGCCAAGATTGAGAAGTTAAAGAAGAGATTATGAGTGAAGCTCATAACTCAAGATATTTGATTCACCTAGGGAGTACAAAGATGTATCAGGATCTTAAACATCATTTTTGGTGGCCGAATATAAAAAAGGATGTGGCTGAATGTGTGGCAAAATGCTTAACGTATCAGAAAGTTAAAGCTGAACATCAAAGGCCAAGCAGATTGTTACAACCGTTGGAGATACCAGAATGGAAATGGGAGCATATCACAATGGATTTTGTGGTAGTTCTTCTAACGACCCAACAAGGTTACGATGCCATCTAGGTGATTGTCGATCGACTGACGAAGTCGGCACACTTTTTGCCAATCAAGATTTGATTTACCCTAGATCGGTTAGCAAAACTGTATGTGAAGGAAATTGTTTCAAGACACGGTGTACCTGTGTCCATTGTGTCAGACAGAGATCCACGTTTCATATCTAGTTTCTGGAGACGACTACAAGAATGCTTGGGAACACAACTGAGAATGAGCACAACGTACCATCCTCAGACTGACAGACAGAGTGAGAGAACTATCCAAACACTAGAGGATATGCTCAGAGCATGTATCATGGATTTCAAGGGAAATTGGGATGATCATCTACCATTGGTGGAATTTTCCTATAATAATAGTTATCACGCGAGTTTTGGCATGCCGCCTTATGAAGCGTTATACGGCAGGAAGTGCAGAACTCCGTTATGTTGGGACTAAGTTAGTGAACGTCAGCTATTGGGTCCAGAATTGGTACAACAGACTGTCGAGATCATCAAAGTGATTAGAGCAAGATTAACCGCTGCACAGGATAGACAGAAGAAATATGCCGATCAGCATCGACAAAATAGAGAATTTGATGTCGGTAGTTATGTTTTCTTGAAAGTGTCTCCTTGGAAGGGGAAAATTCGGTTTGGCAAGAAGGGGAAATTGAGCCCTAGATTTATAGGACCTTTCGAAGTGATTCACCGAGTTGGTGAAGTGGCGTACGAGGTAGCTTTACCTCCAGAGTTGGAGCATATCCATAATATTTTTCATATTTCAATGTTGAGGCCATATAAGCCTGACTATAAACATGTTATAGAATATGAGCCCTTACAATTTGAGAAAGATTTGTCCTATGAAGAAGTCCCTGTTCAAATTGTTGACAGAAAAGAGCAAGTACTGAGGAATAAGGTGACACCTTCTGTTAAAGTAATTTAGAGGAACCACAATGCTGAAGAAGCTACGTGGGAACTTGAAAGCGTTATGATGAAGAATTATCCTCAATTGTTTTCTTGATTTTGTATAGCAATTTTGGGGACAAAATCTTGTTAAGGGGGGAAGAATGTAACGAATACATTTTTCGAGTTGTGATTCTGGGAACAGAATCCTTTTAAGGAGGGAAGGATATAACGATCGAGAAATTTGTAATTTAATTTGAATAATTATTGAATTAAATAAATATTTTAAATAATTTATTTATTGAGAAAAATAAATAATTAATGAATTGTGGTGAATTAATTTGGTAACTAAATTAATTAATGTTAATTAAATTGAACAATGATAATTTTATTTGAAGGATTTAATTTAAGGAAATAATTAAATTAAATCAATTGCTTAATATTTAAGGAAATAATTAAAATAAATGAATTGCTTAATTTAAAGGAAATAAATAAATTAAATAAAGTGATGAGTCTAATTTATTAATTAAATTAGATATATAATTATATATTAGTAATTATAATAGAAATTATTTTAATTACCATTATAAGTTATTTAAATTAATTAAGCTAAAGTTATTTAATTAACTAGAGTGTGACATATGAAACTATATAATATAAATAATATGAAAATAATCAAGTTGGGAGTATGTGCTTAGCCAAACAAGGCCTTGTGGCCTTTAGCTTATTCAACTGACGTAATTTTTTTTTATAACTGAAAGAGAACGTGGGTTAATAAGAGTCAGTTTATGTTTTACACGTATTATTTCCTAAAGCTAGCGTTCAGTTTTCTTATTCACGTATTTGGCTAAAGAGTGAGAGCGTAGGAATTGAGAGAGAAGAAGGTTTACAGAGAACTTAAGAAATTGAGAGAAAACCTAAGCAATTTCAGTGTTAGCAAGGGATTATTAAGCATATTAAAGGTATTCTATCTAACTCTTCTATTATATATATATATATATATATATATATATATATATACATATATGAATTTACGGCAAAGTTTGTTTATGTTCTGTGAATTCTAATTTTTTTTCAAAATTGTTGTTGCGTAACTAAATTATGGGGGATATATGTGATATAATGCTGGAGTTCATGTTTAAACAAGGAAATTGTATGCTAATTTCGTTGTAGCAGTAGAATTTTTGATAGTATATGAATTGTTCATATGATTCATGTAAAGTACCAATTTTAGTGGGCAAATTGTATGTGAAACTGTAAATTAACGCTTGTATATGTTAGTTTATTAAGAAACGAGCATAACGCAATTTGAATGAGGCGAATTAGCCATGTATTGAATTCGCAGTGTTGATTTTTGGGGATGAATATCAAAATTTAAGTTTTATATGAAATTCATGAAATTTGAGAAATTAACCTAACTTAGATTGTTGTTAAATTGTTTTAATTGGTGGAATATATTCACAAACATGGTTGTGATAGTTCTATATAATTTTTACCTGTTATTATCACTGTTTGGTGGGTGAATTTCGTGTTAGTTGGGCTAAAAACGGCTACTATTCACTCCTCATCTCTCTCTCTGTATCTAGGTACATTTCATATGCTTTGCTTGCCAGGGCATAGCAAAAAAACGGCTAAGAATTGCTTGGGTCCCGAAGCTTAAGTATAAATACTGTCATTGTACATACCCTTGTCTGAGACAGTGAAGTCTGCTTATTTGCAGGTCATGTATAATGCACTTATGTTAGCTAAACAAGCATGTTAATGATGTTAAGGCATAATAGAGACTACAATAACAGATTGTCATGTGTTTCAATATAAAGTATAAAAGAATTTATGCAATTACTTGAATAAGTTAGGTAATGGAAACTAAAAGTGATGTTTTCAAAAGTTAGAAATGAACGAGTAAGTTATGTTGGCTCGTAATACGATTTCAGATTCATTAAGTATATTAACCTACGTGGTTAGGTGCTAGGTTAGGGTTATGACCTAAATGATGGTTTAAACCTTAAAGCTAATATTCATACAACTAATTGTTTTTGCGATTTCAATGATGTATGTAGGGTAATTGGAGATTATTTTACATTTGTGTAGCTTACAATCAAGGTAAGTTTTCTAACTCTACCTTGTTATTATTGAGCAAGTTTCTAAACTTTACCCCTTTACATTGAGCAAGCTTTCTAACTTCATTCTTTTCATATTGAATGCAAGTTCCTATTGCTAAATCAGCATTGTGCAAGTTTCTAAAATTCTTTGTAAAGTTGAGCAAGCCTAGTCTATGTTTTACAAGCTCTTGTAACCTAATTCGTTACATCGAGTGAGTTTCACTTTCCTAATTATTATTCAAATCATATATTGTTCTAATACATTGACTCTAGTGAGATTGTTCTAATTCTTTGAATATAGTATTTTGCATGTATATCATATTATTCAATTATATATTGTTCATATCCGATCTTTAACTTTGATAGTCTTGTTCAGTTATACATGCTTGTATTAAACCTTCAATTAGGAAGCGAACTCTTATTGATCTATAATTGTCTAGTGTTCAAAAATTCTAGAAACACTGATAAGCTAGTTCTAAACTAAACTTTCTTTAGTGCGGAAATTCTAAATTCAAACTGAGATGAACAACCCTAACATAGGGGATTTTATACGTGTAACGTTTAGATGTTTGTTCACAATACATGGTAGAAAGGGCTGATCCCCCTAAGTACATTAAGAAGGGTCCATATAGTCTAAATGTCTGTTAAGGTTGGGTAATAATACCTAAGTACCGGGGACATAGTTTGTGGTCTTAAGACCCTCAAATAATTAAAGTTCGAACTTGTTTTCAATATTTATTCGTAGAACAAGTTCTTTATTGTTCAGCTTTTGTTGTTCACTCTCATGTTGCTATCATTACTATTTTCTATATCAGTGAGCATTTGTTTTCTCACTCTTGCAATTAACACTGCAGCTTAAGTGGAGAAAGTTGATGAGTCGTCTGCTAGCA
Source organism: Panax quinquefolius (assembly GCA_020205615.1). Classification (NCBI taxonomy): domain Eukaryota; kingdom Viridiplantae; phylum Streptophyta; class Magnoliopsida; order Apiales; family Araliaceae; genus Panax; species Panax quinquefolius. The sequence continues at coordinate 39,500,345 of CM035152.1, forward strand.
AAGGAAAGGGCAAATTGTCCAAGTGCTGAAGACTTATGAGAAATTATTTAAATGTTTTGTGTTATGAGACTTGATTTATTTTATGATGTATCCCGCAAACTGATGTAATAAACTTAAGGTTAGATTACCTGAGATTATTTTGAGATGATGATGTAACCCTTTAATGGGAGAGATTATGGTTTAATTTATTTAAATTATGTCTTTATCCTTTATGATGGGCAGTTAGATGTAATGGTTTTGGATAGTGAACACCAAATTCTGTGGAAATGGAGTACTTGAATTTGGGGGTGTCACAATGCACGAAGGAACTGAAGTAGTCAGAGAAGACAAACAATATTTTCTGACTCAACAATACGAAATGTTTTCCCATGTTCCAGGTGAAAATGTCACTTCCACTTATGAGATATTCAACGTTTTACTCAACTATCTTCGAGCTTTTGGAAAAATCTATCCAAATAAAGATCTGATCATAAAGTTCATGAGAGCTTTACCTAGCAAGTGGGATGCCAAAACCACTGCCATCAGAGAATCAAAGAATCTCCATGAAATGACTGTTCAAAAATTATATGGCAACCTTCTCACCTATGAACTAGAGCTGACTCAGCGAGCTGAAACTCTATCTAAAGGAAGAAAGAAGGAAAAAGGAGTTTCTCTTAAAGAAACAAATAACATTTCCAAAGCTAACATTAAAAATGACTCTGACTCTGAGGAAGATGATGATGAGAATATTGCAATGATGGTAAGAAGACTCAAGAGGTTCATGCGTAAAGGCAGAAGCAGCAAACCTAAAAGATTCTACAACAACAACAATAGCCAGGAGCAGATAAATGACTTATGCTAGAACTGCAAGAAGCCTGGCCACTTCATTGCTAACTGCAACAAACCTCTTAGAGAAGAACTGAAGAGGAAATCAAATTCAAAGAATGAATACAAAGGCAACAAGAGGCTCCAGAAAAAAGATAAAGGTCTCGTGGCCGGAGGATCATGGAGTGACTCAGACAGTGACACAACTCCTGAGTCTGGTGATGATGAGGATCCTTAAGTGTCAAATCTATGTCTAATGGCCAAACATGCAATGGACAAGAAAAGCCATGACAATCATGATGTAAGTATAGATGAGGTATTCGACTTTAACTCTCCTGATGTAGATATTGATGACATAAGAACTCCACTACATGGCATAACATCTGATTTGCATTAATACATGAAATGGTTCAGAGTTCTATCTAAAGATTATTCTCCTCTTCAAAAAGAGAAAGAGAAAGTTCAGGAAGAACTGGAAACAGCTCTTCTAAGCACTAACTCTCTCTCCAAACTTTAAGCTGAGAATAAACTCTTAAAACAGACCAATGAACTCAATACACAAAGAGAGTCAAATCTAACCTTCAAGATTGAGGAACTAGAAAAGACAATCTCAATGTGGAATAGATCCTCTTCATCCATGGACTCCCTGATCTCCAGTCATAGAAGTGTATCTGACAGAACAGGTTTAGGTTTTGGGGAATCCACCTTAGAACCATATATGGAAAAGATAAAGGAAACTAACTCTAGTAATGTTTCAAATTTTAATAGGAGCATTACATTTGTGAAATCCTCGCAGAAGGAACAACCAGTCCATCCCTTCTCTTCTCATCCAATCCATGTTCCTAAGCATAATGGATCCCATGCTGGCCTAGGATTCAGAAAAGAGAAGAGTAACTTAATCGTTACTCTCCAACCTCGAAGGATCGTAGAGTTGGGTAAAATCAACTCCATGAACCAACTAGGTAGGAACAGTAGAGTTAAGTTTCACTCTTCATAAATCATGAATCATAAGAATACATGGAAACAGAAGAGTCAATTTAAAAGAAAGATTGCCAATAACCCAAATAATTCCAAATGGAGAAAGAATCTATATACACACACAAGCATGCATTATGCTAGATGTTATATATGTCATAAAATTTGTTATAAGGCTAAAATATGCTACAATAACTCTTTGTATATCAAACCCAAAGTCAAACAGATTTGGGTTCCCAAGGGTACTAATAAGGTAGGACCCATGCAAGTATGGGTACCAAAATGAGAGTTTAAACTTGCCACAGGAATAGAGCTCCACGATCACAACTTGGTATCTGGACAGTGGATGCTCAAGGCATATGACCGGGAACAAAGCCCTTCTATCTAACTTTATAGAAAAGGAGGGTCCAATAGTCATCTTTGGATACAATGGTTCTTGCAAGACAAAAGGATATCGATCAGATGGGAATGGTGCAGTGTCCTTCAGTAAAGTAGCCTATGTGGAAGGACTAAAATATAATCTTCGGAGCATAAGCCAACTCTTCGACAAGGGTCATCAAGTCACATTCCTCAACAATCAATGTTAAGTCAAAGACCTGAAGACCTCCTCTATAAAGTTAACCAAAACAAGAGAAGGGAACATCTACAATCTTAATCTTGGTCAACTGAGTTCTGACGAGACAATATGCTTTCTGAAAAAAGATTCTGAAGAAATGAGCTGGCTGTAGCATAGAAGACTATCTCATCTCAACTTCAAAAGCATGTCAAAACTGGCCTCCAAGGATCTAGTCGCTGGCCTAACCAAGTTCAGCTTTATCAAAGAAAGGACATGTAATGCATGTCAACTCGAAAAATAGACTAGAAGCTCATTTAAGAGCAAAACTGTCAACTCAATTAACAAGCCTCTACAGTTGCTTCACATGGATCTATATGGGCCAATTCCAACGAAAAGCCTTGGAGGGAAGAGACACTCATTGGTCGTAGTGGATGACTACACCAGATTCACATGGGTGTTCTTTCTAAACTCAAAAGATGAAACAAGCTCCTAACTAATCAAAATGTTTAGACTAATGATGAATGAGAAAGGGGAAAAATCAAGGCTATAAGGAGTGATCATGGTAGAGAATTCGACTTCTCTAAAATAGATCGATTACAATGCAGACAATGGCATCATCTATAACTTCTCGACTCCACGAACTCCTCAAGAAATGGAGATGGCGAGAGAAAGAATGAACGTTGATAGAGCACGGAAGAACTCTACTAGCAGAAATTTGTCGTCTGAATACTTCTAGCGAAAAGTATCAACCTTGACGCTACACTCGTAATGGATCTCTTGCACTCTACATTAAAGAAGACTCCTACTTAATCGTGGAGAAGAAGAAAGCCAAGTGTAATAACCCTAGATTTCGAGTAATCAAATTTTTTTGAATAATTTATTTTTATTTAATATTGACATTGACTGTTAATATTGTACTGTGTATCTGTGATACAAGTCTCAAGAATTAGTCAATTGGTGTATTGACTGAGAAAATAGAGTAAAGTTGTGCTAAACAGCTTTAGAAACCCTAACCCTAATTTTTGGAAAGGGTTTCGATAGAAAATGCAATTAAAATAATTGTTTCAATGAATACGTGTTTGTACTGTATAGAAATGTTGATCAATGATTGATCGGATAAGGTTTAAAACTAATAAAGCTTAATAAGTGATTAGAAACCCTAATCTCAGGATTAGAAACTCTAACGCGTGGTTAGAAACCCTAATTGAAAGCCAGGAAACCCTAATTTTATATCTGGGAATCTTAAACCTTAATTAGGAAACCTAATCCTAATTGGCGAGCATAATGTATTTATTAAACACTAATATGATAGGAAAACCTAATTTATTTAGGAAACCCTAATTTTAGTTTTAAACTTTTAATTTCCTAATTTAAAACCCTAATTTAGAAAATCCTAAAAAGTTAATTAGTGTTTTAAAACCTAAGGGTTAGAACCTTAGGGTTAAACCCTAAGGACTTGGAAAATGTCAAGTATGCCATTAAAATGTCATGTACAATGACAAAAATGCCCTTTTTCATTTCTTTAATTGGTGACTTGTAGAAATTGCTAGCAACTTTAGTTGGTGAACCACTATATTGACCTAATGACCTAAAAATCCAACAAATATCAGCCAACACATCAGATCTAGCAACATGTCAAGCAATATATATAGATTTTAGAGAGAGAAAGTCTAGCATTTGCTCATTTTACACCCCAAGCTCTCACCAACTCTCTCTCACTAAGATCCCAAATTTGTTAAGTAGATCAGTCCCCTAAACAGCTCCTAGATCACCAAGAACAACTGAGGAGATCTAAGATCAAAGCTTTGCATTAGAAAGGTATAAACCCTAGCTAGCCTTTGATCTTGTATGCTTTGTTAAAATCCTTGTTTAAGTGTTTATATTTGTGTTAAAAGGTGTTTTTAGTTGATCTATATTGATCCATCATGGATCCATAACATCAAAGTGGGTAAAAGTTAAGTTTTTCCAAAACTGTCCAAGAACAAAATTTGAGGTCTGATAAGCTAATGTTAGGAGCCACAGATTCTTATTCGTTTATGGTTTTTGATGTTTTAAAATTGTTATATTTAGCTTGCATGTGTTCTTTAATCTGTAAGTGGAATTAGTGTTATTTGATGTCTAGATTTGTTATTATTAATAGTCCAAACCCATTGACCGGGCATGACCAAAAGAATTCTCGGTAACCCAAAAAGCCTTTTACAGCGTCTGACAACTTTTTGTGAGGCCCGGATCTGACAGGTGTTATGTTGTTTGATGTTGTGTTTGTAACCATGTTGTAGCCTGTAGGATGGACTCTAGATCCATGCTTTTAGAACATTAAAATAGTCAATAGATCGATCGTGACATGTGGTCAAAGTAGGCCATTCGGCCATGACTTAAATTTCTGGAAATTCCAGAAAAGGTTTTGCATGAACTTTCTGACCATGTTTGACCGAACTGTATTATGTGATTTGGTTGTTTTTGAACCGGATTGTTGTTATAGTAATTGTGACGCCCCCAAAATAGGTATACATCACCCATCTTGAGTCACCAAATACATGGTACAAAATTCAAATACAACTTAATAATACAACTATCGTGTAAAATATGACAAAACATAAACTGAGAGTTTTAATACTAATATTGTTTTCTAGACAGTATTCAAACTCAAATGGAGTCCTCATTACATTTATTATCACACTATTTAACAGAATAGTGAGGACTACTAATGCTATCATCTGGATCGTCACTCCGTTCCCCGACTAGTCCCAACTATATTCTCATTTCCTGAAGAAAACAATGAAAGCAAAGGGGTGAGCTCAACTAGCCCAGTAAGAAATATTATGACTAAGATAACGCAGAATAAATTATCCTTAGCCTTCAATAGTATAACAACTGATAGAATACAATAGACAACAAGTTTTAGATCAACAACTGAAGCGGAATAAACAATACATTATAAGAGTCAAGTAGAGCATAAAATCTACTATGTTCTATGATTTAGAAAAAGATTTTCATCAACTTTATCGCTAAGACTCAGCTTAATAAATAAATCACATCATCGAATCATCCCTGCACCACGGCTGTGACACCCCCAAATCTAGGTACTTCATTCCCACAAGATTTGGTATTCACTATTCAAGAATTCATACTATCTACCCAAATAAAATAATATTTGAATCATAAAACTTCCCCTTAAATAGGGTTACATTATTAAGTTCAAAAACATCCCAGGTTATCTAACCTTTAAACGTCATTCAAATGCGGAATTAAAATTATAACATTACATCATTAAAATAAAGTCTAAGATCATCATAGTAAAAGTCTAACATCATAATTAAAGTCAAGATTACAAGTCTTCATTACTTGTACATTTTTCCCTTTCCTTTGCTAGTCGAAGGTTCATCTACCTTCTTCTCTTTAGCTGTAATGAGTTTATAAATATGCAAGAGTGAGCAAAACAATTGCTCACTGGATATAATAGAGAATCAACAGGAGTACAACAATAATAACTGCCAATAATAAACTCATCAAGACTGAATAGTACTCTAACAATGATAATCAGAAACTGGAACCCAAAATATGGAATATACATCACTTAGGGTCATAAGACCATGAACTACGTCCGCAGTTGCAAGTAATCTTTCAACTCCAACTTTAACAGTCATAAGACTATAAGGACCTCGTACTTAGGGGGATCAGCCCTTCGTACAATGTATTGTGCACAAATATTTTAACGCTATGCGTAAGTTATCTGTGACGCCCCCAAAATAGGTTCATTCCATCCAACCCATTCTGAGTCGCCAAATACATGGTACAGAAATAACTACAACTTTATTATTACAACATATGAACTGTGAGTTTAAATATAATTATTGTCTTCTAGACAATATCCACACGCAAATAAATCCCCATCACAATTATTGATACATTATTTTACAAAAATGGTGTGGACTACTAAACAACTCTCTCTAGAACCTTCATTCCATACCCCAACTAGTACTCGCTACATTCTCACCTCCTAAGAAGAAAAATGGAACAACAAGGAAAAGGGTGAGCTCAACTAGCCCAGTAAAGAACATTATGACTAAGATAACATAGAATAAATTATCGTTAGTCTTCAACAGGAAAAAATCTAATAGAATACAATAGACAACCAGCTTTTAAATCAACAAGCTGCAATGAAACAACAATTCATTAGAAGAGTTAAGTAGAGAATGCAAACTACTATCTTCTATATATGAATTTAAAAGTTCATCGTCGATATTTTATCCCTGTAACATCAATCAATATATATCTGGAATCAAATATTCATCTTTGCACTACAGGCCAAAGATATTCATCAGTTGGTCATGTTCATCTAAACACCTGTTCATCTTTGCACTACGGGCCAAAGATATTAATCAGTCGGTCATGTTCATCTCAACACCTGTTCATATTTGCACTACGGGCCAAAGATATTCATCAAGAAATCATTCATCTTTGCATTACAGGCCAAAGATATTCAGTAATATCATCATTTAGGACTGAGGATGATGAAAAATATTTTAAAGAAAACGAATCCAGTGAAACAAAAGAACAAGTATTAAGGATTCGTACTTTAAATAATCTAAGTTCAAAAATACTTAATAAATAATTAGAGTGGAGTAAAATTCAAGAATGATCAAAACATAGATCCAATCAAAGCTAGTATCCAGAATAGATATTTTGGACAAAAAGAAGAAATTTCATTTTTTGGTGAATAGTGTCGTATACGTGAATAGTGACGTATACGTGAATAGTAACTCCGACACCAAAAGATAGAAATTTCCCAAAAAACATCATCACTCTTCGTGAATAGTACTCGTGAATAGTAACTTATAAATAGTAACTCGTGAATAGTAACTCATGAATAGTAACTCATGAATAGTATACCCGACATGAAAAAGTTCCAAATTTGATAGAAATTTCCAACCAATATTTCGGCATAATGATATTGAAGAAATAATATCATTTTCGAATAAAATAACATCCCTTACCTCGAAAGACGGTACTTCTAGTTGAAACAGGATATAGGCTATAACTTAAACTTCAGCACCAGATAGCAATACTCAAAGTATACTCAAAATACTCACAAGAATAAATTCGATAATATAGAGAGAAAACTTGAGCTTTTTGGTGTGATTTTCAATTATAACCTAAGCACCCTATTTATAGGAAAATGCTTAGAACACCAAAGTAGAAAATTTAATAAATTAATATTATTTATTTTTTTCTACATCTTCCTACGCATCAAGCATCTGAATTCAGTAACTTCACATGTGTTAAAGATGCCCACCAAACACAAAAAATGTTTTTCTTATTTAAATTATTTTAAACTTCCAAAAATCAATTATTTCGGAGCTTCGGAACTTCAATAATTCATAATAAACCAAAGGTTCGAACAGGATCATATTAAACCAAATTAAGCACGTCTGTCAATGATTTACAAAGGATAAAAGCCACAATGCCATAACACGGCTAAAGGCAAAGTCCTAAAACACGACTTGGGTGACGTTCCACTTAATCAGAAATTTAATAAAATCTGTTTCATCTAGTAAGATAGCATGAATGTTTAAAGGCATATTAACTATATCTTTACAGATAAATTACTACATATATGATCTCATGAAGTTTCTTGTATTAGGGGTAGGGTTCTACCTGAATTATGAACGATGTGTTTCTTCCTCGTATGGCAATTTTGTTAGAGTTAATAAAATGTTCGATTTATAAAATTGTTCTAAGAAGTAAGAACGATTATAATTATCTGTAGCAGATTGATATGCTGTTTTAAAACGATTACTGTTTTCAGTATGATAATCTAATAGTTCAAGTAAAGAAACATAATAATTAACGGAGGCAATAATTAAAACTTACAAGGGAGCCTTGGATATCTTCAAGCTTCAATCTTATATATTTAATATATTTAGAGAGAGGGAATACAGAGATAAAAGAAAATCTAAAGAGAGTTCTGCCTCAACAAGGGTGAGGACTCCCTTATTTATACAAAAAAGAAGATAAGAAAGAATCTGGCGTGTCCTTGGTAGTGGATCCTTATCTTTTCTTCTTTAAATCTCAGCCGTGGAAAGTGGAAGGCGTGAGACAGGTTGTCGGCTTAGTGGAGTATTATTGTTGACAGCTGTTGTCATTTTCTGATAATTGAGGTGCAGCTGGCCATATCCCTTTTGCTGGTGGAGGTACTGTGTTTGTTTTCTTCTGATTATTGATGCTGTAGTGGAATAACTTTATGACTTTCCTTTTCCCTTTTTATCCTGTGCCATTTTTTCTGAAATCATGGAAGTGAGAGAATCCCAAAAGTCTCCCATGGTTGGTTCTGGTTCTTGACTTTCTCCGGCTAGGATGTTGAATTGATTGTCATCCTGTTCAGATTCATCATCGCTAACTGTTTTCATAGAAACATCATCTTGAACTAGGGACTGTAGGAATTGTGTCTTCATATAATCCATAGTCTTGACTATGAGTTCAGTTTCAGTTAGATTTGGAAACTTCTGTTTCAAGTCTGCTTGGATTTTGACAAAAGGATTGACTGGTGTTGATGCTGGTAGGCTTTGAGGTATAACGTCTAGACAAGCCTGAGTATGATCTTTGATGGATTTAAGAAGTTCTGGTAAAGTGGGATTAAGTCCTTTATCCCACCATTTGGTAAAAAATACCCTTTTAAGACGGGGAATTTTATTCTGATAATCACATTGGAAATCCCATTTCCATATCCAGGGAATACTGAAACGAATTATGAAATGGGCCAGTAATTTAAGCATTGACAATTCTTTGTTTACTGGTATATGGGCATAGGCAACTTGCCATTCTTTGAATGCTGTTTGAACGGAATTTGGTAAGGTTTCAAGAGTGATACCAAATTTATCCCACCAAACGAAAAACCAGTTGGGAATTTCGTTTTTCATAACATCCGGACAGATACGGATAAACCAACTATGATTATGGATTGGATTCTGGTAATAAAATACTTGTGTAAAGGATTCAATATAATCCCAATAGCTGTATCTGGTTTCTGCTGAGTGACTGGATTCAACAGTTCTGGTAGTATGGGGATTAATACCCCAATTAGCAAGAGGCATGATGCTCTTGATGGTTGTTTTACTGTATTGAATCGGACTAGCTGATTTTGATGGATCATGAAGCGTATGCTTGATGTCCATGGATGCTGTTTCAAGAATAATTTGTTCATAAACATAACGATCTTTGGTTAAAAGCGGGAGGAGACTGTTGAGTCGTTAAATAACGTCTCTTTATCTCCCATGGATCTTTCATCCATTTCTCATCATTACATTCAATGATCAATACTGTTTTCTTCCTGTATTAGTATTGGGAATATATTCGTGTAATAGGAGAACATCCTTTCATTGTTGGTTGGCTAGAAGAAGTCAAGAAGTAATTGGATTGAGTATTTAGGGTCGAGAAATTGCAGATAAGACAGATTAGCTACGCCTCGGCCTCATTATCATGCGTTTACGGCTTCTACTGGTCATTCCTGCAAATATTCTCGGGTTAGAAAATCTGGTAAGGAATTCTGTTTTCCTTTGATATACTCAATATCAAAGTCAAATACGGATAAAGTGCTCTGCCAGGTTGCAAATATCTGTTTAGATGCTAAATTCTGAACATCTTTTTTAAATATCTGTTTTGCAGCTGAACAATCAACTCGGATTAAAAAGTGCTGATTCAATAGATCATCCTGGAATTTTAAAACACATTTAACAATTGAAAGGCATTCCTTCTTTATAGTAGGATAATTTAAAGAGGGTCCTTTCCAAGTTCCTGAAGTAAAGCGAACTAGATCTTCTCTTTTACTGTTAGGATTAAATTGTTTTAGAATCCCACCATATCCTGTGTCAGAAGCATCAGTTTGAACAATCTTTTTCCAGTCAGGATTTGGTAGAGAAAGACAAGGTATCTGTTTAATCCTGGTTTTGATTTTTATTACTGCTTCAGTGTGTTCACTGGTCCAAGGTAAAGGGTTTTTCCGTAATCAGTATCTGAGAATAGCGATATCTTGGGAAAGATTCGGGTAAAAATCTCGAATATAATTAAGGCTTCCCAAAAATCTTTGCAGTTGGTTAATGCCTTTAATTTCGTTTGGAAATTTTGATGCAAATTCTATACATCTATCAATTGGAATTATAGTTCCGTTGAAAATATTATGTCCAAGAAATCTGATTTTAGTCTGGAAAAGTTTCATTTTAGGGGCCGAAACTACCAAACCATTTTTTATGATAACATTTTTAAATATATTTAAATGTTTAATATGCTGGTCTATAGATGAAGAGAAAATTAAAACATCATCAATATAACAGATAATAAATTCAGTAAAGGGATTAAAAATATCATTCATGATATGTTGGAATTCAGAAGGTCCATTTTTGACACCAAATGGAAGAACATTCCATTCATAATGACCAAAGGGTACTTGTAAAAGCAGATTTTATAAGTATCCCGTTTTCTAATTTGTATCCGCCAAAAAACTCGATTTCATGTCAAATTTAGAGAAAATAGTGGCATCATGAAGTCGTCACAAGAAGATCCTTTTTATTCTGGATTGGATATCTAATCCATTGAAGAGCTTCATTAAGCGGTTTATAATTGATAATTGAGTCTAGGAGTTCCTCGTTCAATTTCTGAATTTTATTGACATAAAAAGTCGTATAACCCGGGGAGAAGTACTAGGTTTTATCAATTTTTTACATTTAAGAGACTCAATTTCAGTTTTACAAAGAAGTAAATATTCCTTTTCATTTGGCTAGGTCGAGACTTAGTAGGAATATTTTTCTCATTGTAACTGAGGACATAAGGAAGAGAAATAATATGCTTATTCCCTGTTCCGAAAGCATTTGGAACATCACCTCTGATTTTAGTTTGAAGGGTTTTATAAATTAATTTTATTTTGTCTCGTAAAGAAGGTTGTAAAATTCTACGTTACGTAGTAAGAAATTTTATTTCTTTTGAATAAAATTAATCGCTTTTCTTTAGAATAAATCAAGTGTTTGACTTGATTTAACTCTTTAATATAAGGTTACATTATAAATTCAAAAAAACAATATGTACATTGTTAAGAGTGGTATGAATTCCTAAAGTATCGATTTTGGAAATAGGCATTAAAAGGCATAAAAAGGGGGTGCCTAATATGATACTTTGATTCATATTACGGATAAGGACAAAAGAAGTAGGTAAACAAAGACCTTGATTACAGATTAAGGCTTCAGGTATCTTGTATTTAATATTCATTGTGTTTCCACTTGCACTAGTTAAAGATTGAGTGGTTTTCTGGAAGTATTTAGTAGGGATTAACCCTTCTTGGATACAGTTCATGTCAGCACCACTATCTACAAGGGCAATGGCATCTTTAATAATAAAATCCGATTTAATAACAAAAGTAATTCTGATATACCATTTTTGAAAGACTACTTGATTCATAAGCATTAAGTATTGTTCAGAAGATTCTAATTTATCAAAAGATTCAGTTTTAGAGGATTCTGTATTATTATTCTGTTTATGAATTAATTGGTCTTTAATATTTTTCAAGTCTTGGAAAATAATAACATTAGTATTCTGTAATTGCTTTATTTCGGATTTCAGAATATTAATATCATTCTTAAGATCCTGAATAGTAGTAGGCTTTTCAGTAGTAGAAACATTTTGAACACGTTTCATGACTTCTCTCATGCTATAATGTTCTGAGGGAAGAATCTCTTCTGTTTTTTGACTTTTGTAACAGGTTTCTAAAAACTTTAATTTAATTTCTGGATCTTTGATCTGTTCTGCTAAGTCGAGAAGGGACTTTTGGTTTTCTGTTAAGACATTGATACTGGGTCCTCCAATATCTAAACCATTCATTTCAACAATGGCTTTCCAATAGTCAGCTTCAATGGTTGTATTATTTTTAATAGTACAAGCTTGACATTGATCCTTAATAGACTCATTATCAGATTCAGAATAGATTTCTGCCAAGTCTTCTTCTGCACTTGATTCTGAATCACTGCTGGATAAACAATTAAGAATTTTTTGTTGAATGTTTTCATCAAGAGACATTTCATTCAGTTTCTGCTTTAATTTTGATTTACACTTATTAGCAAAATGTCCTGTTTTACCACATTTATAACACTGGACTTTGGATTTGTCCTTTTTACTATTGTTTCTCCTTTTCTTAGGGGTTTTTTCAGGAGTTTTGTTTTTAGATCTTTTAGAAGAACGTCTTCGGTAAGGTTTAGAGTGCTTAGAACTCTGTTATTTTTTAGCCTTATTGGGATACTGTAATTTTGTATCGTAAGAGAATTGGTCACAGAATTCTCCTATTTCATGTCTTTTAGTGAGATTCTGTTGTTTCATTAATTGTTGGAGTTTCATATCATTACACAACGATAATCCTTCTTCAATAATTACTGAAATAAGATGGCCATAAGAATATTGGTCGTAAGGGATACTCATGCGATCATGTTTATCTCTTAATTTTTTACGAACCTTTGGTATCAGAGCCATGATTAGTTTATTGTCATATTAATCAATATGTTACTCATAAATTATGCATATATGATCACTTTGAAAAATGACTGATTTTTCCACTTCATCTCAGAATAACAAAGAATAGCAATACTTGACTTTACTTTGAAAGCAATCTGAACTAATTACCTATCGGGATGTTAAGGAAGCTCTTGACAAATGGACTCTTCCTAAAATCAAACCGAAACTATTTATAAAATTGGAACCTTTGATTTTCTCAAAAAAAAAGGATTATTAAAACCTTTGAACATCTTCGTCTTTTTGAATAATGATGAAATATTATATTTATTGCATATTGAAGATTTATATCCCTTTTTGCAAAAATATAAATATGTTCATATAGGACTTGTCCAAGTAGCTTTTAAACCCTTAACTTTACTTGGCCAAAATACCAGTATTCAATGCACACTTAGAGATGGTAGGTGTCTGAACTGGAAAGCCTCCCTAATGGGTGCAATAGAAACTAGTCTTGCTCATGGACTAGTTTATTTTAATATTTATCCGAACTTAAGCGTTGCTTTAAGCGATAATAATTTGTCAAAAGTTTTAGAAATGAGAATTATATCTCATGGCTATGAGTATCTACCGGGATCTCCTCCTTTTGCCATATTATTCAGTATTCATCTTAAAGTATTAACTACTTTAAATCCCTATATCAGAAACAAAGTCGCTAAGGACATATCGTCCTAATTGACACTAATCTTTTAGTAGTCAAGTGGCTATTCGAGAATGATCCTTGGGAAGAAATAACTTTCCCAAAGCAATGGCAAATTAATAACGCCTGCTCCAACCGGATTCTATAATTAGACAATCTATTGAAGATGTTGTCCAAACCAGCAATGGAAATGTTTACTTAAAATTCCAAAGACCTTTTACCCGAAGCCGGTCTGTTAATAACAGTATTCCTTACAATATTGATCTCCCTGAATCTTCTAGACAGTCTGTGTCTGACCCCTTAGAATCTATTTTTCAAGAATCTAAGAACCTCAGCAATGAGTCTGTAAAAAATGAAGACTTATTCCGAGGAATTCATATTTCTGAAAATCAAATACCTCATGGTATATATGAAACAAATACTCTAAACAGAAGACCTTACAGTCCAACTACTAGTGATATGAATTTTGAATGTTAATGGATTTTTCCCCAAAAAGTAAAATTCGTCAATATTTAAACCAGGAATTCATGCAGGATAAATACCAAAATTTTAGAAATTGGTATTTCAAGAATCATAACAGTGATAGATTAACAGAAATAAAATCTGATTTTTATAATTATCTTGAAAAGAATCAATGTATTTTATCATTTGTTAAATGGTATTATGATTTTGCTTCTAAATCAGACCTTTATGATAAAAGTCAACTAAATATGTTAACAGGAATCCAAAAGGATTGGATTACCACTAATGGTAATGTTATCCAATCTATTCATCCACCTCCTAAGTCCCTTGAACTTAGCCCAGGTAATGAAAACCTGAAACCTTTGGTTATTAATCCTTATGTTGATATTACTGAATTACCTCGTCAACATGATGATGTTAAAATAAAAGACATTTTACCCTTGTCTAAACAGAATAATTATACAAATTTATTTCTTCAAACTGTAGGAAAACAGTTAACCAGGATAGAAGAACAAATTCATCATATCAATGATAATTGTCAAGTTACTCCTCAGAAACTTGATCTCCAACTCAGAATAGATGCTAAACCACCCCTAGAAGTTAATAATTTTAAAATGAAATCTTCTAAAACCGAAAACGAGTTCATTGAAAATCTTTTAAATAAAATGAAAGATTTAAACCTTACTCATGCTTCCACTTCCCAGATCAATATGATGTCTGGACAGCCCTCTTCACAAACCAGTAATACTAATACTGATAATGAAGAAGATTCTGATTCTTTTTCTCCTATTAATATTTTAGAAATCCAGAATAATTTTCAGGAAATTCAAAATATTAATAAAACTACTTACAGTAAAAAACCCATAAATCGTATGGCTTTATCCGGACCCAGTAGATACAAATCATTGACAGACGTGCTTAATTTGGTTTAATATGATCCTGTTCGAACCTTTGGTATCAGAGCCATGATTAGTTTATTGTCATATTAATCAATATGTTACTCATAAATTATGCATATATGATCACTTTGAAAAATGACTGATTTTTCCACTTCATCTCAGAATAATAGTAGCAATACTTCAAATTTTCTACTTTGGAAGCAATCGAACTAATTGCCTATCGGGATGTTAAGGAAGCTTTGACAAATGGACTCTTCCTAAAATCAAACCGAAACTATTTATAAAATTGGAACCTTTGATTTTCTCAAAGAAAAGGATTATTAAAACCTTTGAACATCTTTGTTCCTTTATTGAATAATGATGAAATATTATATTTATCAGATATTGAAGATTTATATCCCTTTTGCAAAAATATAAATATGTTCATATAGGACTTGTCCAAGTAGCTTTTAAACCCTTAACTTTACTTGGCCAAAATACCAAAGATTCAATGCACACTTAGAGATGGTAGGTGTATCGAATCGGAAAGCCTCCCTAATGGGTGCAATAGAAACTAGTCTTGCTCATGGACCAGTTTATTTTAATATTTATCCGAACTTAAGCGTTGCTTTAACTGATAATAATTTGTCAAAAGTTTTAGAAATGAGAATTATATCTCATGGCTATGAGTATCTACCAGGATCTCCTCCTTTTGCCATATTATTCCGTATTCATCTTAAAGTATTAACTACTTTAAATCCCTATATCAGGAAACAAAGTCAGCAAGGACATACTGTCCTAATTGACACTAATCTTTTTAGTAGTCAAGTGGCTATTCCCAGAATGATCCCTTGGGAAGAAATAACTTTCCCAAAGCAATGGCAAATTAATAACGCCGTTCCAACCAGACCTATAATTAGACAATCTATTGAAGATGTTGTCCAAACCAGCAATGGAAATGTTTACTTAAAATTCCAAAGACCTTTTACCCGAAGCCGGTCTGTTAATAACAGTATTCCTTACAGTCCAACTGCTAGTGATATGAATTTTGAATGTTAATGGATTTTTCCCCAAAAAGTAAAATTCGTCAATATTTAAACCAGGAATTCATGCAGGATAAATACCAGAATTTTAGAAATTGGTATTTCAAGAATCATAACAGTGATAGATTAACAGAAATAAAATCTGATTTTTATAATTATCTTGAAAAGAATCAATGTATTTTATCATTTGTTAAATGGTATTATGATTTTGCTTCTAAATCAGACCTTTATGATAAAAGTCAACTAAATATGTTAACAGGAATCCAAAAGGATTGGATTACCACTAATGGTAATGTTATCCAATCTATTCATCCACCTCCTAAGTCCCTTGAACTTAGCCCAGGTAATGAAAACCTGAAACCTTTGGTTATTAATCCTTATGTTGATATTACTGAATTACCTCGTCAACATGATGATGTTAAAATAAAAGACATTTTACCCTTGTCTAAACAGAATAATTATACAAATTTATTTCTTCAAACTGTAGGAAAACAGTTAACCAGGATAGAAGAACAAATTCATCATATCAATGATAATTGTCAAGTTACTCCTCAGAAACTTGATCTCCAACCTGTAACCGTTAAACCACCCCTAGAAGTTAATAATTTTAAAATGAAATCTTCTAAAACCGAAAACGAGTTCATTGAAAATCTTTTAAATAAAATGAAAGATTTAAACCTTACTCATGCTTCCACTTCCCAGATCAATATGATGTCTGGACAGCCCTCTTCACAAACCAGTAATACTAATACTGATAATGAAGAAGATTCTGATTCTTTTTCTCCTATTAATATTTTAGAAATCCAGAATAATTTTCAGGAAATTCAAAATATTAATAAAACTACTTACAGTAAAAAACCCATAAATCGTATGGCTTTATCTGGACCCAGTAGATACTATTACCCAAGACCTACTCCTCAGGATATTCTGTATGAAGAAGACTTTCTTCATTCTCAAAAATCCTATCATGGAAAAACCATCTATGAATGGAATATTGATGGGAAAACGGAATATCAAATATTCGAAACCATCCATCATATCATGATGTATGCAACTGTCTGCAAACAGAATGATAATACCGATCATCAGATCTGCCGGTTTTTAGTTAATGGCTTTACTGGCATTCTTAAAGGATGGTGGGATAATATGTTAAATGATAAACAGAGAACAGAAGTTCTTCAAGCCTACAAAGAAGAAATTGATCCTATTACTAGACTTCTAACCAGAAAGGAAGACGCTTGTTACACCTTAGTTCAAGCAGTCCTCCACCATTTTGTTGGACCAGGACTTATGAATACTGATAGAAGTAGAGAACTTTTACAGAACCTTCGTTGCCCCTCATTAACCCATTTTAGGTGGTATAAGGATGTCTTTCTCATGAAAGTCATGCAAAGGTCAGATGCTAACAGTGAGCATTGGAAGGCCAAATTTATAGATGGTCTCCCTACTTTCTTTGCTGAAAAGGTTCGTAAAAAATTAAGAGATAAACATGATCGCATGAGTATCCCTTACGACCAGTATTCTTATGGCCATCTTATTTCAGTAATTATTGAAGAAGGATTATCGTTGTGTAATGATATGAAACTCCAACAATTAATGAAACAATGAATCTCACTAAAAGACATGAAATAGGAGAATTTCATGACCAATTCTCTTACGATACAAAATTACAAAGATCCCAATAAGGCTAAAAACAACAGAGTTCTAAGCACTCTAAACCTCATCAAGACGCGTTCTTCTAAAAGATCTAAAAACAAAACTCCTGAAAAAACCCCTAAGAAAAGGAGAAACAATAGTAAAAAGGACAAATCCAAAGTCCAGTGTTATAAATGTGGTAAAACAGGACATTTTGCTAATAAGTGTAAATCAAAATTAAAGCAGAAACTGAATGAAATGTCTCTTGATGAAAACATTCAACAAAAAATTCTTAATTGTTTATCCAGCAGTGATTCAGAATCAAGTGCAGAAGAAGACTTGGCAGAAATCTATTCTGAATCTGATAATGAGTCTATTAAGGATCAATGTCAAGCTTGTACTATTAAAAATAATACAACCATTGAAGCTGACTATTGGAAAGCCATTGTTGAAATGAATGGTTTAGATATTGGAGGACCCAAGATCAATGTCTTAATGTAAAACCAAAAGTCCCTTCTCGACTTAGCGTAACGGATCAAAGATCCGAAATTAAATTAAAGTTTTAGAAACTTGTTACAAAAGTCAAAAAAATGTAAGAGATTCTTCCCTCGTAACATTATAGCATGAGAGAAGTCATGAAACGTGTTCAAAATGTTTCTACTACTGAAAAGCCTACTACTATTCAGGATCTTAAGAATGATATTAATATTCTGAAATCCGAAATAAAGCAATTACAGAATACTAATGTTATTATTTTCCAAGACTTGAAAAATATTAAAGACCAATTAATTCATAAATGTAATAATAATACGTAATCTCTAAAAACCGAATCTTTTGATAAATTAGAATCTTCTGAACAATACTTAATGCTTATGAATCAAGTAGTCTTTCAAAAATGGTATATCAGAATTACTTTTGTTATTAAACCGGATTTTATTATTAAAGATGCCATTGCCCTTGTAGATAGTGGTGCTGACATGAACTGTATCCAAGAAGGGTTAATCCCTACTAAATACTTCCAGAAAACCACTCAATCTTTAACTAGTGCAAGTGGAAACACAATGAATATTAAATACAAGATACCTGAAGCCTTAATCTGTAATCAAGGTCTTTGTTTACCTACTTCTTTTGTCCTTATCCGTAATATGAATCAAAGTATCATATTAGGCACCCCCTTTTTATGCCTTTTAATGCCTATTTCCAAAATCGATACTTTAGGAATTCATACCACTCTTAACAACAGGCATATTGTTTTTGAATTTATAACAGAACCTTATACAAAAGAGTTAAATCAAGTCAAACACTTGATTTATTCTAAAGAAAAGAAGATTAATTTTATTCAAAAAGAAATAAAATTTCTTACTACAGAACAGAGAATTTTACAACCTTCTTTACAGGACAAAATAAAATTAATTTATAAAACCCTTCAAACTGAAATCTGTAGTGATGTTCCAAATGCTTTCTGGAACAGGAAGAAGCATATTATTTCTCTTCCTTATGTCCCTGGTTACAATGAGAAAAATATTCCTACTAAGTCTCGACCTAGCCAAATGAAAAAGGAATATTTACTTCTTTGTAAAACTGAAATTGAGTCTCTTAAACAGAAAAAATTGATAAAACCTAGTACTTCTCCCTGGAGTTGTACAGCTTTTTATGTCAATAAAAATTCAGAAATTGAACGAGGAACTCCTAGACTCGTTATCAATTATAAACCGCTTAATGAAGCTCTTCAATGGATTAGATATCCAATCCCGAATAAAAAGGACCTTCTTGACAGACTTCATGATGCCACTATTTTCTCTAAATTTGACATGAAATCGAGATTTTTGGCAGATACAAATTAGAGAATGGGATACTTATAAAAGCGCTTTTACAAGTACCCTTTGGTCATTATGAATGGAATGTTCTTCCATTTGGTGTCAAAATGGACCTTCCAATTCCAACATATCATGAATGATATTTTTAATCCCTTTTTTTGAATTTATTATCCGTTATATTGATGATGTTTTAATTTTTCTTCATCTATAGACCAAAGATATTAAACATTTAAATATATTTAAAAATATTATCATAAAAAATGGTTTAGTAGTTTTTACCCCTAAAATGAAACTTTCCGCACTAAAATCGATTTCTTGGACATAATATTTTCAACGGAACTATAATTCCAATTGATAGATGTATAGAATTTGCATCAAAATTTCCAAACGAAATTAAAGCATTATTAACCAACCGCAAAGATTTTTGGGAAGCCTTAATTATATTCGAGATTTTTACCCTAATCTTTCCCAAGATACTCGCTATTCTCAGATACTCGATTACGGAAAAACCCTTTACCTTGGACCAAAGGAACACATCAAGCAAAGAATAAAAATCAAAACCAGATTAAGCAGATACCTTGTCTTTCTCTACAAATCTCGATCGGAAAAAGATTGTTCAAACCGATGCTTCGACACAGATATGGTGGGATTCTAAAACAATTTAATCCTAACAGTAAAAGAGAAGATCTAGTTCGCTTTACTTCAGGAACTTGGAAAGGAACCTCTTTAAATTATCCTACTATAAAGAAGGAATGCCTTTCAATTGTTAAATGTGTTTTAAAATTCCAGGATGATCTATTGAATCAGCACTTTTTAATCCGAGTTGATTGTTCAGCTGCAAAACAGATATTTAAAAAAGATGTTCAGAATTTAGCATCTAAACAGATATTTGCAACCTGGCAGAGAGCACTTTATCCAGATTTGACTTTGATATTGAGTATATCAAAGGAAAATGTAATTCTTACCGATTTTCTAACCCGAGAATATTTGCGAGGAATGACCAAGAGAAGCCGTGGGTCATGGCCATCGAGGCCGAGGCGTGAGCTAATCAGTACTATCTGTAACTTCCGACCCTAAATACTCAATCCAAGATTTCTTCTGACTTCTTCTAGCCAACCAACAAGAAAGGATATTCTCCTATTACTCTAACAAAGATATTCCCAATACTAATACGGAAGAAACAGTATTGATCATTGAACAGAATGATGAGAAATGGATGAAAGATCCATGGGAGATAAAGAGACGTTATTTAACGACTCAACAGTCTCCTCCCCGTTTTAACCAGTATCGTTATGTTTATGAACAAATTATTCTTGAAACAGCATCCATGGACATCAAGCATACGCTTCATGATCCATCAAAATCAGCTAGTCCGATTCAATACAGTAAAACAACCATCAAGAGCATCATGCCTCTTGCTAATTGGGGTATTAATCCCCATACTACCAGAACTGTTGAATCCAAATACCGTAGAAACCAGATCATGACTATTGGGATTATATTGAATCCTTTACACAAGTATTTTATTACCAGAATCCAATCCATAATCATAGTTGGTTTATCCGTATCTGTCCGGATGTTATGAAAAACGAAATTCCCAACTGGTTTTTCGTTTGGTGGGATAAATTTGGTATCACTCTTGAAACCTTACCAAATTCCGTTCAAACAGCATTCAAAGAATGGCAAGTTGTTTATGCCCATATACCAAAGAAACAAAGAATTGTCAATGCTTAAATTATCGCCCATTTCATAATTCGTTTCAAGATTCTCGGATATGGAAATGGGATTTCCAATGTGATTATCAGAATAAAATTCCCCGTCTTAAAAGGGTATTTTTTACCAAATGGTGGGATAAAGGACTTAATCCCACTTTACCAGAACTTCTTAAATCCATCAAAGATCATACTCAGGCTTGTCTAGACGTTATACCTCAAAGCCTACCAGCATCAACACCAGTCAATCCTTTTGTCAAAATCCAAGCAGACTTGAAACAGAAGTTTCCAAATCTAACTGAAACTGAACTCATAGTCAAGACTATGGATTATATGAAGACACAATTCTACAAATTCCTAGTTCAAGATGATGTTTCTATGAAAAGCAAGTAAGCGATGATGAATCGAACAGGATGACAATCAATTCAACATCCCTAATGAGAAAGTCAAGAACCGTAACCAACCATGGGAGACTTTGGGATTCTCTCACTTCCATGATTTCGTAAAAATGGCACAGGATAAAAAGGGAAAGGAAAGTCATAAAGTTATTCCACTACAAAGATCAATAATCGAAGAAAACAAACACAAGACCTCCACCAGAAAAGGGATATGGCCAGCTGCACCTCAATTATCAGAAAATGACAACAGCTGTCAACAATAATACTCCACTAAGCCGACAACCTGTCTCACGCCTTCCACTTTCTACGGCTGAGATTTAAAGAAGAAAAGATAAGGATCCACTACCAAGGACACGCCAGATTCTTTCTTATCTTCTTTTTTGTATAAATAAGGGAGTCCTCACCCTTGTTGAGGCAGAACTCTCTTTAGATTTTCTTTTATCTCTGTATTCCCTCTCTCTAAATATATTAAATATATAAGATTGAAGCTTGAAGATATCCAAGGCTCCCTTGTAAGTTTTAATTATTGCCTCCGTTAATTATTATGTTTCTTTACTTGAACTATTAGATTATCATATCGAAAACAAAGAATCGCTTTTAAAACAAAGATATCAATCACATGAGATAATTAAAATCGTTCTTACTTCTTAGAACAATTTTATAAATCTGAACATTTTATTAACCTAACAAAAATTGCCATACAGGAAGAAACCTGTCGGCTCATAATTCTGGGTAGAACCCCTACCCCCTAATACAGTAACTTCATGAGATCATATATGTAGTAATTTATCTGTAAAGATATAGTTAATATGCCTTTAAACATTCATGCTATCTTACTAGATGAAACAGATTTTATTAAATTTCTGATTAAGTGGAACGTCACCCAAGTCGTGTTTTAGGACTTTGCCTTTAGCCGTGTTATGGCGTTGTGGCTTTTATCCTTTGTAAATCATTGACAGACGTGCTTAATTTGGTTTAATATGATCCTGTTCGAACCTTTGGTATCACATTTTACAAGCTATAATCAAATTTCAGTCAAGAAATGGGTCTACCGACACACAAAATCTGTTTTTAATATTTATTGCAACAAAAATACTCTTTTTCCTCGTATACTCATATTTCCCACATTCATTGTAAAAATATCACCATTATTATATTATTAAAATATAATAATATATTTAAATGAATTATTTTATCAGAAAAAGATAAAATTTTAATTTTCAACAATTGTCACTTTAAAAAATTTCTCCATCTATATCCACATAAAATCAATATTTTCCTCATCATATAAATCAATAATTAATTATTCATAAATAATATTACAGAATCACAGTACTGGCAACCAGGCCGTTCCCAAGAAAGAGGAGGCTTTCTAATAAGAATTTCTCCTTACTGGCGCGCAATTAGGTGACCAAACCTTTCCTTAGACAGAACTTTCTAGACATTGCCAATAATGTTATCTAATAATATTATTCAGATAATATGAATTATTGCTTCGATAATGGAAAATACTGTGTAATGATAATTTATTGAAACAACAGTAATATAAAATATCAATGCAGCAATTATTGAATCAATAAAATAAAATACTAAATAGTAATTACTGTAATAATTATTGAGTAGTGCCTTCTTACGTAAGAATCAATAATTGGTGCAATACCGTGTGCTACTGTTCAACAACGCGTATTGGTGTGTTTTAACCAAGGGTATTCCAACAAGATAGCAGTAATAACTACGCCGTTATTTATAAACAACTTATATTTGTCGTTTTCTTCATCCAATCGCTTTTCGTTATGGGGCCCACAAAAGACTGCACCGTCGTACGAATATTCCCCGGCAGTACGAATATTCCACGACCAAACGAATATTCCCCGACAATAATGAATATTTTATAACCAGTTGGTTATTCAAAATATTTGCGTATTTTACCCATAACTATCCACATTAATCAAATCAACCCTTACTATTTCAAAATAATAAATAGAGGAAAATAAATTTCATTTATTAATAATTTGGGGTCTTACATTATCCCCTAATAATAGGGTTGTTCATCTCAGTATTTAGAATACAAGTCTGCACCAAAGTAAGTTTGGTTTGGATACATTTCGAGGGTAATTTAGAATTCAACGGTAATCAACTAAGGATTAGTTGAATACAATATTGATAACATCATACTATGGAATAATCTTAACTAAATAGACATTGAAAATTAAGATCATGCTTTAGGAATAAACTAACAGCATAAACATCGAATAATTATAATATGCCTTGCTTGAACAATATTAAGCCAAGGTTAAAACCTTATTTAGAGTTGAATCTTAAGCATGCATAACAACTAATAAGTTGAATGATAAAACTTGTTCAACATTAGTGTGTTAAGAATATAGAAATTTGCATGCTAATTAACAAGTTAAAGATTGGCTCAAAATCAAGAGATAAGGTTTAGGAGCTTGCACGATATAATTAGGGTTAAGAAACTTTCACAAAGAAAGCTTAGAGTTAGGAAAACTTGCTCAATGATAGCTAGATACTTGCACAATTATAAGAGTAAAGTTAGAGAACTTGCCTCGCGCGTAGGTTAAACAATCAGTACTCACGTTCACCCCAAGTCCTACACATACCATATGTATTGACAATACACATTAGTTACACTAACATTACCTTCATGAGTTTCTTTCTACTTTTAGTATAGCTACTAACTAAGTTTAAGTTTAAACAACATCGCATCTTTTCATAAACATTACTTTTTAGCTTTATTACAACTACTTAAGTGATCATGTCATTACACCACATACACATTAGCAACTTGATACAACATCCTATTACATGTCCAACATGTTATCATTAAGTTATACTAATACACAAAAGCTTGCACTTGCATTCGCGCATCCCGACGCCCTTCGATTGGCTCCAAATACACAACAGTCCTAAAGATGACCAGTTTGACCCTTCATAACGATTTCAAATTGAAAACCTTAAAATATAAAGGTTATAGGCCTATCCGTCCTCTTTTCGAATCATCTTGAATCACCTCAATCGGAGTTTGTATGAAAAGGTTATGGTCATTTTACTACAGGAGGCGAAAACTGTCATACCAAGACCACTTTTCCAGTGCTGGGGCGCGAGACAATGGTGCCGGGGCGCGAATTCCAATGCTGGGGAGTGAATTCCATCACTGGGGCACGAACTTCTGGCTTATTTTTGGCGCTGGGGCGTGAAATTTGACGCTGGGGCGCGAAATTTGGCGCTGGGGCTCCGAATTACAGAACACCCAAAACCAGAAACAAAACCAAGCTACTATGTCTTAATTTCTAACACCAATTAACATGTATAACTTATGTAAATTACACATAAACTTCACCAAGCATACAAATACTAACATAACACAACTTAAACCATAATTCTAGAAAAATTAAAAACTGGAATAGCATATTTTTAAAACCAAAAACTCCATTTTTGATATTTCTTGACATAGTGAACACTATAATCATAATGATACACCAATTCGATTCTTTTGAACTAAGTTCTCTGTAATTCTTAACAAACTAACTAACATAGTCATAGTTCAATTTCACACACTAAATTGATCATCATAATTGTTACTTACATAAGCCATATAAGAAATACATATACTGACATTATTTCTTCCTACTGTAAACCAAAATTTGCA
The DNA here is from genome assembly GCA_020205615.1 of Panax quinquefolius. Classification (NCBI taxonomy): domain Eukaryota; kingdom Viridiplantae; phylum Streptophyta; class Magnoliopsida; order Apiales; family Araliaceae; genus Panax; species Panax quinquefolius. Next base: position 39,525,480 of record CM035152.1, read on the forward strand.
TACGATTATTGATTAAACACCATATCTAATCACTATAAACATGTATAACCCCCATAAATTATTTACATAACAACAATTCGGAAGAAATAGAATTCACAGCGCATAGAAAAATTTTGCCGTATAAACTCATATATGCATAATAAGAGTAGTATAATATACCTTTTTTCTTCTTAATGTAAATCCTTTGCTACACATCGGAATTGTTGTTCTCTCGCACAAGCTCTCTCTCAAATTCTCTCAAGTCTCAATTCTTCTCTATTGCCTAGCACAACTAGAATGAAGCTCGATAGCTAGTATATGTAATATAAGAAAAAACACAAACCGATATGGCCTTAATAGCCATCATTAGTTATCAAAATAACGTCTACAACATCAATACGTTATATTTATTATTTATTTTATTTATTTATTTTATAAATTAGAAATATCAAAAGCCATAAGGCTTGTTTGGAAAACCATTTAAATTTTAAAGAATTTATATCCTTAAGCATTGTTTGGGTAAAACTAGATTAAAACTACTTTAATTTATTTTAATAACTCCTTATACTATAGTTATTTGTCACATTTTATTTAATCAAGCTTTCATATTTAATTTAATTAATTCAAATAACAATTAATTAAATAATTCATTTAATCACATAACTCAATACAAATAATTAACCATCAACTTGAAATATCAATATAATAATAATTTCATTAACTCATTAATTATTTATTTAACACATAAATAATTAATCAATTCAAATTAAACAAATATTTATTTAGCAATAAATACACCAATTAAATATTTATATAATTCAATAAATATTTAAAATTATAATTTAAATTTTCGGATTGTTACATCCTTCCCTCCTTACAAGGATTCTGTCCCCAGAATCACAACTCAAACAAATAAATCGTCACATTCTTCCCTTCTTACAAAGATTTCATTCCTTAATCGAAGACAGCTTTAAACAAATAAACTTGTGGTAATTCTTCATCATATCGCCTTCGAGTTCCCATGTAGCCTCTTCGACATTGTGGTTCCTCCATATCACATTCATGTAAGGTATCACTTTATTCTCGAGCACTTGTTCTTTTCCGTCCAATATCCGGATAGAATCTCTTCATAAGACAAATCTTTATCGAATCGCAAGGGTTCATACTCTATCACATGCTTGTAATCAGTTTATACTACGTAATATCAAACATAAAAACATTATGAAAATGTTCTAGTTTCGAGGTAAAGCTACTTCAGAGGCCACCTCTCCCACTCTTCGAGAATTTTGAAAGGTCCAATAAACTTTGGATCGAGCTTTCCTTTCTTGCCAAAACGAATTTTCCTTTCCAAGGAGAAACTTTCAGAACACGAAACTTCCTCGCTTCAAATTCACGATTCTCGCTGTGTTGATCAAAGATACTTTTTTCTCGTCGATCTTGAGCAGTACTACCAATCTTTCTTTGATGAGTTTGAAATTTTAGCGATTCATTGTACCGATTCTCGGTCCAAGTAGTTGACGTTCTCCAACTTCATCCCAAAGATAGCGGAGTTTCGCACTTTTTCGCCAGTATAATGCCTCGTAGATGGCGGCATACCAATGCTTGCGTGGTAACTGTTGTTGTATGTAAAATTCCACCAATGGTAGATGATCATCCCCCGCCTTTAAAATCCATTATGCACGCTCTAAGCATATCCTCTAAAGTTTGGATTGTTCGTTCGCTTTGCCCATCGCCATGGATGATATGTTGTGCTCATCTTCGCCAAGGCTCCCATGCATTCTTGTAGTCTTCTTTCCGTAAATTTGATGTGAACCTTGGATCTCTCGTTCGATACAATCGACATCGAACTCCATGTCTTGAGACAATCTCTTTAACGATAGCTTCGCCAAATTGATCAAGATTAAATCTAATCTTTATTGGCAAAAAGTGTGTGATTTTGTCAATCTGGTCCACTATCACCCATATCACATCGTATCCTTTCTCGAGTCATTGAAGACCTACCACAAAATCCATTGTGATGTGCTCCCACTTCCATTCCGTATCTCCAACGGTTGAAGTAATCCGCTTGGTCGTTTATGCTCTGCCTTCACTTTATGACATGTCAAGCACTTTGCAACACACTCCGCATCAACTCTTTTCATGTTCGACCATCAAAAATGACTCCGCAAATCTTGATACATTTTCGTATTTCCCGGATGAATTGAATACCTTGAGTTATGTGCTTTCGTCAAAATTTCTTCTTTAATCTCCTGAACTGCTGGAACCCAAATTCGTCCCTCGAATCTTAGCATCCCCGAAGTATCGACCTTATACGTCGCTTCTTTACCCTCGACTATACTTTATTTTATTTTCTTGCATTCCTCATCCTCAGAGTGAGCGAGCCGCTTTTCACTTTGTCCACCAAATTTGACCTGGCTTCCATCTCGAATAATTTTTCCTGATTCTTTCGAAATTTGATTTCCAAATTCTAGTTTTGCCATTGTCGAAATGAGCTCCTCTTTATTAGTTAACATCATCAACTTTTCTCCGCCTTTCCTACTCAAGGCATCTCGCAACCACATTAGTTTTTACCCGGATGATAAAAGATCTCGCAATCATAATCTTTTATCGCCCATCCATCTTCTTTCGACGCATGTTCGTGTCTTTTCGTGTGAAAATATACTTTAGACTTTTATGGTCCGCATGTAGATCTCACATTTTTCTCCGTAGAGATAGTGTCTCCATATCTTTAGTACGTAACACAATCGCTAAACTCTAAATCATGAGTCTGATACCTTTTCTCGTAGTCCTTCAATTGCCTTTGATGCATACATAATAATAACCTTGTCGCTCGCATAAGGACACAACCCAATCTTTGTGTGAAGCATCACTATACACCACAAAGTTTCCTATATTATCCGGTAATGACAAACATGTGATATAATCGAGCTTCTTCTTTAATTCTTGAAAACTTTCTCACATTTTTTCCGTCCAAACAAATTTTATAGATTTCTTGTCAAATTTGTCAACGGAGTAGCAATCTTGAAAAATCCTGAATAAACCGCCTATAATAGCCCGCCAACCCCAAGAAACTTCTCACTCGATGGAGTTCTTGGTTGTTCCATAATTTATCACAACTTCAACTTTTGATGGATCTACGTAAATCCCATCCTTATCAATTACATGCCCAAGAAATTGTATATATCGCTCCAACCAAAATTCACATTTGGAGAATTTCACAGACAACTTTTCTTTTCTTAACGCTCCAACGCCGACGTAAATGTTCCACGTGTTCCTCTTGAGTTTTAGAGTACACCAGATATCATCGATGAACACCACCACAAACTTGTCCAAAAATGGTTTAAACATCCTATTCATTAAATCCATGAATGCTGCAGGGGCGTTTATCAAACCAAATGACATCACCAAAAATTCGTAATGTCCATACCGAAGTTCTAATGTCGTCTTTCAGACATCCTCCTTCCTTACTTTCAATTGGTGATATCCACTTCTCAAATCTATTTTCAAGAAATATCTAGCACCCTTCAATTGATCAAACAAGTCATCTATTCTTGGCAACGGATATTTGTTCTTAATAGTGACTTTGTTCAATTCCCTATAGTCAATGCAAAGACGATCGACCCATCCTTCTTCTTCATTTAATAACACCTTGGTGATCCCCTATGGTGATACACTTGGTTGAATATACTTCTTATCTAACAGTTCTTGCAGTTGCACCATTAGTTCCTTCATTTCTACCGGAGCCATTTTGTACGGGACCTTCGATATAGGAGCAGTTCCTGGCGCTAAGTCGATCACGAACTCGATTTCTCTCGTCGTGGAAGTCCCGCAAATCTTCCGAAAACACGTCCACGAACTCCCTAACCAATCGGTATTTCTCCAATTTCATACCCTTTCTTTTTGAGTATCAACTATGTAAGCTAGATACCCTACACAAACTCGATTCAATAACTTTTTCCTCGCATCATCATCACGACATTTCATTTTTCAGCGATTTGCTACCATGAAAACTACCTTTGACAGAGTCATAAGGTTTATACACTTCTTTTGGCAATCAATTATCGCTCTATAATTGAATAGCCAATCCATTCCCAAAATAACATCGAACTCTCTGAGTTTTATCGGAATTAAATCTACTTTCATAATATTCCCCTTAATGTTCACTCTACAATTCTTGTATACGAACCTAATAGGAATCACTTCCATATTCGCAATTTCTATGTTTAAAGAGAATTCCAACTCTTCACAAGGTATTTCTAACCTCTTAGCAAATTTATCAGATATAAACGAGCAAGTAGCACCCGAATCAAATAATACATATGCATCTATATTATTTATTGGGATAATACCTGACACGACATCTTTTGATTGCACCGCCGTCCCCGCACCGTCATGTCAAGGTTCTTGTCAGAGGTTTATTTGTTGATGTTGGTCCAAGAATAGTCATTGGTACTTCTCCACCAAAGATTTTCCTTGCTTCCATTTGCCTCACCAGATCTCTTTTTAGGACATTCACGAGCAAAGTGATCCTTGGACCCGCACGTGAAGCAAACTTTTTTCTTAAATTGAGTGCAATTTGGGGCGATGTGACCCTCTTGGACACAATTGAAGCATACTTGTTTCCCCATCAAGCACACACCCTTATGAAACTTCCCGCATGTAGTACACGCTTCGAACTTCTTATTTTTCTGGTTTCCTTGCAAATTTCCAGCTCCCACATTCGCATTCCACTTCCTCTTCAAATTGTTGTTGTTGTTTCCACCGTTACTACCTCCACCATTTTTAGATTCACCTTCATTTTTTCTTCTTCCTCCGCTCTTGGTCAGTGTTTTTTTATACCGCCTCCACTCTCAACGAGAATTGCTTTCTCCATTATCACCGCAAACGTCTTCAAATGGAACAGGAGACCCTACTATACAAACTGTGGCTTTAGTCCCCTGCTCAAACCTCTTCGCCAAGGCTCATCTCAGGCCGACTTGATATGGCGCAAACCTCGCCAACTCGTTGAATCTTTGGCATAGATACTCAGACATCGACATTGTTCCCTACTTCATTCCAAGAATCGCACTTCTAGTCGACTCTTCAAACTCTCTCTCGAAATAGGTCTCAAGAACAAGCCTCCTTAAACCTATCCTGTGTCATTACTCCCGGTCCTTCCCGAAGTTTTTGTTGGTTCGCCACCAATAGCTAGCCTCCTCTTTCAACATAAATGTTGCAAAAGAAGTCTTCTCGATTCTCCTCTACCCTAGCCACATCAAAACCTTCTCGATTTCCATAATCCAAGTCTCAGGCTTCAACCTGGATTCATGGACCCTCTAATTCGTGGTCCAACCCTTTAAGTCCTTAAACGTAGTACCTTGATTCGAGGTTGATTCTCAAAGCACCCGCAAGTAACGCCACTAGTCTGGTGAACCGGGTTTCCTTCCATTATTATTGTTGTTTTTTTCTCAAGTGGTTCTCCGTCGTGATGGTTGACGTCTTGAAGCCATTTTCTGTTAAAATAAACCCATCAAATGCTATTCAATCATAAAAGTTTATCATGTAACACATAACACTTAACACTTTGAATAAAATAATAATTTTTATTCATTCATCATCTAAAACATCAAGACAATAGCATCACTGCTATTTACATTACTTTCCTGAACTATAACAGTTTTAGGATATCATCATCATCATCATCATCTATCCCATTGGTTATATCATACCCGGGATTTACATTTCATTTATTTTTCAAAATCACCTATCAATTACAATTTCTACATTGTCCTACTAAGATACTGTGTAGCCTTACGACGCTCTTCGTCCATAATTCAGAACATTATTCAGCGATCCAATACGTATGATGGTAGCGATCTCGAATCGAATCGGATAACTCATGACTCGATCTTGAGCTCGATTGACCACGGTGTTGAATACGCTGCTCATTTCTTCCATCTTTCTCCTCTTGGCTTGTGCATCACTCTCTGCTATTCTGGCCCGTTGATAAGCTTCATTGTACGTGTCTTCGGCTCTTGCCCTTTTTGTAGATTCTTCTTTCCGCTTATTCTCCAGTTTTGCAATCTTCTCCATCATTCGTTCATTCTCTCCTTCAGTGTGGACCAGGTTCTCTTTAACGTTGTTCAGTCATTCTTCTCGATCTTGGATCTCATCGTCTTTCTGCGCCATCGAAGTCTGTTGTTCAGCTACTATCTCTCGCAACTCCTCGACGGTATCTTGAAGTTCCACATTGCAATCATACACCTCGTCGTACATATGGGAAGCTATCGAATCAAGTGGAAGCTCTTCCTCCTCGTCCTCCTCATCCTCCGACTGTGGCAGCTCCACGGGATCCCCCTCATCCGTCTCTATCTCATCATCCTCATCAGGGACTCTCTCCTGCTCAACTACTATGACCGACGGAACTGTTTCCCATGGCAGTAGTTGTTCCCAAATCACCTGAATATCTCGAGGCTCCTCCTCTCTATCCTGACTGGATTCTCCTACATTAGCCATCCTGTTAACCAAAGTTTAAGTTTTAATTACTAATCATTACTACTCGACACTCATTAGAACATAAGTTGTAGTCACATAAGCACATAAGTGTTTTATTACTTTCTATTTCCTAAAACTCGATAAGAGTTTATCATCACTATCTTTTCAAAGGTTACTTCCTAATGCTTTTTCCCCACCTAAGGTTCATAACCTAAAGCTTTGATACCAACATGTGACACCCCCAAATCTAGGTACTTGATTCCCACAAGATTTGGTGTTCACTATTCAAGCATTCATACTATCTACCCAAATAAAATAATATTTGAATCATAAAACCTCCCCTTAAATAGGTTACATTATTAAGTTCAAAAACATCCAAAGTTATCTAACCTTTAAACGTCATTCAAATGCGGAATTAAATTATAACATTACATCTTTAAAATAAAGTCTAAGATCATCATAATAAAAGTCTAACATCATAATCAAAGTCAAGATTACAAGTCTTCATTACTTGTACATTTTTTCCTTTTCTTTGCTAGTCGAAGGTTCATCTACCTTCTCCTCTTTAGCTGCAATGAGTTTATAAATATGCAAGAGTGAGCAAAACAATTGCTCATCGGATATAATAGAGAATCAACAGAGTATAACAATAATAACTGCCAATAATAAACTCATCAAGACTGAATAGTACTCTAACAATGATAATCAGAAACTGGAACCCAAAATATGGAATATACATCACTGAGGGTCATAAGACCATGAACTACGCCCACAGTTGCAAGTAATCTTTCAACTCCAACTTTAACAGTTATAAGACTATAAGGACCTCGATTTAGGGGGATCATTTCTTCGTATAAATGTATTGTGCACAAACATTTTAACGTTACGCGTAAGTTATCCCCTAATAATAGGGTTGTTCATCTCAGTATTTAGAATACAAGTTCGCACCAAAGTAAGTTTGGTTTGGATACATTTCGAGGGTAATTTAGAATTCAACGGTCATCAACTAAGGATTAGTTGAATACAATATTGATAACATCATACTATAGAATAATCTTAACTAAATTGACATTAAAAATTAAGATCGTGCTTTAGGAATAAACTAACAGTATAAACATCGAATAATTATAATATGCCTTGCTTGAACAATATTAAGCCAAGGTTAAAACCTTATTTAGAGTTGAATCTTAAGCATGCATAACAAATAATAGGTGGAATAATAAAACTTGTTCAACAGTAGTGTGTTAAGAACGTAGAAATTTGCATGCTAATTAACAAGTTAAAGATTGGCTCAAAATCAAGAGATAAGGTTTTGGAGCTTGCACGATATAATTAGGGTTAAGAAACTTTCACAAAGAAAGCTTAGAGTTAGGAAAACTTGCTCAATGATAGCTAGATACTTGCACAATTATAAGAGTAAAGTTAGAGAACTTGTCTCGTGCGTAGGTTAAACAATCAGTACTCACGTTCACCCCAAGTCCTACATATACCATATGTATTGACAATACACATTAGTTACACTAACATTACCTTCATGAGTTGCTTTCTACTTTTAGTATAGCTACTAACTAAGTTTAAGTTTAAACAACATCGTATCTTTTCATGAACATTACTTTTTAGCTTTATTAAAACTACTTAAGTGATCATGTCATTGCACTTGATACACATACACATTAACAACTTGATACAACATCCTATTACATGTCCAACATGTTATCATTAAAGGTTATACTAATACACAAAAATATCTTGGTGCGCTTAACTTGTCTCACCTTCTAACCTTAAAATTATTACATAAGTTTCATGAATACATCACATACTAAAACAAGTCTCTAACATAATTAATTAAAATAAAATTTTCATAAGTCTTCAAAGACTTGGACAATTTTCCCTTTCCTTTGCTAGTGGATGGCTCATCAACTTTCTCCACTTTTAGTCAAGAAGTTAATTGCAAGAGTGAGCAAACAATTGCTCACTCATATAGAAGTAGTAATAATAACAACATGAGAATGAACAACGAATGCTAGCAATAATGAACTTGTTCTGTGAATTAAGAATAGAAAACAAGTTCGAAATCAATGTCTGAGGGTCTTAAGACCACAAACTATGTCTCCGGTATATAAGTATTATTACCTTAACCTTAACAGTCATTAGACTGTACAGACCCTTCTTAGCATACATAGGGGGATCAGTCCTTTGTACCATGTATTGTGCACAAACATCTAAACGTTACACATACAAAAATCCCCTATATTAGGGTTGTTCATCTCAGTTTGAATTTAGAATTTCCGCACTAAAGAAAGTTTAATTTGGAACTAGCTTATCAGTGTCTCTAGAATTTTAGAACACTATTCAACTTCCATCAATAAAGGTTTAATACAAGAATGTATAACTAAACAAGGCTATTAAAGCCAAAGATAGGATATTAACAATATATATAACTGAATAACATGATATATATGCAAAGTGCTATATTCAAAGGAGTTTAGAACAATCTTCTATGAATCAATGTATTAGAACAATATATGCTTCGAATGATAATAAGGAAAGTAAAGCTTGCTCGATGTAACAAATTAGGTTACAAGAGCTTGCACAAACATACTCAAGATAAACTAGGCTTGCTCAACCTTACAAGTATTTTAAGAACTTGTACAATAACGATTTAGGAATGGGAACATGCATTCAATATGAAAAGAATGAAGTTAGAAAGCTTGCTCAATGTAAAGAGTTAAGGTTTAGGAACTTGCCTTGTTTGTAAGCTACACAAGTGTAAAATAATCTCCAATTACCCTACACATATCATTACAATCGCAATAACAATTAGTTGTATGAATATTAACACTATGGGTATTAAACCATCATTTAAGTCATAACCCTAACCTAGCACCTAACCATTTAGGTTAACATACTTAACGAATCCGAAATCGCATTACGAGCCTACATAACTTACTCGTTCATTTCTAACTTTTGAAAACATCACTTTTAGTTTCATTATATAACTCAATTAACAATCACCTAAAACTCTTTTACACTTTGTATTACAACACCTTACAATCTGTTATTGTAGTCCACTTTATGTTTTAATATCCTTAACATTCATGCTAAACTAACCCAAGTCCGTTACGCATGACCTGCAAATAAGCAGACTTCACTATCCGTGACTAGCTACTACTACCGCGCCGATAATATACTAGGTAATAAGACACACGCGCATACCGCGCCCGTATATATTAGGCTAGCGCACTGCCGACAAATCAAGGATGCTTGTTGACAACGGCCTTGCATGTGATACTCGATTCGCTTTTTGCGAGAATCAAAATCAGACTCTGCTTTGGCCAAAAATCCCAATTCTACAGAAAATCTCCCAACTTCAACATCTAACACTTTGTTATATTATAGTTATACATGCTAAACACCATTCTATATACAAAAACATTACATAAACATCATTTTGAAGAATCAAAACTATATTTTTTCCAAATTTCTTCATTTTTACACTTTTAACGAATTTGATCAGCACGATTTCGTTTCTTAATCATTCGACACGATTCGAACTACGCCGCTTTTGTTTCTTAATATATTATCATAATCCGCCAACAAATTAAAGATTACATCACATATTGGACAAGAAATTTGGTACTTTCTAAGACCATTTTTCAAATATGAACATTGTTAGTTATATTTCCTTCTTACAATTCAATTTCACGTGTTTGATTGCTACCCCTTTTATATATACATGCCAATAACAGACTCTACAATACTATCACACACCCATAACTCATATCTTACAATCAACAATTAACAAAACCCAATTCCAGAAAATGAAAATTACAAAACTGAGAGTTAGAGTTAGAAATAGATTATACCTTAATCCTCTTGATTAAGACGCATAGGAAAAATATAAGCTAACCACAATCCCACGTACGTCAGTTGAATAAGACAAAGGTTTACGTCAGTTGAATAAGCCCAAGGCCACAAGGCCTTGTTTGGCTAAGCACATACTCTCAACTTGATTATTTTAATAACCTTATATTATATAGTTTCCAATTGTCACACTTTTAATTTAGTTAATTTAAATAACTTTAGTTTAGCTAATTTAATTAACTTATATTACTAATAAAATTCTTATTATCATTATATCTTATAATTAACAAATAATTATATATCTAATTTAATTAATAAATTAGACACTTCACTTTATTTAATTTATTTATTTCCATTAAATTAAATAATTCATTTAATTTAATTATTTTCTTAAATATTAAGCAATTGATTTAATTTAATTATTTTCTTAAATTAAATCCTTCAAATAAAATTATCATTACTCAATTAAATTTACACTAATCAATTTAATTACTAAATTGATTCACCACAATTCATCAATTATTTATTTTTCTCAATAAATAAATTATTTAAAATATTTATTTAATTCCATAAATATTTAAATTAAATTACAAATTTCTCGATCGTTACAAACATATCACATATTATCCCTATACTCTGACCGACCAATTAAATACCAAATAAACTTAGGTAGGTCATACTAGCGAAGGAATTTCCCGTCTCTCTCCTCCTAGTTCTTGTCTCACATCTCAGCCAAGGATCATATCTCTAAGCTTTGATACCAACTGAGACGGCCCCAAAATAGGTTTACATCACCCATCTTGAGTCGCCAAATACATGGTACAAAATTCAAATACAACTTAATAATACAACTGTCGTGTAAAATACGACAAAACATAAACTGAGAGTTTTAATACGAATATTGTCTTCTCAGATGTGATTCAAACTCAAATGGAGTCCTCATTACATTTATTATCACACTATTTAACAGAATAGTGAGGACTACTAATGCTATCATCTGGACCGTCACTCCGTTCCCCGACTAGTCCCAACTATATTCTCATTTCCTGAAGAGAACAATGAAAGCAAAGAGGTGAGCTCAACTAGCCCAGTAAAAAATATTATGACTAAGATAATGCAGAATAAATTATCCTTAGCCTTCAACAGTATAACAACTTATAGAATACAATAGACAACAAGTTTTAGATCAACAACTGGAGCGGAATAAGCAATCCATTAGAAGAGTCAAGTAGAAAATAAAATCTATTATCTTCTATGATTTAAAAAAAGAGCTCAGCTTAATAAATAAACCACATCATTGAATAATTCATGCACCACGACCAAGGATATTCATGTAATCATCAATGGTAATGATTATACCGAATAATCCTTGGTCATAATCATACCAACAACTGTCCATCAATGAACCACAGGCCAATGAGGACTTTTACCACATCATTCGTTATATTACGGTCATGATTATACTGAAAAATCCCTTGTCATAATCATACCAAGTCCATCTATGTACGTACGCCAAAGATGACTTTCATCACAATATAAGCATGAGGATGTTGACCATGACATAATAATTCAATAAAACAAGTCCAAGTATAAATTTTAAAGATTTATAATTTAATTTATCCAGAATTCAATAACGTCCAAATGGTCAACATGATACTACTTTGTGGAGTAAAATTAAAGAATGCTCAGAAGAATATTTCAATGAAAAGATACTGGATGAAACACAAATATGAAGGATATTCTACTAATTTCAAGGAGTATAGAAGCTAAAACTTTAACCAAATGAGTATAATAGAATATATGAAACTACAAATGGATTTTCACCCGCCATACGGTAATCCACGTAGACAGATCATTTCCATAATTTAATAAGGAATGAATACGAAGGGTCATTCTTCATGCATGCGGTAGTCCACGTAGACAGGTTATTCCAACAGAATAATAAAGAATGGAATAACAGAAGAATTCACCATGCATGCGGTAATCCACAGAAAGCGTGAGTTATTCCAAATGTAATAATAAAAATGGAATAATGAGAAGAATTCACCATGCATGCGGTAGTCCTCGAGACAAAGGTTATTCCAATGTAATAATAAAGAATGTAATAACATAAGAATTCACCATGCATGCGGTAGTCCGTGTAGACAAGTTATTCCAACAGAATAATAAAGAATGGAATAACAACCCTTACGAGTATTGAAAGAAAATAACTCTCTTCATGAATACTGAAAGAAATAATACCCCTTACGATTATTGAATCGAAAATAATATTCCTACTTAATATTGAAGCGAAGATGATATTCTTAATGAATATTGAAGCGAAAATAATATTCATACGACACGAAAAATAATATCTCTTGTAATATGAAATAAATAATACCCCTTACGACTGTTGAACGAAAATAATATTCCTACGAATATTGAATGAAGATGATATTCTTTCTGAATATTGAACGAAAATAATATTCATACGAATACGAAAACGAAAAATAATACCTCTTCAGAATATGAAATAAATAATACCCCTTACCTTAGAAGAAAACTGGATACTAGAATAGTGAGGTAGCGGACTTCTCTTCTTTTTTCTCTCTATAATTTCTCTTTATAATAATTCTCTTATGAAACTTAGTGAATTGGTGAGAATGAAGGAAGAATGAGCTTCTATTTATAGGAAAATATAGTTTCAATAATTGCACATTTTGGGGCTCAAAATTTTACAGTATAATACCTTCCTCTTTTTCTTCATTTTTAATTTAGTCTTGCAAGTATTATCAAACTTGCACCACCTCCCCTAATAGTAAATCATGTGAATCAATAGTAAATCATGTGACTCAATAGTTCTATACATGTGAAAAAATAATTACAGTATAGTACCTTCATCTATACCTCCATTTTTAATTTTGTCATGCAAGTATTATCAATCTTGCACCAACTCCCCTAATAGTAAATCATGTGAATCAATAGTACACACATGTGAACACATAGTTATAAGCATGTGAATTAATTGCAATTAATTGCTCATTTATCTGGTAAATTACCCGATTAGTCAATATAACTTCCAGACATCAATTATTATCGAAATAAATGTCCACTAGCACTAATAATTGTCACACAATGGAACTATCAATTTCATCTTTAATCAACACAAACTTATTTATCATTAATATTATAACTCTCAATATTTAACAACCAGGTCGTTCCTGTGAAAGAGAGGGCTTTCCGATAAAGATTTTCTCCTATGGCATAATTAGATTATCTAATCTCTCCTTGACAGAACTTCTAGACATTGTCAATATTGCAAATAATAATATGAATAACGTTGTCGTCTCAATTATTGATTTAATAATATAAAATATTATGCAGATGATATTCTGACAATAATTGAATCAATAATATGAGAGATATGATGCATCAATTACTGTAGCAATAATTGAGTATAACTGAGTGACTTCTTACGTAAGCATCAATAATCAATACCGTGTGCTATTATGCAACCATGTGTATTACTATATTTTTACTACCGGGTAGTTCGACAGTTTTAACGGTAACACTTTCGCCGTTATTTTTATAAAAAGATAGTTCTGTCGTTTTCTAACTACGATAATACTTCCATTGTGGGGTCCACCAATGAATGCCGTCGTACGAATATTCCCTGTTAAAACGAATATTCCCCGACCAATCGAATATTCCCCGACACAACGAATAACAACTTGCTTACTTTATAAAATTTTCAAATGTCACCCTTAACTTTAACCTTTATCAATTTAACCATTTACTAAATAAAATAATAATTATAAGAAAATTGAATACTTTCATTTCATAAAATTCGGGGTCTTACAGTAATGTTCCTTGACACAAGGACTATAGATTTGAACCTTGAGATCGACCATTTGGTGACCAGAACATAGAGTTAATAGAGCATGAAACTGATTACTCGAACTGCCTAGGTTTTTGGAAAACCCAGGAGCAGTCTGACAATGACTTTAGGTGGCCAGATCTTCTTGTTATGATGTGATATGACTTAGATAAGGATTGGAAATTGAAGTCTTACATTTCTACTACATGATCAAAGTGTAAGATAGCTCAGAACATGATCAAACTGTGATTTAAGTGTGGTCAAACCACGACCCTTGCTAAGCTAAACTGTCAGTGTTCTTGAGCCAAGAACACCAAAAACAACAGACAAGTGTCGCTATAGACTTTAGTGACGGTTTTAAATATTTTAATTTCTGAATTTTCTAAAAATTTATTAAAAATAAAAATAAAATTATAAAAATTACTAAAAATTATTTTCAAAATTATTTTAAATCATGAAAAATAATTTTTGAGAATTTAGAATATTTTTCATTAATAATATTAATTATTTGAAAAAAATGATATTTAATTTATTTAATTAGTATATTAAATAAATTATAGAAAAATGATTTAATATTATGAAAAATAATTTTAAATAAGAATAATGTATTTAAATATATTTTAAGTTATAAAATATAACTTTTAATATTTTTAGAGAATTTTTATTAATAATTTAATATTAATGATATTAGATTTATTTAATTATTATATTAAATAAATGAGTTAAAAATGATTTTAATATTTTAAAAATCATTTTAAATGAGAAATATATTTTAAAATATTTTAAGTTATAATTAATGACTTTTAATATTTGAATGATAATTTCATTAATATTTAAATATTAATGGTGATGATTTAAAAATAATTTTAATTATTTTGACTTTTAAAAAATCATTTAAGTAGAATAATGATGATTTAAAAATATTTTAAAAATTAAGTTATTAATAATAACTTTAATATTTTGGCAAGTGTGTCATCAATATTTTAATATTATTAAATATTAATGATGATAAGATTATTTGATAATTAAATTATTTAAAATAATTTCGATGTTTGAAAAAAAATATTATAAAGTATAATAATTGTTTATAAATTATTAAAAGCTTCCGAAAAATATTATTAATGATATTTGACTTATCTAAAATAATATTGAAGCTTAGAAACCGAATTTAGTTTATAATAACTATGTTAATTGTCGGATAGGGTGACCAAAACACCGAGAATGGACTGAAGTCCAACCAGACCGAAATAGTTAGATTTGTTAAGTGTTTATATAGGTTATAAACACTGTTGTGGCTATGTGGTAATGTGTCTATGAGAAGTTTGATTGTAGAATACAGTGTTGCGTGTTATGAAAATATTGTTCTAATTGTGAGACCGATATTATTGGTTATAGGTCTTTCGAAAGAAGATAAGTTTATTTTGTAGCTGTAATCAGCGGAAGAGGCAAGTTTCCTAACTCAACCTTGAGTTAATATTGTTTAATTATTAGAGTGGTTAATTATTGTTAAGTATACCATGTCCAAGAATTTTTTGTTGATTATTCGCAGTTAGTGCATGATTAATAATTCAAATTGAATTACTGATTCAGAAAATATACATTTGCAGAATAACTGTTGTTGGATATTCATATCCGTAGAACCTAGTATTGACAGTACAGATAATTCCTGTTTATTATCGAATTATGTTAAGAAATGTCTTAGCCAATTATTCTGGCTAGACGAACATTTGTTAGAACTTGATAGGTTCGAGAAGAGAATTTAATTGTTATTGACAGATTGATGCCAATTATTTTGGCTAGATCGAGAAGTAATTAGAAATTAAAATCATAGTATTTCATTGTTAAATCAAAATCTTGATTCTGAGACTGACAAGAACAACCTTTTATATAAAGAGAATATTTTATTGGTCGTATATTCGACCTTTGCTCGTGATTAAGTATTATGCATAATATAGGGTATAATAAAGCTGATCACTTTATATACTTGTAGAGGGGTATGATTTAATCTTTATTGTTATTTGATACACCTGGGTATATCAAAGTATAACTTTGATAGTTACACGAGAAGAGAAGTTCAAGATCTAATGGATCGCTCAGCATAAATCTAGAAAACATTCCACTTTGCTATTTCGTAGAATTAATTCTTGATTATTCATTTGAATATCGTAGAAAAACCTTGAAAGCGTTGTACTCTTTCATTATCAGATTATTGTTGCGTAGAATGTGAGAAGACTTGATATTGATTTCTATACCTTTATTGTATGTCTTAACTTGAGGGGCAAACATGTTGCTCACCCTTGCTAAATAAAACTTTTCAGCTAGGGACGAAGTTGTAGAAGGTGCTGTGAAGAAGAACAAAGGAAATGGCATAGTGATAAATCAGTATAATGAACCTTATTATGATTATGTTATATGGTAAACCCTTTTTGTTTATCTATGGGGTATGTGTGTAATGTTAAGGTTAGCAAACCTTGGACTTATGTATTAACAACATATGTTAATGAGTTATGTATTCCTATTTATATTTGAATGGGTAGTTAGATGGTATTATACTATGGATCGTGAACACCAAACTCGAGGGTCAGGTAACCCAGATTTGGGGGTGTCACAGGTTGGTATCAAAGTTATAGGGTATAAACCTTAAGTGGAGTGGGGAAAACCCTAGGATTATAACCATGAGCGAGATAGAGAATACTCATTTAGAGTACTAAGTGAGGGATTGCAGAAGCGTAACGATAGTGAGATAAGTGGACACATTGTGTGAGAAATTTTGTACTGGTGAAGTACTAATCAAGTTGTTTAAACTGATTGTAGGATGTCGGGATAAGATAAGATGAGTACGTAGATGTCAGTGTCTGTCGCACCACTGCTAGTAGCTGAGGTGCCAGCACAGAGCGAATCAGTTAAAGAGGTGGGAAAAGATGAACCTATGATCAATTTCGGGAGTGATCATGATGATTATCCCGAGATGTATATAAGTGTTGATGAGGAGGCGGAGTCTGAAGAAGCTAATTTGGAGTTAAAGAATGAGATCAAAGTTGGAGAACAAGATCAGCTATCTGCAGAAGTCCAGGAACTCCGAAGTAAAATATTTCTCTTAGAGGAGCTGTGGAAGACAGAGCGAGCGTTACGCGAAATGACTGAAGAACGAAATAAGCTGAAGGCGCAGGTGGAGAGAATGAAGACTGAAGGTGATGGATCGTCTGAACGAACCAGCAAGAAGGACAAGAAGTAGAGAAAGAGGGAAAAAGACAGCGAAAACTCTAAAAATTCAAACCCGAAGAAGAGGCAAGCTTGTAGCAAGTGTGAAAAGACTCACGCGGGAGAATGCATGATGTGGAAGAACGTGTGCTTCGACTGTAAGCAAGAAGGGCATATTTCTCTACATTGTCCTAAGCCAAATATAAGGAAGTGTTTCTCATGTTGGAGAACAGGTCACGAATTCAACAAGTGTCCCAGCAAGAAGAAGACTGGTGAAGGGAGTGGACGGTAGATAGCTTAAGTTTGAGCGTTATTATCTTTTGGTAGAAGGTTATGATACTAAGTGTTGTAATATCGAGAATGATGTTTAAGCATATGTAAATATATATGTTTTATGAATGAAATCTTTATTTTCTATATGAATATAAGATTAAAATTAAGTTGTGAGTTCTTAAAACTCATACTTATGGTAAGCTCATAACACATGGTTATATTAAATGTTTTGAACCCCTCGGCGAATGGATGCCAAAGGTCTGACTAGGATAAGTTCATACACTCTTATAATTGTGGCAAGTTACTGAACTCATAAGTGTGGTAAGTTTGATGAACTGGAAATAGTTATGTGAGAATGATAAATGGCAACTTTTTGTGTAAAGTTGGTGAATTGCAACTTGTTATGTAAAGTTGTGTATGTTAATCCTAAAATTATTTTAAAAAAGGGATAGTAATATGTGTTAAGTACTATATGTACTATGTGCTATTTGAATAAATATGTGATTATATGAGAACTATGTGTTAAATTCTTATTGTGTTAAGAATCTGTGTAGAGAAAGAGAATTAATATAAGATTTTTATTTAAATCAGATCATGCAGCCTAGACGACAGAATCAAAACCAACGAGAAGAACAGTCAGTGAATAACGAAGGAGGTTAAGCGGACCCAACGCAGAATTTCATTGATATGCTATCCCAAGCTATGGAAAATAGAGCTCCAGCTGCAAGAGGAAGAGCGAGAAATCAGCCAGCCGATAGATTGGCTAATTTCGAAGACTTTAAAGCAGTAGGACCGCCAAAATTTAAGGGAACCACAGATCCGATTGAAGCCCAAATTTGGGTAAAGGAGATAGAGAAAGCATTCGTCATTGCACGAGTGGCAGAAGAGCGGAGACGGCTTTTGCGACATTCTTGATGAAGGGGGAAGCCAGTTACTGGTGGGAGATTAAACAAACGAGAGCTGGTACAGCCATAATGACTTGGACAAGATTCAAGGAATTATTCTTTGAGAATTATTTTTCGACAAGTATGCAAGCTCGAATGGAAGTCAAGTTTCTAGAACTCAAGCAGGAGAATATGTTTGTTTCTGAATACGCTGCTAGATTGAACGAATTAGCAAGATTTGCACCTCAATAAGTGGACGTAGAGGCAAGAAAGGCAAGAAGATTTGAAAATGAACTGAATTCTGGGATATACAACAAGGTAGTTGTGATGCCCCCAAAGTAGGTATACATCACCCATCTTGAGTCGCCAAAAACATGGTACAAAATTTAAATACAACTTAATAATACAACTGTCATGTAAAATACGACAAAACATAAATTGAGAGTTTTAATACGAATATTGTCATCTAGACAATATTCACTCTCAAAGGAGTCTTCAATATATTTATTATCACACTATTTCATAGAATAGTGAAGACTACTAATGCAAACATCTGGACCATCACTCCGTTCCCCGACTAGTCCCGGCTACGTTCTCATTTCCTGAAAAAAACAATGAAAGCAAAAGGGTGAGCTCAACTAGCCCAGTAAGAAATATTATGACTAAGAAAAAGCAGGATAATTTATCATTAGCCTTCAACAGTGTTAAACTGATAAAATATAACAAACATCAAGTTTAACTGCGGCGGAACAAGCAATCCATTAGAAGAGTCAAGTAGAGCAATAAATCTACTATCTTCTATGATTTAAAAGGTTTTTCATCACTTTTATTGTTGAAACTCAGCTTAATAAATAATCCACATCATCGAATACACCTGCACTACGGCCAAGGATATTCTTTAGTATCACGACTACAAATTATCCATGCACTACGGGCCAATGATATTCGTGTATTCATCAATGGTCATCATCATGCCAACAACTATCCATCAATGCACTACGGGCCAATGAGGACTTTTACCACATCATTTGTAACATTACGGTCATAATTATACCGAATAATCCCTGGTCATAATCATACAATGTGTACATCTATGCACCTGAGCCATGATGACTTTCAACATAATATAAACATGAGGATGATGACAATGATATAAGACTCCAATAAAACAAGTTCAAGGATAAATTTTTAAAGATTTATAATTTAATTTATCCAGAAATCAATAACGTCCAAATTGTCAACAGGATACTGCTTTGTGGAGTAAAATTCATGTTTAATATTGTACCAAAATAATTTGGACCGAAAACGAATTAATTTTTATCATGAATAGTAACCCGGGTGAATAGTACTCGAGTGAATAGTACCCCATGAATAGTACTTCGAGAATAGTAATCCCATGAATAGTACTCTTGCATAAAAAAGTTAAAACATATCAAGAATGCTCAGAATAATATTTCCATGAAAAGATACTGGATGAAGCGCAAATATCAAGGATATTCTACTAATTTCATGGAGTTTAGAAGCCAAAACTTTTACAAAACGAGTATAAAAATTGAAATCTCAAATGAAATAATATTACTTACATACTACAGAGTATGGAAAAAAATATTATTTCAAGCTAATATTGAACAAATATAACATCCTTTACCTTGAAAAGAAGAGTATTCCAACTGGTATAGCGGGGATATTCTTGAAGAAAACTTGAACTGTTTTCTATGCTCAAAGCTTCCTTAAACTCTAAAGAAATACGCTCAATATTATAGAAGAAGAATTCTCTGATTCTGGTATGATTTTCAATTCTAATTAAGCATCCTATTTATAGGAGAATGGAAAGGATACTATTTGAATTTAATTTCTCACGAATCAACAGAAGAATTCACGGCGAACGAATTCGGCGAATTCGTTGATTTTCTGATATTTACTATTCATTACTGTGCAATAAAATATTCTAATAAAATAAAAACTTTAAATAAAATAAATTATATTCTATTTAAAATCTAATTAAACAAAATTTAAAATATATATTTATATAATACTTATATATATATAATACCCTCCCTAATACGTAAACTTTCCCCCACCCCATTTTTATTTCATCCATTTCTTCCACACGTGGGCCCCACATGTGGCCCCCACATGTGGGCCCCACCTTTATTATAAAGAATAAATTTCTACCGATCATTTTGAAAAATGGGTAAATGAGGGTTCATAAATACATCAAATACTTCATAAAAAATCCCTCAATATTTTTAACAACATTTATCATTATTATTATAATTCACAATATTTAACAACTAGGTTATTCCCGAGAAAGAGGGGACTTTTCAATAAGGATTTCTCCCTATTGGCGCGTAATTAGGTGACCAAACCTCTCCTTGACAGAACTTCTAGACATCGTCAATATTGCAAATAATAATATTAATAAGTTTGTAGTCTCAATTATTGATTTACTAATATATAAAATATCGACAATAATTGAATCAAATAACGTGAGATACTATGCAGCAATTATTGTAGCAATAATTGAACAAAACTGAGTGACTTCTCACGTAAGCATCAATAATCAATACTGGTGTGCTACTATGCAACCACGCCAGTATCATTACTTTTAACACGGGTGTTTCAACGAGTTAAACTGTAAAACTTTCGCCGTCATTTGTATAAAAAGATATTTTTGTCATTTTCTCAATCTGACAAAAATTTTGTTGTGGGGTCCACCAATGATTGTGCCGTCGTACGAATATTCCCAGTTAAAATGAATATTCCCCGACCAATTGAATATAATATAACAACTTGCGTACTTTGCAAAATTTATAAATATTATCCACAACTATAACATTATAATAAATTCACTCCATAACATTCAAA
The DNA here is from genome assembly GCA_020205615.1 of Panax quinquefolius. NCBI lineage: Eukaryota > Viridiplantae > Streptophyta > Magnoliopsida > Apiales > Araliaceae > Panax > Panax quinquefolius. Next base: position 39,546,879 of record CM035152.1, read on the forward strand.
AATGATATTTATAGAAAATTCATCTTTATTCATAAATATTGGGGTCTTACAACCTCCCATTCTTATGAAATTTCTCCCTCGAAATTAGGGTACATACCTGGTATGACGAAGAGGTGAGGATACCTCGATTTCATTTCAGATTCTAACTCCCAGGTCATTTTCTCAACATCGTGGTTTCTCCATAAAACTTAGACTTGTGGTATAACCTTGGAGCGTAAAATATGCTCCTTATCCAAGATTTTAATAGGAACATCTTCATACGTTAAATCTTTCGCTATTTCGTCCGGTTCTAACTCAATAATGTGGTTTGGGTCTTCCACATATTTACTTAACATGGATATGTGAAAAACGTTATGAACACGAGACATACTTGGCGTTAAGGCAAGTCTATAGGCCACAGTTCCTACTCATTCGAGGATTAAAAATGGGCCAATAAATCGAGGATTGAGCTTTCCTCTCTTTTCAAATCTTGTAACTCCTTTCCATGGAGCAACACATAACAACACATGATCTCAAATATCGAATTCCACGTCCTTTCGATGAAGATCAGCATAACTCTTTTGTCAATCTTGTGAGGTTTTTATACATTGTTGGATCGTTTGAATCTTTTCCGTAGTCATGTGTACCAACTCCGGTCCCAACAATGTTGCTTCACCCACCTCATCTCAGCATACTAGAGAACGACACTTTCTTCCATACAACGCCTTAATTGGAGCCATGCCAATACTTGCTTGATAAATATTGTTGTAGGAAAACTCCACCAATGGTAAGAACTTGTCTCAACTTCCCTTGAAGTCAAGGACACAGAGTCTTAATAAATCTTCAAGAGTTTGAATAGTCCTTCCTGACTGCCCGTCCGTTTGAGGATGATATGCCGAACTAAATCGTAAATTTGTGCCCATAACTTTTTGCAAACTAACCAAAAATCTTGAAGTGAATCTTGGGTCTCGATAAAAAATTATGGATACTGGCATACCATGCAATCTTATAATCTCGTTTATGTACATACGAGCCTGATGTTCAAGTGTAAAAGTTTTTCGTATAGGTAAGAATTGAGCCGACTTGGTCAATCTATCAATAATGACCCAAATTGCATCTATGTCTTGAGAAATCTTGGGAAGACCATTAACAAAATCCATGGTAATGTGCTCCCACTTCTATTCTAGAATTTCAAGTGGTTGCAATGGACCTTTTGGTACTTGATGCTCCGCCTTGACTCGTTGACAAGTTAAACACCTTGAGATAAACTCTGTTATCTCTCTCTTCATATTGCTCCACCAAAATATATGTCAAAGATCACGATACATTTTTGTACTTCCAGGATGGATTGTAAACGGTGTGTTGTTCACCTCCATCATGATTTTATACTTTAAATTAGGGTCATTAGGAACACAAAGTCTAGAGTTAACTCGTAGTATTCCTTCTTCATCGATTCTTGCTTCCGGCATAGCACCTTCTTGCACTTTCTTCCTCACAAGCATTAGTTCCAGGTCTGTAGCTTGAGCAGCTTTAACTTTATCGATTAAAGTCGGTTTTACTCATATATTCGCCACCATTACATGGGTCCCTGGAGTCTTTAACTCTATCTCCCTCCTTTGTAAGTCATACAAAATGGGCCTTTACGTTGACAATATTGCACTCGTACCCGCATATGATCTTCTACTCAATGTGTTAGCTACTACGTTCGCTTTTCTAGGATGATATTGGATGGTATGATCATAATCTTTCAATAGCTCAAGCCATCGTCGTTGTTGCATGTTGAGTTCCTTTTGAGTGAAGAAATATTTGAGGCTTTTATGATCCGTATAGATCTCCACCTTCTCTCCATACAGGTAATGCCTCCAAATGTTAAGTGCGAAGACAACTGATGCCAACTGATGCCAACTCTAGATCATGAGTAGGATAATTCCTCTCATATTCTTTGAGTTGTCGAGAGGCATAGGCTATGACTTTCCCATGTTGCAAGAGAACACATCCTAACCCTTTTCCCGAAGCATCACTGTAGATGACAAATCCCTCTGAGCCAGATGGTATTGTCAGAACAGGTGCTGAAATGAGTCTCCTCTTGAGTTCTTGAAAACTCTTTTCACATTCCTCGCTCCAACCGAATTTTGTATCTTTTTGAGTCAGCTGAGTTAATGGAGTAGCGATTCAAGAAAACCCTTCTACGAATCTCCGATAATAACCAGCTAAGCCGAGAAAGATACGTACTTTGGTCACTGATTTAGGTTGCTCCCAACTTTGAATAGCTTCAATCTTTGCTGGGTCAACAGATATTCCATGACTTAATATTACGTGCCCAAGGAATGCTACTTCCTCAAGCCAGAACTCGCATTTCTTCAACTTGGTATAAAGCTTGTTTTCACAAAGCTTTTGGAGTATCAACCTCAAGTGTTGCTCATGATCTTCATTGCTTTTGGAATATATGAGAATGTCACTAATAAAGACAACCACAAAATGATCCAAATATTCCTTGAATACTCGGTTCATCATATCCATGAAGGCAGCAGGAGCATTAGTCAATCCAAAAGACATGACTAGGAATTCATAATGCTTGTACCGAGTTCTAAAAGCCATCTTTCGAATGTTATCAGTTCTAATCTTTAATTGATGATATCCAGAACGAAGATCGATCTTTGAAAAGAATTTGGCGCCTTGCAACTGTCAAACAGGTCATCAATGCAAGGCAATGGATATCAATTTTTGACAGTGACATGGTTCAACTCCCGATAATCAATACAAAGTCACGTACTCCCATCTTTCTTTTTCACAAATAGAACAGGAGCACCCCAAGGAGACGTACTAGGACGAATAAAACCAATGTCTAACAATTCCTGCAGTTGGGTCTTTAACTCCTGAAGTTTAATAGGAGCCATTTGATATGGGGCTTTGGAAATGGGTTTTGTACCGGGTTCAAGGTCGATACAAAATTTAATTTCACGCTCTGGGGGTAGGCCATGAAGTTCTTCAGGGAATACGTCAGGAAATTTTTTAACAATAGAAATATCATTCAAAACTGACGTATTTTTATTTAAATCCGTGACATAAGCTAAGAAAGCTTGACATCCATTTTTTAATAAACGAATAGCTTTATGGCTTGAGATGACAGTGATTGATTTTAATGGTTTGGTTGTTTGAATTCGCATAATTGGTTAGTTAGGAATATGAAAGCTAACAACCTTACAAAAATAATCAATTTTTGCATGATGAGTAGTTAACCAATCAATCCCTAGAATTACGTCAAATGCAAGTATTTTTCATGAAATAAGATCGACAGTTAATGTGAGGGTACCAATTTAGACCAAACAAGTCTTAAAAATAGTGGATGTAATGAAGGTTTCTCCCAACGGAGTTTCAAAAGATAAGTCAAAGTCTAATTTCTCTGGAGTCAAATTTAAACGTTGAGCGCAATTAGGAGAAATAAAAGAATGGGTAGAACCGGTATCAAATAAGGTATAGACTTTGCTATAGTTTATGATAAGCTTACCCGTGATGACCTCGTTCGGGTTCCTTGCTTTCTGGGAGGTTACAACAAATGCTCTCCCTTGAACTACTGGTTTTGACTTTTCTGGAATGGCCTTTGGTGCCTCCATCCCAGCTGGACTTGGCTTCCCTGAACGACAAAATTGGGCTAGGTGACTGTAACGACACGAAATCTGGTCTATTTTCACATCCGGATTCCGTACGTCACGATCCCATCTTCTTCCAAACATACATCATTATATACTGAAATATAACAACATACACTCTCAAATCCCAGGTTCTAGAAACCTTATAACCTTTTTCATTACAAATAATTATAAATACATTATTCATTTCATCTTACAAGAGTGACTTTTATCCGCCACTAAGGATACATAACAGTTATTCAAACTAATCTAAATTTCATTTAACTTATTTTATATTACAAGTCTTCGCTCGATCTTCATGCTCATTCACATACTGAATGGAAATTTGTCTGAACATCGATCAACTTGATCTTTATGGGATCCTTAAGTTCTTCTAACATCGTTCGCTGAAAATGTTTTTTATTTAAAGCAAGTGTGAGCATTCAATTGCCCAGCAAGTCATAGCAGTTCAACAAACAACTTCAAGAATTCAAACATTTCTTCAGAACTTCAATAACCGAACAAAGGTTATGAAGCAGCTTGAATAATAGGAATAATCTCTATTCCTATTATTTCAAAACAATATTCACTTTCATTTTAAAATACTTTCATTCTTTTACCTTTTTCATGCACATCCTGTCTGGCTAGAATCATTAGCACAGACATAACAATAACGGTTCATGTATAAACAGAACATACTTGTATTGAACAGCTCAATCACAAAATAGTTCATATCATAGAAACACCAAAGTGTTCAGATTGTGGCTCAACGCCTCATACGTTCTACCACCTTGTACAAATATCGCACATTCGTACATAGACAGAACTTCTCAAGTTCAACATCTGAGAAGTTTAAGAAACTAGCATTCATTTAGAATATGAATGAAGTTAGGAAACTTGCCTTACACCCACTTACTGACCTTACTTTAATCGCTTCATTTCAATTCATATATAACACATAAGAAAACACCACATACACCAATTAGTCATATATATTTGACTTATGCATTTATTTACTTAACTTTACTTCTTAGGGTTCACATTCTTGCAACCTAAGTTTACGCGACCACTTTCATTACCGTTCTATGCCTTCATAACATACGAAGATGTCTTACTTATACGTTCATCATCTTTGATGTTTTACATTATTATCTTCTTTTTATAACTTCTCTAGGACTCAGTACACATCGTTTCTCTACTATTAGTCCATATGGTACTCTGAGTGGTTTCCCACAAACAACCAATAAAAAGTTCCCATCTCATCAACACTGCCCATAATAGTGAGTTAGATCAGTTGCCAGTTTTGTATATACCTTCGCTCTCTGAAGGAATTGTTTAGCCCAACTCCCAAATGTCAACCATCAAAGGTTACGATTGTACTACAACTTAAACTTATCCGAACCATTAACACTATAACATTCGCCAAGTCAATTTCTAATTCCTTATGGCTTCCTGGCAACTAAATGCAACACCTCAGTATTCACTCTTTATCGTCTAAGTCATACAATCTTTTGTATACTCAGAGCGATCATTCAAGTTAATCATTACTCAGCTTTGTTACATTAAACATCATTGTCTTTAATTCAGTCTTTTACCATTCATGGTTTAATCATTAATCTTCAATATCTTACGGTCAAACCATACACGGGGTGTAGGTTCTATCCGCTTAATATTTGCGTACACTCAACTTTCACATTGGTTAAAATGTTCCATACTTACAATTCATTCTATCATTTTTCTATCCGAATCACGATCGGTTTTCATTAATCTTATTACCGTTCATTATGGCTTTCTTGTTACCATTTTTATCTTACTTAATACTTTCATTATCCATTACCTGAACACCATGTTCATTACTCTTTCTTAATGTCTTAAGCCATCTTTTGTTAGAGTGGTATGCTAAATCGCATCTTAGAACTGTTGCGTTACGTTTATGTTTACATTTATTCTCTTCTTAATCTTTTAATCTCTTTTGAGCATTTCGTTCAACCTGTACTAAAGGTTTAATTTACCAGATTAAGTGTTACATTTGATGAACCTTATGTTCTTTATCTTTTAATCTTTTCTTTATCTTCGTGTGTTCTTCGTTTGTTCTTCATTTTAATCGATATTTTGGATTACGATTTCACTTTTTATTGGAATTTGATGTTATAGAACATCATTCCTTACTTATTTCACCTACTTATTCATATAATCCACTCAGATCGTTCTAATTCATTACGAATATTATACTTCCTTAAGAAATTTATAAACTAAACTTTTAATTCTTACTTCTTCATTTTCTTATGATTTCAACTATATGAAATCATTCCTAACATCATTTACTTCTTATTCTTATTAAGCGTTGTTTCCAACATATAAAACTTAAATAAAATCTAACCTAAAAGTTAGATTTTAATACCTTCCTTCCTTATTTTTCTTCCACTAGACAAAATCGACGATTTGCAAGCTTTTCTATTTCACGAACACTTTCTATCCGATCATTCAAGCTCATGCTCTCCATTCTCCCTCTTCATCTGAACCCTCTCTCTCTCTCTCTCAAGATATAGGATTTTCAAAATCCTAAAACAAATTATTTAAGCTTCCTATTTATAGAAAACCAAGGCTAGGGGTATTTTAGTCATTTCACCCCCCAAACCTCCTCACTATTCATGACTTAAGCACTAAGTTTACTTACTCATTAAGTTTACTTAGCCCGTTAAGTTTGCTTAGCACTTAAGTTAACCTCCATACTATTCACGAAACTAAGCCTATAAGTTTTATGGTTCTGTCTTTCGGGTTTCGTCCGACAATTTTAAAAACTGCGATTCTCGGAATCCAAATATTTTTGGATATTTCATCTTTCCTTTATCGATTAACTTTTACATATTCTTCAGATCTCTGAAAAATTGAAAAACACTTTTTGGTGTCAAGCGTTTTCCTTCATATTTTCCCCTAACATAGCTAAACGAATGAAAAGTACATAACAGTACTTTTCGTCTTTTTTATTTCATCTGATTTCTACACATTTTTCAAGAAAAACTTTTATCGGCTTACTTAACTTTTCACGACATATTATCGTCAAATCTTTCGATGGAATGTCATTTCGACATACCGAACTCTCGAAAAGGCTTAGGTTATTCAAACTCTAACCCTTAGGTTTCGTCGAGTGAATAGTGCATATTTCGTTTTTTTCCCCAAAAATATTTTTGTTCCCGGAAAAATTTCATTTTTGTCTTGAAAATTACTACTCGTTCAGTCTAGCTCATAGCCAGAATCCTCCCGACTTATAATCATCCTAGGTTCTAGAACGATTAATAAACACATAGCATATAATATTATTAATAAAAATTTATTTTATTAATAACTAATTCTTTAAACTTAAATTATAAACCATCCGAATTTTCGGGTCATTATAGTGACCTTCTCTTCCACAATTGTAACACGCTTTGGACTGCATCGCGCAGTTTGGACTGATATGTCCCTCCCCTCCACATTTGAAGCATATGATAGGTGGTCGTTCTCCTTCCTTAACAACGGATGCTGGTGCTAACGTCTTTCCATTATTGTTGAATCTCCTCTTCTTGAAATGTCCATTCTTATTGTCTTGGCCATGATTACCACCGAAGGGGTTACCATTTCTGACATGTTGATTCCCTCCACGTTTGTTGTCACCGCTTTGATGATTGCTACCACTAGTATTATCATTTTGTCGGCTGCTCTCTCTTGGTTGAGTTGACTCATTATCGCGCTCCAATAACTGAGCCCTATTAACAACATCTGAATACAAGCACATTTTGTGAGAGATAAGGTATTGACGTATCTCGAGTTTCAAACCTCTTAGAAACATCCGCGTCATTCTCTCCTAATTATCAACTAAGTGGGATGCAAACTAGGACAACTCGACAAACTTGGCTTCATACTGTGACACGGTCATGTTGTTTTGCTCCAGTTTAATGAACTCTACCTCTTTCATGTGACGAATAATTTTTGGAAAGTACTTGTCGTTCAACAGTTCTTGGAACTTTTTCCAAGACATCTTGATCGGCGGAAGTTGAGTACGCTTCTGATTCCCCCATCAAGAATCGCCTCGCCGCCATACATGAAGATGGCAAAAGGAACCTTTTGCTCCTCTGAGCATCCTAAGACATCAAATATCTTGCTGATCTTCTTTATCCACGTCTTCGCCTTAAGTGGTTTTGGCTCTCCAAAAAACTCCGGTGGTCCCAGCTCCTTAAACTATTTAGCGGTGATCGTCCGAGAGTTGCCAGTGTTTCCACCTGCATTTTGGACAGGAGCCGCTCTCTCCTGATGTTGCATGAATTGCATAAAGCCTCTGAACATCCCATCGTTCATCATTTGATCGTTGTTGTTTACCTGCAGATTATTGTCTTCCTGTTGCACATTATCTTGGGTATTCATCTGTGGTGACTCAACGGTCTCCTGTGCTCCATTGCTATTATCAATATTCTTAGTTGTCATTTTCAAATACTGCCACAAAACAAGGTTTAATTGACATACCACATATTATCCGTATACTCTGACCGATCAATTAAATACCAATTAAACTTAGGTAAGTCATGCTAGCGAAGGAAATTCCCCGTCTCTCCCGTCCTAGTTCTTGTCTCACATCTCAGTCAGAGATCATATGTGAGACCCCAGATTTTATGAATAAAGATTTAAATTTCTCAAAATATTTTTTTGAATATTATGGAATGAATTTGATATAATGTTATAGTTGTAGGTAATATTTATAAATTTTGCAAAGTTCGCAAGTTGTCATATAATATTCGATTGGTCGTGGAATATTCGTTTTAACAATGAATATTCATACAACGGCACAATCATTGGTGGACCCCGCAACGGAATTATTGTCGGATTAAGAAAATGACAAAAATATTTTATAAAAATAACGGCGGAAGTTTTATCGTTAACTGTTGAAACACCCGGTGTTAAAAGTACGATGTCTGGCGTGGTTGCAAAAAGTAGCATTACCGGTATTGATTATTGATACTTACGTGAGAAGTTACTCAGTTTTGTTTAATTATTGCTACAGTAGTTGTTGCATAGTATCTCACGTTATTTGATTCAATTATTGTCGATATTTTGTATATTATTAAATCAATAATTGCGATGACAGAGTTATTAATATTATTATTTGCAATATTAAAGATGTCTAGAAGTTCTGCTAAAGAGAGATTTGGTCACCTAATTGCACGTCAATAGGGAGAAATTTTTATTGGAAAGCCCCCTCTTTCCTGGGAACGACCTGGTCGATTAATATTGTGAATTATAATAATGATGATAATTGTTGTTAAATATATTGAGGTGTCTTTTTATGAAGTCATGAAGTTTATATATATATATATATATATATATATATATATATATATTATATAAAAAAATTTGTTTTATTAGTATTATTAATGTAATAAAATAGGAAAGCTTTTTATATAAAACATAATACTTTTATAAAGTTATTTGTTTTATTAGTCAATAATTAGAATATAATATATTTTATTATGTATAGTGTTTTGATAGTAAATTTTTTTATATAAAATGTAATACTTTTATAAAGTTATTTGTTTTATTAAATAATAATTAGAATATATTATATTTTATTATGCATAGTGTTTGCATAGTGCTCTGCATAGTGTTTGTATAGTAAAATTTTTTATATAAAATAAAATACTTTTATAAAGTTATTTATTTTATTAGATAATAATTAAAATATATTATATTTTATTATGCATAGTGTTTGCATAGTGCCTGCATAGTATTTTGCATAGTAAAATCTTTTTATATAAAACAGAATACTTTTATAAAGTTATTTGTTTTATTAGACTATAAATAGAATATATTATATTTTATTTAAAAGATTTTGTTTTATTAGAATATTTTATTAATACTGCATAGTAAATCAATATGGATCGTCCGTTTAAAAGTAAATCAATCTGGACCGTTCATGAATTAGTTACTATTCAGTCCATTCTCCTATAAATAGAAGCTCTTTCCTTCATTATTTCTTACGAATTCACTGAAACTCTAGAGAGAGAAACTATAGAGAGAAAGAAGAAAAGTATTCTGCTACTCACTTTTCCAATATTCAGTTTCTTCTAAGGTAAGGGGTATTATTTCTTTTGTATTCACGAAGAGAACTTCTGTTATTCCATTCTTTATTATTCTGTTGGAATAACCTGTATACGCGGACTACCCTATACTTGGTGAAATTATTCTGTTATTCCATTCTTTATTATTATATTGGAATAACCTATCTATGTGAAGTACCGCATACATGGTAAAATTCTTCTGTTATTCCATTCTTTATTATTCTGTTGGAATAACCTGTATACGCGGACTACCCTATACTTGGTCAAATTCTTATGTTATTCCATTCTAACTATTATGTTGGAATAACCTATCTATGCGAAGTACCGCATACATGGTGAAATTCTTCTATTATTCCATTCTTTATTATTCGGTTGGATTAATTTGTATACGCATACTACCCTATACTTGGTGAAATTCTTTTGTTATTCCATTCTTTATTATTATGTTGGAATAACCTGTCTATGCGAAGTACCACATACATGGTGAAATTCTTCTGTTATTCCATTCTTTATTATTCTGTTGGAACATCCTGTCTGTGCGTTTACGCATGACCTGGTTCCATTATTTATTATTCTGTTGGAATATCCTGTATGTGCATTTACGCATGACCTAGTTCCATTATTTATTATTCGGTTGGAATATTATGTCTGTGCATTTACGCATCACCTGATTTCATTATTTATTATTCATTGGAATAAACGTATGCATGCGATCTATCGCACGCTACGGTGATTTCTTTTGTTATTTCATTCTTTATTATACTCATTGGTTAAAGTTTTGGCTTTTAATACTCCATGAAATTAGTGGAATATCTTTGACATTTGCGCTTCATCCAGTATCTTTTCATGGAAATATTCTTCTGAGCATTCTTGAATTTTACTCCACAAAGCAGTATCATGTTGACAATTTGGACGTTATTAGTTCCTGGATAAATTAATTTTTGAACTTGTTTTATTGAATTCTTATATCATTGTCATCATTCTCATGTTTATATTATGTTGAAAGTCATATGTGGCCTGTAGTGCATAGATGGACTTGGTATGATTATGACCAGGGATTATTCGGTATAATCATGACCGTAATGTTACAAATGATGTGGTAAAAGTCCTCATTGGCCCGTAGTGCATTAATGGACAGTTGTTGGCATGATCATGACCATTGATGAATACATGAATATCCTTGGCCCGTAATGCATGGATAATTTGTGGTTGTGATACTAATGAATATCCTTGGTCGTAGTCTTGGGGATGATGTGGATTATTTATTGTTTGAGTCCCAACGATAAAAGTGATGAAAAACCTTTTTAAATCATAAAAGATAGTAGATTTTATTCTCTACTTGACTCTTTTAATGGATTGCTTGTTCCGTTATATTTTATCAGTTTAACACTGTTGAAGGCTAACGATAATTTATTCTGCATTATCTTAGTCATAATATTTCTTATTGGGCTAGTTAAGCTCACCCTTTTGCTTTCATTGTTCTCTTCAGGAAATGAGAACGTAGCGGGGACTAGTCGGGGAATGGGTAGCGATTTGAGATGATAGCATTAGTAGTCCTCACTATGCTGTTAAATAGTGTGACAATAAATGTAATGAGGACTCCTTTGAGTGTGGATATTGTCTAGATGACAATATTCTTATTAAAACTCACAGTTTATGTTTTGTCGTATTTTACATGACAGCTGTATTATTACATTGTATTTGTATTTTGTACTATGTATTTGGCGACTCAAGATGGGTAATGTATACCTATTTTGGGGGCGTCACAGTTGGTATCAAAGCTTTGGGATATGATCCCTGGCTGAGATGTGAGACAAGAACTAGGAGGGGAGAGACGGGGAATTCCTTTGCTAGCATGACCTACCTAAGTTTATTTGGTATTTAATTGATCGGTCAGAGTATAGGGATAATATGTGATATGTTAATTAACCCTTGTTTTGTGGCAGTATTTGAAAATGACATCCGAGAATGTTGAGAATAGCAATGGAGCACAGGAGACCGTTGAGTCTCCACAGATCAATAATCAAGATAATGTGCATCAGGAAGGCGAGAATCCTCATATAAACAACAACACTGACCAAATGATGAACGATGGAATGTTCAGAGGCTTTATGCAATTCATGCAACATCAGGTAAGAGAGAATCCTGTTCAAAATATAGGTGGAAATAATGGCAACCCACGGTTGGTCACCGCTAAGTAGTTCAAGGGGCTGGGACCACCGAAGTTTTTGGGAAAGCCAGAACCACTTAAGGTGAAGACGTGGTTAAAGAAGATCACCAAGATATTTGATGTCTTGGGATGCTTCGAGGAGAATGAAGTTCCCTTTTCCACCTTTATGTTGCGTAAAGAAGAAGATCATTGGTGGGAATCTGTAAAACGTTCCCAGCCTGACGCACTCAAGATGTCTTGAGAGAAGTTTCAAGAATTGTTCAACGACAAGTACTTTCCTGAAAGTATTCGTCACATGAAGGAGGTGGAATTCATCAAGATGGAGAAAAATAATATGACCATGTCGCAGTACGAAGCAAAGTTTGTCGAGTTATCCCGGTTTGCGTCCCATTGGTCGATAATGAGGAACGAATGACGTGAATGTTTCTACAAGGTTTGAAACCCGATATACGCCAATACATCATTTCTCGCAAACTTTGTTTATATTCAGATGTTGTGAATATGGCTCAGTTATTTGAGCGCGATAATGAGTCAGCACAACCAAAAGGTAACGAGCAACAACACGATAATAATCGTACCGGTGGCAACGGCCATCGGAACAATGATAACCATCGTGGGGTAAATTATCATGCCAAGAATGGTAACCACTTCGATGGTAATCATGGCCAAGATAATAGGAGTGGAAATTTCAAGAAGAGAAGATTTAATGATGATGGAAAGATGACAGCTCCAGCACCTGTTGTTAAGGAAGGAGAACGACCACCGGTCGTATGTTTCAAATGCGTATAGGAGGGACACATCCGTCCAAACTGTACGTAGCAATCCAAAGCATGTTTCAATTGCGTAAGAGAAGGTCACCTAGCTCGATTTTGTCGTTTAGTGAAGTCAAGTCCAGCTGGGATAATGATGCCAAAGGATGTCTCAAATAAGTCAAAGCCGGTAGTTTAAGTGAGAGCGTTTATCGAGGAACCCAAACGAAGTTATCACGGGGAAGTTAATCATAAACGCTTACAAAGTCTATACCTTATTAGATACTGATTCTACCCATTCTTTTATCTCTCTTTCTTGCGCTCAACGTTTAAATTTGACCCTAGAGAAATTAGACTTCGACTTATTTGATGAAACTCCGTTAGGAGAAACCTTTGTTACCTCCACTGTTTATAAATCTTGTTTGATTCAAATCAACACTTTCACGTTACCTGTCGATCTTATCTCTTTGACAATACTTGCCTTTGATGCGATTTTAGGAATCGATTGGTTAACTACTCATCATGCTTTTCGTAAGGTTGTTAGATTTCATATTCATAACCAACCTATTATGCGAATTCAAGTAACCAAACCACTAAATTTAATCACTATTATATCAAACCATAAGTAAAGAACCCCGATCCTTTCTTTGTTGACTTCCTTGTGTGGAATGCACCAAAGCCAGACTATCTGTAGGCGACATTGTGAATGACGATGGCAAGTTGATAGGTATCAATGTGACATATTATCCAAGTCTTGGATGAGAGTCATAGTTTTGTATGATATTTCTATTGCTAATAATTTTTTTGACATATTCTTGAAGACTTCTTGGCCTACCCCAGAGCGTGAAATCGAATTTTGTACTGACCCCAGTACAAAACCCCATTTCTAAAACCCTTAAATATTTCTTCAACCAAAACGAACGTATAATGCGCCAAAGACGTTGGCTCAAGCTGTTGAAGATTACGATCGTACCATTCAATACCATCGTGGAAAAGCGAACGTGGTAGCTGATGCATTGAGTAGGAGATTGTATGCTTTTATGAGTGCGATGTTGTTAACACAAAAACCCATTTCGTATAACTTACAAATGATGAAGATAGAGTTAAAGACTCTAAGGACCCACGTGGTGATATCAAATATACGAGTAGAATCGACTTTAATCGATTAAGTTAAAGTCGCTCAAGCTACATACTCAGAGCTGATGAATACGAAGAAGAAGGTTCAAGAGGGAGTTATTTTGCACAGCAAGAGTTGCTGAAGAGAGGAAATCTCAACCCTCGATTTAATTGGCCCATTTGAAATCCTCGATCGAGTAGGAACTGTGGCTTATAGACTCGTTTTACCGCCAAGTATGTCGCGTGTTCATAACATTTTTCACGTATCGATGATACGTAAATATGTGGATGACCCGAACCACATTATTAAATTAGAACTAGACGATATAGAAGAAGATTTAACGTATGAGGAGATACGTGTTAAAATCTGGGATAAGAAGGATCGTATTCAACACTCAAAGGTTATACCTCAAGAGTCAGAATCTGAAATGAAGTCAAGGTATCCTCATCTCTTGAAGATATACAGAAGTACGTCATACGTAAATTTCGAGGGCGAAATTTCATAAGGAGGGGAGATTGTGAGACCCCAGATTTTATGAATAAATATTTAAATTTCTCGAAATATTTTTTTGAATATTATGGAATGAATTTGATATAATGTTATAGTTGTGGGTAATATATATAAATTTTGCAAAGTTCGCAAGTTGTTATATAATTTTCGATTGGTCGGGGAATATTCGTTTTAGTAGGGAATATTCGTACAATGACACAATCATTGGTGGACCCCGCAACGGAATTATTATCGGATTGAGAAAACGACAAAAATATTTTATGAAAATAACGACGAAAAGTTTTACTAGTTAAGCTGTTGAAACACACGGTGTTAAAAAAAAATGTCTGCGTGTGGTTGCATAGTAGCCTCTACGGTATTGATTATTGATGCTTACGTGAGAAGTCACTCATTTTTGTTCAATTATTGCTACAGTAATTGCTGCATAGTATCTCACGTTATATGATTCAATTATTATCAATATTTTGTATATTATTAAATCAATAATTGAGATGACAAAGTTATTAATATTATTATTTGCAACATTAGCGATGTCAAGAAGTTCTGCCAATGAGAGGTTTGATCACCTAATTGCGCATCAATAGGGAGAAATCTTTATTAGAAAGCTCCCTCTTTCCTGGGAACGACCTGGTCGATTAATAATGTGAATTATAATAATGATGATAAATGTTGTTAAATATATTGAGGTGTCTTTTTATGAAGTCACTAATATATATATATATATATATATATATATATATTGTTTTATTAGTATTATTAATGTAATAAAAGAAAAGCTTTTATATAAAATGAATACTTTTATAAAGTTATTTGTTTTATTAGATAATAATTAGAATATAATATATTTTATTATACATAGTGTTTTGCATAGTAAAATCTTTTAAATAAAATGTAATACTTTTATAAAGTTATTTGTTTTATTAGATAATAATTAGAATATATTATATTTTATTATGCATAGTATTTGCATAGTGCTCGCATAGTGTTTGCATAGTAAAATCTTTTTATATAAAAGCAGAATACTTTTATAAAGTTATTTGTTTTATTAGTATAATAATTAGAATATATTATATTTTATTATGCATAGTATTTGCTCAGATAGTAGTTTTCATATAGTAAAATCTTTTTATATAAAACATAATACTTTTATAAAGTTATTTGTTTTATTAGACTATAAATAGAATATATTATATTTTATTTAAAAGATTTTATTTTATTAGAATATTTTATTAATACTACATAGTAAATCAATATGGACCGTCCGTTTAAAAGTAAATCAATCTGGACCGTTCATGAATTAGTTACTATTCAGTCCATTCTCCTATAAATAGAAGCTCATTCCTTCATTATTTCTTACGAATTCACTGAAACTTTAGAGAGAGAAACTATAGAGAGAAAGAAGAAAAGTATTCTGCTACTCACTTTTCCAATATCCAGTTTCTTCTAAGGTAAGGGGTATTATTTCTTTTGTATTCACGAAGAGAACTTCTGTTATTCCATTCTTTATTATTTTGTTGGAATAACCTGTATACGCGGACTACCCTGCACTTGGTGAAATTCTTCTGTTATTCCATTCTTTATTATTTTGTTGGAATAACCTTTCTATGTGAAGTACCGCATACATGGAGAAATTCTTCTGTTGGAATAACCTGTATACGCGGACTACCCTATACTTGGTGAAATTCTTCTGTTATTCCGTTCTTTATTATTATGTTGGAATAACATGTCTATGCGAAGTACCACATACATGGTGAAATTCTTCTATTATTCCATTCTTTATTATTCTGTTGGAATAACCTGTATACGCGGACTACCCTATACTTCGTGAAATTCTTCTGTTATTCCATTTTTTTATTATTATGTAGGAATAACCTGTCTATGCGAAGTACCGCATACATGGTGAAATTCTTCTGTTATTCCATTCTTTATTATTCTGTTAGAACATCCTGTCTGTGCGTTTACGCATGACTGGTTCCATTATTTATTATTCTATTGGAATATCCCGTCTGTGCATTTTCGCATGACCTGGTTCCATTATTTATTATTCTGTTGGAATATCATGTTTGTGCATTTATGTATGACCTGGTTTCGTTATTTATTATTCTGTTGGAATAACCTGTCTGTGCGGTCTATCGCATGCCTGGTGATTTCTTTTGTTATTTCATTCTTTATTATACTCAGTTGGTTAAAGTTTTGGCTTTTAATACTCCATGAAATTAGTGGAATATCTTTGACATTTGCGCTTCATCCAGTATCTTTTCATGGAAATATTCTTCTGAGCATTCTTGAATTTTACTCCACAGAGCAGTATCATGTTGACAATTTGGACGTTATTGGTTCCTGCATAAATTAATTCTTGAACTTATTTTATTGAATTCTTATATCATTGTAATCATTCTCATGTTTATATTATGTTGAAAGTCATATGTGGCCTGTAGTGCATAGATGGACTTGGTATGATTATGACCGGGGATTATTCGGTATAATCATGACCGTAATGTTACAAATGTTGTGGTAAAAGTCCTCATTGGCCCGTAGTGCATTGATGGACAGTTGTTGGCATGATCATGACCATTGATGAATACACGAATATCCTTGGCCCATAATGCATGGATAATTTATTGTTGTGATACTAATGAATATCCTTGGTCATAGTGCAGGGATGATGTGGATTATTTATTAAGCTGAGTCCCAGCGATAAAAGTGATGAAAAACTTTTTTAAATCATAAAAGTTAGTAGATTTTATTCTCTACTTGACTCTTTTAATGGATTGCTTGTTCCGCTGCAGTTAAACTTGATGTTTGTTATATTTTATCAGTTTAACACTGTTGAAGGCTAACGATAATTTATTCTGCATTATCTTAGTCATAATATTTCTTATTGGGCTAGTTGAGCTCACCCGTTTGCTTTCATTGTTCTCTTCAGGAAATGAGAACGTAGCGGGGACTAGTCGGGGAACGGAGTGACGATTCAGATGATAGTATTAGTAGTCCTCAGTATTCTGTTAAATATTGTGACAATAAATGTAATGAGGACTCCTTTGAGTGTGGATATTGTCTAGATGAGAATATTCTTATTAAAACTCTCAGTTTATGTTTTGTCGTATTTTACACGACAGCTGTATTATTAAGTTGTATTTGTATCTTGTACTATGTATTTGGCAACTCAAGATGGGTAATGTATACCTATTTTGGGGGCGTCATATCATATCCCTAAGCTTTGATACCAACTGTGACGCACCCAAAATAGGTATACATCACCCATCTTGAGTCGCCAAAAACATGGTACAAAATTCAAATACAACTTAATAATACAACTACAATGTAAAATACGACAAAACATAAACTGAGAGTTTTAATACGAATATTGTCATCTAGACAATATCCACTCTCAAAGGAGTCCTCAATACATTTATTATCACACTATTTCGTAGAATAGTGAGGACTACTAATGCAAACATCTGGACTGGTCACCTGCTCTCGACTAGTCCCACCACGCTCTCATTCCCGAGGAGAACAATGAAAGCAAAAGGGTGAGCTCAACTAGCCCAAAGAAGAAATATTATGACTAAGATACAATGGTAATAATTTATCGTTAGCCTTCACAGGTTAAACCGATAAAATATAATAAACATCAAGTTTAATCAGCAATGAACAAGCAATCCTTGTAAGAGTCAAGCAGAGCAATAAATCTACTATCTTCTATGATTTAAAAGTTTTCATCACTTTTATCGCCGAGACTCTTTAATAAATAATCCACATCATCAAATCACCCCCGCACTACGGCCAAGGATATTCTTTTTAGTATCACGACCATAAATTATCCATGCACTACGAGCCAAGGATATTCGTGGTATTCATCAATGGTCATCATTATGCCAACAAATCGTCCATCAATGCACTACGCACGGGCCAATGAGGACTTTTACCACATCATTTGTAACATTACTTGGCCATGATTATACCAAATAATCCATGGTCATAATCATACCAAGTCCATCTACGCACCAAAAAGCCACAAATGACTTTCAACATAATATATAAACATGAGGATGATGATAATGATATAAGAATTCAATAAAATAAGTTCAAGGATAAATTTTAAAGATTTATAATTTAATTTATCCAAAAATTAATAACGCCCAAATCACAACACGATATCGCTATGTGAGTAAAATTCAAGAATAATATTGTACCAAAAATAATTTGGACTGAAAACGAATCAATTTTTATCAGGAATAGTACCCCGGGTGAATAGTACTCAAGTGAATAGTACTCCGTGAATAGTACTTAGGGAATAGTAACCCCGTGAATAGTACTCCGGCATGAAAAAGTTAAAACTTATCAAGAATGCTCAGAATAATATTTTCATAAAAATATATTGGACGAAGCGCAAATATCAATGATATTCTACTAATTTCATGGAGTTTAGAAGCCAAAACTTTAACAAAACGAGTATAGAATTCGAAATCTAAAACGAAATAATATTACTTACATACTACAGAGTATGGAAAAAAATATTATTTCAAGCGAATATTGAACAAAAATAACATCCTTTACCTTGAAAAGAAGAGTATTCCAACTGGTAAAGTGGGGATATTCTTGAAGAAAACTTGAACTGTTTCCTATGATCAAAGCTTCCTTAAACTCTAAAGAAATACGCTCAATATTATAGAAGAAGAATTCTCTGATTCTGGTGTAATTTTTAATTCTAATTAAGCATCCTATTTATAAGAGAATGGAAAGGATACTATTTGAATTTAATTTCTCACGGATCAACAGAAGAATTCACGGGCGAACGAATTCGGCGAAATCGTTGATTTTCTGATTTTTACTATTCATTACTGTGCAATAAAATATTCTAATAAAACAAAAACTTTAAATAAAATAAAATATATTCTATTTAAAATCTAATAAAACAAAACTTATAATATATATATATATAATACTTATATATATATAATACCCTCCCTAATACGTAAACTTTCCCCCACCAAATTTTCATTTCATCCATTTCTTCCACACGTGGGCCCCACATGTGGCCCCCACATATGGGCCCCACCTTTATTATAAAGAATAAATTTCTACTGATCATTTTGAAAAATGGGTAAATGGGGGTTCATAAATACATCAAATACTTCATAAAAATTCTCTCAATATTTTTAACAACATTTATCATTATTATTATAACTCGCAATATTTAACAACCAGGTCGTTCCCTGGAAAGAGTGGGCTTTACAATAAGGATTTCTCCCTATTGGCGCGCAATTAGGTGACCAAACCTCTCCTTGACAGAACTTTTAGACATCGTCAATATTGTAAATAATAATATTAATAACTTTGTCATCTCAATTATCGATTTACTAATATATAAAATATCGACAATAATTGAATCAAATAACGTGAGATACTATGAAGTAATTACTGTAGCAATTATCGAACAAAACTGAGTGACTTCTCACGTAAGCATCAATAATCAATACCGTGTGCTACTATGCAACCACGCGTATTACTGTACTTTTAACATTGGGTGTTTCACCAGTTAACGGTAAAACTTTCGCCGTTATTTTTATAAAAAAATATTTTTGTCGTTTTCTCAATCTGACAATAATTCTGGTGTGGGGTCCACCAATGATTGTGCCATCGTACGAATATTCCCTGTTAAAACTAATATTCCCTGATCAATCGAATATAATATAACAACTTGCGTACTTTGCAAAATTTATAAATATTACCCACAACTATAACATTATATTAAATTCACTCCATAATATTCAAAATTGATATTTATAGAAAATTCATCTTTATTCATAAAAGTTGGGGTCTTACAGTAGGGGTATTACAGATCAACACGTTCACGGCTTTGTTGGAGAAAGCATTAATTGTCGAAGGAGGGAGCGAAGCTGCATCTCGATTTCATCAGGAGAAGAAGAAAAAGACAAGTGATGGAGGAAACAGTGGTGGTAGTAACCCGAATAAGAGAAAATGGAGTGAGAATACCCAATCGGGTAGCAAGACTGAAGAGAATAGGAAAGGGAGGGAACCATGCGCGACCTGCGGGAAGAACCATTCTAGAGTCTGTCTAAAGAAGAACGGAGTTTGTTACAACTTTGGACAAGAGGGACACATGTCACCCAATTTCCTCAGCTCGAAGAAAATTCAAGGTTGTTTTGCGTGCGGATCGACTGATCATATGGTACGGAACTGTCCGAAGAGGAATGCAGAGAAGGAAAGTGTCAACAAGGGACCCGGTGGTGGAACATTGGCAATTCGAGGACCTGCACAGCCAGGAAGATCAATCGCCCGTACATTTAACATAACGGCGCAGGATGCAGTGGCTGCTCAGGAGGTGGTAACAGGTAACGATTTCATTTAGAAATTTAATTACGCGAGAATTACACTTGAGTGTAAAGATGGGTAGATTATTCGTATGATCGTGACTATGAGATCTCTTTAGCCAGTAGTGCAAAGATGAATTGTTGACTGGTATGATCATGATCATTGAATTTATAATTGAATATTTTTAGCTTAAGTGAAAAGGTTAATTGATCAACATGGTTATAATTATTGTTTATATAAATTCTGAAATGATTATATATTTCTTTGAGATATTAATATCTTTGGCATGTAGTGCAAAGATGGACAGGTGTATGACATGATCATAACCACTGGTGATACTAAATAATATCCTTGGCCCGTAGTGCATGGATAATTTAATGATGTGAGTAGCAGGATCATGACCATTAGTTAACAGTTGAATGTCTTTCGCCGTAGTGCACTAACAGATAATTGATTGGTATGATCAAGACCATTGGTTTTATAGTTGAATATCTTTGGCCCGTAGTGCAAAGATAGACAACTGATTGGTATGATCATTGTTATTACATTTGAATATCTTTAGCCTTTGGGTTAAGGATATTGAGTAAATGTTCTATTAAGCCTTTGTGGCAAGGAGAAACTATTGATTTACAGGATTAGAAATATGAATTATGAACTTAACTACAATCTTTAGTGGTTCAGGTGAAGACCGGTGATGAAAGTTCTTTTTGTCTTGGATGTAACAAAGAACTATTGATCATTATTAAAAGAATGAAATATTAACGATGGACTTTTAATTTGGAGGAGATAGTAGACATTATGTTCTATTTGACTCTTCTAATGGATTGTTCGTTCCGCTGCAACTATGGTTGAAATTTTTTATCATCTACCATATGTTCTAAATCTCTGATTTATTACTGACGAGGACTATTGATAATTTAATTATCTTTAGTCATGATATTCTTATTAGGCTAGTTGTGCTCACCCTTTTGCTTCACAATTCCTTTCAGGTAATAAGAGTATAGCTGCGTCGAGCAGGGGTAACAGGGAAATAGAACGGTGGTCTATAGCTGTTCAGGTTTCCCCTAAAATAGTAAGGAAATAATTTTATTGAGAATTTTAGATAAATGTGTCGTATTTTATACATCATTTAACCGTTGATTTTGGTGAACCGAATAGGGTGAAGTGAACCCAACTTTGGAAGGGTATTTTGACACTATCATACCAGATGTCTAATGACATACGACTTCATGTTATCATAAGACATAGTTGTGCACATCCACTTGTTGATTATATCTATGAGCACTACCTATATA
The DNA here is from genome assembly GCA_020205615.1 of Panax quinquefolius. NCBI lineage: Eukaryota > Viridiplantae > Streptophyta > Magnoliopsida > Apiales > Araliaceae > Panax > Panax quinquefolius. The sequence goes on from CM035152.1 coordinate 39,568,756, forward strand.
ATATTGGAGTTTGGTTGAAATATAATTCTCAATTGGAGATAATGAAGATAATTATATGGCAAGAGAAGACTCACCATTGGAAAGAACATGATAGTAATCTTCTCATTTTTCTTTGGGGTCTATTGGGTAAACCAAGGATAATTCTCGACTCATATGATATCTATTATACCTTAGATGCATGGCCTCCCATGTACAAAGGTTTCCTTGAGCATTTTCCAAAGATTTTAAATTCTAAAATAGTTATTGACTGTACCTTTATGTAAGGTATCAATGTGAGGTGTTATCCATGTAAAGGGATGAAAGTCACAGTTGGTATTAAAACTCACAATATATGTGTTGTCGTATTTTGAACGAAAATTGTAATAATGAAGTTGTAGTTATTTTTTGTACCATGTATTTGGCGACCCAGAGTGGGTTGGGTGGATTGGACCTATTTTGGGGGCGTCACAATGCATATCCTAATAACTATTAAGGTTGGGAGTATCACCGAGATTAATCATGGAGCCATAATTCTCAAAGTCAATACTACGCTCCATATCCAGCATATGCACCGGAATTCACATATCAATCTCCATTGCCACAAAAAGAAAAGTCAAGTTTGGAGGAATTCATGTCTAAGCTCATAGCAAACCAAAAGGAGATGATGATGACTTGAGAAATATTGAGCCAAAAATTTCAGAATCAAATGGAAAAACTCACTAATACCTCAACAAATGATACTTAATACATGGATTCCAAAGATGAAATGAAAAATTCAAGATTATAGGAATTATGGTTCAAGTCCGTATAGTCAAATGAGGAGAGATTGATTGAGAAAGAGATGTCAATTCAAAATCTCCAAAATCAGATAGATCAATTATTCAAAGCCTTGAACAACTGTCCTCAAAACAATTGGTGCTATGATATGGATTCTGAGGCTGATGGTAAGCCCGAGCCAAATCTGTAACTGGATGAGCTACAAAATATCGAAAAAGGGGAGACAAGTGGGGATAAGGAAAACGAGGTCATCAAATATCCAAATATGATTTACAACAATGATGAGCCGATGTTATTAGTTCCCCAAGTGTCTTCTCTACCAAAGATCAAGGATCCAGTCAGTTTTGCAAAATCATGCCCACTTAGTAGTCACATCATCGGCAAAGCTCTTTATAACATGAGAGCTTGCACAACTTTGAAGCCATGGTGGGCCGAGGAAGATAAGATAGAAGAAGAGCCCGTTGTGCTTGATAATCCCCAATGCCCCAGTCTTATCACAAACACAAGAGAGGAAAAAGCACCTAATTATTCAACATTCTCAATTTGGCACTTATCTAAACAGAGCAAACTAGGTGACTTTAATTCAATGGCTATCACTGTGAGGAACCTACCAAAAGCTACATTTCTCCTGATGATGGAGGGTTCCTCAATTATCGACGAGGAATTCGATAGTATTGACAAAAAGAAGTCAGGCTGAACGACTATAAACTAAGCGCTCGATGGGAGGCACCCCATCCAATCAAATTTTACTTCCTCCTTGTTTAATTCTTATTTACATATCCAATCTCTTCTCCCTCTATGTTTAATTCTTCGTACTTTTAATATTATTATTATTAATTAGGATTTTTGTAGTTTAAGGTTTTAATAAGTTTTCTTTTATACTCATGTTCAGGCTCAATTCAATTGCTATGGGGATGAATGTTCAAAATATAAATTAAAAGTTGTAGTTGCCAGGGTACAGGGCAGCACAGCTACGCCCAATTTGTAAAGGAAAGCTACACAGTTGTGCCCTATCTCAGTCACAAAATCAGTTACTACCATCCAGCGCAGCTAATAAATGCGCCCAATCAAGGCCAAATCCAAGCGCAGCTGCGCCGCTATCAAACCTCAGTTTTAAAATTTTAACCTAAACCTCCCTCCTTTTTTACTCCTTGACCTATTTTCTTCACTCCTAAAGCCTAACAAACTAAATTCTCTTGCTCTCATTCTTTTTATGTCCTAATCCACGACTACCATCACCAAATCCTTTTCCTAAACTAGAGTGCCAAATAAGTTTAGGGGAATAGCATGCCGAAATCCCAGGGCATTAGAGAAGTTCTAGTGCAGTTCCCAACTTTTGGATCTGTCTAGACTTATCCACAACCTGATACACCATCGGATCATGAGGAGGCTGGTGGAGAGGACATTGTCACTTAGGGGAGTATTCTTTCACTTTTAATTACAATGAGGGCATTGTTCGTCTTAATTTTGGGGGGATTATTCTTCTTTTAGGGTGCATATTAGTATAATCATGTTAAGTGCATATAGTTTAGTTTTTACTCATATGTTGCATCTAATAAATTTAAAAAATTAAAAAATTTCAAAACTATTTGTTTTAAATTGTTACATTTAGTTAGGTCATATTGCATGAATCCCAGTTTTTTAGTTGGTTTGAAATTTATTTGGCCTATGATGAGATTGGAATTACATGATTTTTGAACATTTTTAATTACTAAGGCATAGTTATAATGTTATAGCATGATGTGAATCTTAATCTGTTTGAAACTGATGTAATTGGATAGCACTTTAGAGTAACCATTACGATTTGCTCAGTTTAAATAGTCAGATAATTGTCTTCTTGTGGGAAACTTGTTTTTTAATGATAGAAGCTTTATAAACAGTTAGTAATGACTAGGATTGGACAAAAGCTTAAGTTTGGGGGAATTCAGTGGGAATGCATGCTTTATATAAAAGAAGAAAAAGAAAAAGAATAGATATGTTGAATAAACACTTTGGCTAGTTTAGTTATGTGGCCTTTGATACTTGAGTAAGTATGCCTTAAGGGTGTCTCTACACCCAGCGCCCTAAAGCCATTTGGTTTAGGAGTCGTTGGTCGAAAGCTCGCTACACGGGTATCACTGAAAAGCCTAAGAGGAATAGACATTGCATAATCAGATGTATATATGGGAAAGTGCGAATATCGCCCTCGTGAGTAAATAAAAGCATAATAAACCCTTTGTTAACTCTTAGCTTAGTTGATTCATAGTCTTGGTTGGAGCTTAATTTATTTACTGCCTTTCTTGAGTTAAAAACTGTATTTTTCCCTCTAAGAAGCATATTGTGTGAAGTATTTGTATTTTAGCAAGTTTAATGGTTACAAAGCACATACACACTACATCGGTGATGACAGGTTTTAACTTACAAAGTGATATGCATTATCGATTTGTTCGTGTTTAGATACTCTGTTTGATGTCATTGTGGTTTCTCTAAGGCAACTCTCTTGGATTTCATTCTTACTGGTATTTAGATTTGTTAACATGTTAGATTAGATTGCATATTACATAGTTATTGGATTGCATTTTTGTTTTGTTGCTTGGGGGCAAACAACGATTTAAGTTTGGGGGTCTTTCATAAGTAGATTGTATACCTACGTATCTAGTATTTATTACTTGAATTAGTTGTTTAAACCTATGTTTCGCAGTCACTTTTCATGCATTTTGTGTTCATTTTGTATATCTTATACTTGGGAACTGTGTCAGTGACTATTGGTATGGGAAAGCAAGGAAAACCAATTCGGACATCGTTTGGAGTATAATATTCAAGCAAATGCAAGAAGGAGAGAATATAAGGCTTTCAATGCCAAGTTGGATTCTTGGCTTGGAACTTGGATTTTATTTTAAAGCTACTTCTTAGCTTTCTGGAATATCTTGAATCATCCTAATTGGAGTTCGGATGCGAGAGTTATGACCTTTGTACCAACGGACGTTGAATCTCAAAGTTTGGAGTTGCCATTTACACAACAGTCACTTGAAGTTCAATTTCGACCGTTATCCAGCCATTATTAATCAAATCTCAAACAATGAAAGTTGTAAAAATTGTTTAAGATCTTTGATTTGATAGGTGGAAGGCCCCGTAACTCCTCCCAGATCAAACGTTATGGCCGTTTTACTAAATAACACTACAGCAGAATTTTCACATTTGGTGTGCGGTGCAGTTGCGCCCTAAATGACCTATGGGGCAGCGTAGCTGCACCAAACCTGATTGACCAGTACTTTGACTTTTATTTAATGGACCAATTGAGTTGTAGCTTGAAGTGGTGTCAATTAGGGCTTATATATAAAAAATATCAGTATGTAAATAGAAGATTCCATCTTTTGGGATTATCATCTTGTATACATCATCATTAGATATTCTACTTTTCCATTAGATTTGATTAGATTAGATAAATCCTAAATAAGATTAGATCATTGGAGATTGAAGCTCTTGGAAAGCATTGGAGATTCAGATTGGAAGCAAGGGAATTCAGATTTGCTCACCTCAAACCCTAAATTATCTTCTTATCTCTTTGTATCTTTCAATTTTTATTCAACTGTGGATTATGAATTTTATTTCAATCATGAATTAAACTTCATTTTGAGATTATAATCGATCTTGCTATGTAGTTTATTTTGATATGCTTCCTTGTTAGTCTTATTAATTGTTATTCGATTATCTATTATGATTTGTGTTAGGTTTGTAATATTAATGTGCGCAATCAAATTGCTTAAATAATGCGGAAGCGTGTAAAAATCAGAGTTTAAAAATTTACAAACCATATACCTGGATCACCCTTTATGCACAATTATTAATTAAACGAAAAGATAAAGAATAAATCATACCCTTGAAGATCGAGCTTCCTCGTGTACAAGTTCACCTCCAAATCCTTTCGCTCAATCTTGAATCCACCGGTTTGGTTCCTTCCTTTCGATCAACGTTAGCCACCCAAATGTTTGGCCTCTCAGAGGTGATCCACCAAGGAAGAAGAAAATTCAAGAAGAAGGGTATTGGCTCAAACCCTAGTTTTTCCTATCTCTATAGAAAAGGCGTACATTCTCCAACAAATTGGAATTACGTCGTATGTTGAAAAAGTCAACAACCCCACCACCCATAATAAGACTCCTCTTATTTATTGATGTGGGCAACCCTCCTTAACAATTAAAGAATTGGGTTTATTTAATTAATTAAATACTTTTAATTAATTAAGCTCTCTAATCTTATTAGGGATAATTAATTAAACTCCTTTAATTAATTTAACCTCCTAATCTTATTAGAATAAATGAGAGTACTTATATTAAATTAATTCCTAAATTCTTTTAGAAATTAAAATAATAATAATTGTAATAATATTAATAAGACTCCTCTTATTAATTTATATTTAATATTTCTAAAATATTAAATAATAATATTAAGCTATTTAATTTATTCTATCACCATAGATTAAATTAAATATACATAACATATTATTACGATTATGCCATTAACTTCTTAAATAATTATTCTTCCTTTTATGGTGTGACCCTTTAGGTTCTCCATATATAAACCCGGTTGTGAATAAATCAATTAGAATAATTCTAATCTTATTTAAATAAATAAATTAAACAATCAATTTATTTAAATAAATAATATTTATTCTACAATAGGATAAGTCTCCCCTAGCGATCAACGACTTTCCAGATAATATAGATTTCAACATTAATCATAAAAGAACCTTTGAGTAAATAGTTACCGCATAATTCAATCCTTCCACCATACAATATCCCAATTAAATATAAGACATGGAATTACTGGCCAAGTCTTATTTTATTTAATTATATGTATTTCGACTCTTAAATGCACAACTCAAATAATGCAAATTAGAAACTCCTTTCTAATTTTTCATTCGCTTCGCCAAGGACTCACCGGGTTGTCATTTATCGAATCACATAGACATTTTCTTCTTTATTAGAAGTGGTAGATTCTTTATCGATCATACATTATCTCCATGTATAACTTATTATACCCAAGCATACCCTTTGATATACCCTAAGGGTCTTAAGGAATAAGTCAAAGTATAACTCATCATACATAAGATACTATGATGATCTCAAGTCCAAGGATTACTCAGACTACTATCACTACAGTGAATTCCTATCGATGTGCAAATAAAACTCCATTAGGTATTCCTTAGCGAGCCAATGCTCAAATGAACTTATTCTCTAATAAGCACCTACATACTTGCTTTAGTGTCTCCACACAAATGATCATGAGATCAATCATCCTCATCCAATGAAGCAAAGCAACGATGTAATTCAATCTATCCGGATTCACTAATCCCCAATTTAGTAATCCAATGATTGGGAACTATTTTAGTTTTAAGCTTTCTAAGAATTTAGATCTCATTAGAATGATCATCATCATTATTCTAAAAGCATTGCTTAAAACTATGGGTTTATCACATATTATAAAACAAAGATCATGTAGATAATTAAAAGCCTTTAATAAATTAATACTTTTTATTAATAAATGAATAAGATTGTTACAAAGTATATGCTTTATCATCAAACATGATGGCTTGTGTGCATACTACTTTCAATCTCCCACTTGCACTAAAGCCAATCGTCATGGTATCTTATACTCTTCTTCTCTAAGTGACGATTATCCCGTTGTTGGATAAGCTTTAGTTAATGGATATGTAATGTTGTTCATGAGAGTCCACTATCTCTATAGTGATTTCCCATCTTTCAATGATTCTAATAATCAAATGAAAGTGCCACAACACATGTTTAGATCCAAGATGAGATTTAGGAACTATTCCTAGTTCTCAGAATGAACTTTTAATCCAAACAATCAACTTCATGCCTTTTAATTTATAGCTATATACTTTGTCTTTATCACTAACCAAGAACTCTTTTGTTGCTTGGAACCTTTCCAATTCATCGCACCACTGCTCAAGGTAACCCTTTACCTTAAAGTGGATTTTTCGTCGCCTTGGTCTCCGTCTCGAAAAACTTGAGTCTCGTTAAGCCCTCTAGTTTTAATTTAGACCCACCATGAATATGATCACATCCTTAGTGCTTGGGTTAAGCACTTTAAGATGTTTTTCACCGACTTATAGTGAACTTCTCCATAATATGACCGATCAACATCGTGTCTCAGACATTTCATTGCATACATGATTGTCACTCACTCATGCGACCTCTCTTTTCATGAGTCTGTGGGGACTATTAAGAGAGATACACTCTCCATAGCTCATCGACATGAGACATCTCTTGAGTTTGCCATGCTAAACGACTTTAGCATCAAATGAATATACGCCTCGGGTTAAGTCGAGCATCCTCTTAAATCTATCTATATAGATTTATATCCCCAATTAAGATACTCTTCCAAATCATTCATGGAGGAATGTTTAGACAACTTTATCTTTACCGATCAGTAGCATTGGTATGTCATTCCTTATCCGTAGTATATCAACATATAGTACTAGGAATGTCACGATGCTCCCAATCGACCCTTTTTGTACACACTAGGTTCATTCTTATTTTTGATAAAATCAAACTCTTTTGATTTGTTTCATCAAAACGAATGTTCCATTTTTGAGAATATTGCTTCAATCAATTTCTCTCGAGTGTCTACAACTCTTAACTCATCGTATGTAATCGGATCATCATCTTCTATGATCTGCGTACTCATCATCATCATCATCTATGATGAATCCATACCTCCTAGGTATCTTCAGACTATTCCGCATTTACGATTCTTGGTTGTGGTACAATAGGTCTCATACGTGTTCCTCTTATTCGACTTTATAGTGTTTTGTGGTTCTTGAACTTTTCAAGATCTATTATCCTCCCACTAGCCCCTTCAATGATAAATGCCTTTATCTTAGTAAAGCAACAGGTTTCAGAACAAACACCTTTTGCTAAGTAGAATTATAGAACATATACCCTAAACTTACTTTAGGATGTCCCACAAATCGACACTTGTCAAATCTTGTCCCAAGCTTATCCTTTTGAAACCTTTTCACATAAGTTGGAACCCCTTATCTTAACATACTTAAGATTAGAATCCCTCCCCGTCCATAACTTTTATGGAGTCTTCAATGGATTTTGAGGTTACCATTTTCAGAGATATGCAACCATTTCTAGGACATTATCCTGTAAGGATACCGGAATGTCAAGAAAATCATTATGGACCGCATACGTCCAACAAGGTACGATTTTTCATTCAGATACATCAATCAATTATTGCATATCGAGATGTGTCCATTATGAGAAAACTATTTGAGATGATCTAGAAACTTATTGCACAAGTATTTATTCCTCGATCTAATCAAAGAATCTTAATACTTTGCCAATTTGTTTCACTTCTCAATTCTTTGAACCTTTCAAATAATTCACACTTGTATTTTAGCAAATACACACATTCAACTCTTTGAATGATCATCTCCTTTTCTTATACTAATTTGTTCAATATGCAAAATTATTTTCATGTAAGTCAAGTATACAAAATTTATTAAGTAATATTCCATTCTATACAAAACATTATTATTATAAATAGAACAACAATTGTTCTTAATTATAATACCAAAGTTTTCATTGTCCAACAATAAAATGGAAATAATATTTTTAACAAGAACCGGAATACAATAACAACTTATCGACTTAATAGATTTGTTCAGAGGCATTGCTAAACTATAAGTTTCTATAGCTAATGCAAAGAACCTTTGCTTCATTTTCCACACATAGGATTACTTATCTTTGTTTAACTTTTTCTACTCGCTTTGATCCCTTCATAAATCTATATTTATGATAACCAAAGTCGGTATCCAATACCCAAGTAGAACCTCGACTTAAAGAAAATTTTATTTCAAATCATGAACAAAATCAGATTGTAACCTCAAACTTCACTAAGCTTCTTTGGTTAGCCTCTACAAGATGCTTCTCGCAGCTTTCTTTCCAAAGGTCTCAAGCTTATTGCAAGTGGAATCAAACTCCTTTGCTATCCGTATCGCTTTTGTTCTTATTATCCTTTGTTTATGCCTTTCTATTTACCTTCTTTGAATCGTTTTCTTTATTTCGTAAGATCCTTTGGCCCCTACCAAGAAGACTTGATCTTTTTGGTTGAAAGTGACTCTCAACATTTTTCAACATGTTAAGCAAATCAAAGAAAGTCGATATCTAGCTTGTTCATATGAAAAATTCACAACAATTGTGAAAGGAGTCCGGAGTGAGTGCAAGATCAAATCTTCGCTCAACTCTCCATCCATGACAAAACCAATTGTCCTAATTGATCAATCAAATTGATTATGTTAAGAACTTTTTATCAGTACTATAGTGCCATGGCCATTCTAGATCGGAAGAGCTCCTTAGATATCTCGATATCTATCAGCCCTACTTTCCTCACCATCAACTACTGACGTGCAAGTGAGTATAGTAGAAGTATCCATAGTTTTAGTCGACGTCAAGCTTGTTACTCATGGATACGAGCATGATGCATCGAGCCAATCAGGCATCATCTCGCCACTTTCTAAAAGTAGCAATCTCTTCCTCAGAGGCATTGTCTGCAACCATTGCAGTAGGATAGGCGACATGACATAAGATAGCTTTTCACCTATGAGAACTATTCTCAAATTCCTTAACCAATCCGTTTAATTCTATTGGCCCCGATTAATTTAGCATCTAATATGCTTCGCAAAGTTGATAGTAATTTTAGACATTGTAAAATTTCAGTAAATGAATATGTAATTAACAATATTTTAACATACATTCTTTTATTAATTACCAAAATAAATTAGGTCTTGTTTTAAATTGGTATCTCCCACTATTTTCTTCAAACTATATTACCTCACTTATATAGTTCGGCAAAATCTAATTAAAGATTTGCTAGTGAGAATAAGGATCCCATTTCAAATGTATATAGCCTTGTGGTGACACAACAAACTATATATAAATAAATAGGTAGACAACTTTTGTCAATTACATCAACTATGCAACTCCTTTTTTTGCCTCTTAGATTATTTTGATCAAGTGGTGGCACATCCGAATCAAAATTATCCAAGTTAAGTCCCAACCTAGCACTCCATATATTCAAAAAGAAAAATATCATCCCTTGTGGTGACAACAAAACAATATTGTTCAATTTTCTTTATAAGCATCAAATGTGATAAATTAACATCTTAAATACTTAATACTTGCCTTGTGGTGACACAACAAACTCATATTAAATATTTAATACTCTATTAATTTTATCATGCTAGAAGGCGACGCTCGATATTCCAAATATCTTTGAACGCTTAGGACTTAATATATATAAAAATTGAGGGATTTGTTATTAATTTGTCTCTCATCTTGTTTTTAGCATACATATAACATATATATATAAAATACGCCATTATATTAATGAACATGCTAAGCATGTTTGCATAATATATAATATATATAGTATAAGCATGCACATATAGAATACTATATTCTACCGGATCGATTATGGACTTTTATTCTAGTTTGGTTCACTAGAGCCACCAAGTGAACCAAAAGGTCAAACCCTAGGGGTGCAAGAAATAATATTTAAATATAACTATTACATTTAAACCCTGCTCCATTACAAACGGGTCTTCAAGCGCCTTGTTCCTTGATCTCCAATTTTTCTAAAATTAATTCTAACTATTCCTATTACAAAACTATTTAAAATAAATAGAAACCTTGATCGCTAGCCAAGGGAAGTACATAGAGGAGATAGAATTTACATTAAAAAAAATTAGAGAAGACAAGGTACGCAGTAACCCCATTTAATAAAACCCATACATTCACGCATCCAACTAAAATAAAATCCAATCGCATCGGGTCAATAGTCCATAATCAATCCCATTTATTATCATACACATCACCATACGCATCAATAAATAACATTCATCTTATGAATAATAAACATTTAATATATATATTGATATCATTTAATGGGCAAATTTAGTTAGTATAAAATCTAATTTTGAATCAAAATAAACTCCTTTATTTTAATCCAAATTTAAATCAAAATAAAACTATTTTATTTTAATTTATCCAATTTTGAATAAAATAAACTATTTTATTTTAATCAAAATCTTTAATCAAAATAAACTCCTTTATTTTAATTAATTATGGAATCAAATTCCATGTATAAAAAAATCTTTAATTAAAATAAACTCTTTTATTTTAATTAATTATGGAATCCAATTCCATGTAAAAAATAAAATTATTAAAGGAAACACGGATATTCTTTTCCTATTCACAAATAAACTCCTTTATTTTGAATAATATGAAATCTTATTCATATTTAAATAAACTCCTTTATTTAAGGAAATTAGGATTCTTTCCTATTCACAAATAAACTCTTTTATTTTGAATAATATGAAATCTTATTTCATATCTAAATAAACTCCTTTATTTAAGGAAAAATAGAATCCAATTTCAACTCCAATTAGTTATCATGGAATCCAATTCCAACTCTAATTAGTTAAGATGAGATTCTAATTTTAAAATTAAAATAAACTTTATATTTTAATATTAAAATAAACTTTTATTTTAAAATTAAAATAAACTTTTATTTTAATTATAAAATAATTAATATATATATATATAACTATATATATATATATATATATATAACTATTATATATATTATATATTAACGTTATATATATAAAATCTATTAACTATATATATATATATATATTTGTTAATATATATATATATCATTAACTATATATATATTAACGTTATATATATAATCCTTCTCCTTGAATTAAAATAAGGATCGGTGGCTCATGAAACCTAATCAGATCTTTTTTTTTTTTTTTTTTGATGATTATTTAATGACCTTGATTTTCGTGCCCCTTGTTAAAAAAATTTTGGCAGGATAGCTTATATATATATATATACTATTCCGTGCATGCCTTTATTTTCTTAAAAAAAGTGCGTTGCATGATCAAAAAAAAAAAAAAAAGAATGGGATCATGGCCTTTTCCAATGATTTTCGGATATCAATTTTTTTTACCGTTTTTTTTTTTTATTTATTTTATACAATTAAATTATGCCCAATTAAATTGTTCTAAACACATATCAATATACATATCAAATCTGAACAATTAATAATTTGCATAAAGGTTTGGCTCTGATGCCACTGTAAGGTTTGTAATATTCATTAACGCACAATCAAATTGCATAAATAATGCTAAGCGTGTAAAATCAGAGTTTAAAAATTTACAAACCATATACCCGGATCACCCTTTATGCACAATTATTAATTAAACGAAAAAGATAAAAATAAATCATACCCTTGAAGATCGAAGCTTCCTCAGTACAAGTTCACCTCCAAATCCTTTCGCTCAATCTTGAATCCACCGGGTTTGGTTCCTTCCTTTGATCAACGTTAGCCACCCAAATGTTTGGCCTCTAGAGGTGATCCACCAAGGAAGAAGAAAATTAAGAAGAAGGGGTATTGGCTCAAACCCTAGTTTTTCCTATCTCTATAGAAAAAGGGCGTACTCTCCAACAAATTGGAATTATGTCGTATGTTGAAAAAGTCAACAACCCCCACCACCCATAATAAGACTCCTCTTATTTATTGATGTGGGCAACCCTCCTTAACAATTAAGAAATTGGGTTTATTTAATTAATTAAATTCTTTTAATTAATTAAGCTCTCTAATCTTATTAGGGATAATTAATTAAACTCTTTTAATTAATTTAACCTCCTAATCTTATTAGGAATAAATGAGAGTACTTATATTAAATTAATTCCTAAACTCTTTTAGAAATTAAAATAATAATAATTGTAATAATATTAATAAGACTCCTCTTATTAATTTATATTTAATATTTCTAAAATATTAAATAATAATATTAAGCTATTTAATTTATTCTATCACCATAGATTAAATTAAATATACATAATATATTATTACGATTATGCCATTAACTTCTTAAATAATTATTCTTCCTTTTATGGTGTGACCCTTTAGGTTCTCCATATTAAACCAGGTTGTGAATAAATCAATTAGAACAATTCTAATCTTATTTAAATAAATAAATTAAACAATCAATTTATTTAAATAAATAATATTTATTCTACAATAGGGATAAGTCTCCTAATGATCAACGACTTTCCAGATAATATAGATTTCAACAATAATCATAAAAGAACATTTGAGTAAATAGTTACCGATAATTCAATCCTTCCACCATACAATGTCCCAATTAAATATAAGACATGGAATTACCGTCAAGTCTTATTTTATTTAATTATATGTATTTCGATTCTTAAACGCACAACTCCAAATAATGCAAATTAGAAACTCCTTTCTAATTTCATTCTCGCCTTGCCAAGGACTACTGGGTTGTCATTTATCGAATCACATAGACATTTCTTCTTTATTAGAAGTGGTAGATTCTTTATCGATCATACATTATCTCCATGTATAACTTATTATACCCAAGCATACCCTTTGATATACCCTAAGGGTCTTAAGGAATAAGTCAAAGTATAACTCATCATACATAAGATACTATGATGATCTCAAGTCCAAGGATTACTTGTACTACTATCACTACAGAATTCCTATTGACAGCAGCAAATAAAACTCCATTAGGTATTCCTTAGCTTGAGCCAACGCTCAAAGTGAACTTATTCTCTAATAAGCACCTACATACTTGCTTTAGTGTTCCACACAAATGATCATGAGATCAATCATCCTCATCCAATGAGCAAGCAACGATGTACCAATCTATCCGGATTCACTAATCCCCAATTTAGTAATCCAATGATTGGGAACTATTTTAGTTTTAAGCTTTCTAAGAATTTAGATCTCATTAGAATGATCATCATCATTATTCTAAAAGCATTGCTTAAAACTATGGGTTTATCACATATTATAAAACAGCATCATGTAGATAATTAAAAGCCTTTAATAAATTAATACTTTTTATTAATAAATGAATAAGATTGTTACAAAGTATATGCTTTATCATCAAACATGATTGGCTTGTGTGCATACTACTTTCAATTTGTGTTGAATTGCTTAGTTGCCTAGCATAAATTATCGTGATAATCCATCTGAAATTGAGAAACAGATTATGGGTTTAGATCTGATCATAATAGCATATGTTCGTAACTTCTACATGGCGATAGAATTCATGATTCGTGCCTAGAATAGAGATATACCTATGCACCGCATGTAATCTAATAAGAACTTGCACTTAAACCCTCTTTAATTGTAATTTGCATAGAGATATAGTGAGTTAGTTAATTAGGGTATTCAACTTGATTCTATCATTTGTGGATTTGATTTGATATGGGTATGGTACATCGAGAGATGCCCATACTTTACCTTCGTGTTCTTGATTAACAATCCGTGATAATTAATTTGACTTAACAGGAAGTGTATTGATTTAAATGAAATAATAGGTTAAATTGTATTCACATGTCTTCATTTTCTAGTTTCATTCTAGGGATAGTTAGTATTAGTTTAATTGCATATTATTATTTAAAATACTAAATCAATCGTTTAAATAGGATTAAGTTGGTTACGAGTTAGTGCTTGGTAATTCTTTTTAGGCAATTCTCTTTGGGATCAATACTATACTTACTCTTTATTACTTGTTAACCGTGTATACTTGCACACATATATTGATCGTGAAATACGACCAACACCATGGAGCAATGATCGATTACCAGAAGAAATCTTTAAGCTTTAAGCCTGCAAAGTAATCGAAGGTAGTATTTTACGGTAGTGAATAGCCAAAGCAGTCACGTTGTTTAAAGATGATATAAGAAAAAAAGTTGTTACAAAAAGGTTGTGTGAGTTATCTAGCATACGTGGTAGATACCCAACAAACAGAAGCAAAGATAGATCAGATTATAGTTGTAAATGAATTTGAGGATGTTTTTTCCGATGAATTACCAGGTCTTCTGCTAGACAGAGAAATTGAATTTGTTATTGATTTAGTGCCTAGTACAACACCTATTTCGAAAGCACCATATAGAATGGCTCTAGTTGAAATAAAGGAATTGATGATAAAATTGCAAGAATTACTAGATAAGAAGTATATTTGACCGAATACATCTCCTTGGGGAGCGCCAGTGTTGTTTGTTAAGAAAAAGGATGGATCGTTAAGACTTTGTATCGACTACTGAAATTTGAACAAAGTAACAATTAAGAATAAGTATCTGTTAACCAGGATCGATGATCTCTTTGATCAATTGAAAGGGGAAAAGTATTTTTCAAAGATGGACTTAAGAACTGGATATCACTAGTTGAAAGTGAGATGAAGATGTTCCAAAGATGATATTCAGGACTCGTTATGGTTACTACGAGTTTCTAGTAATTTCTTTCAGATTAACGAATGCGCCGGCCTCGTTTATGGATATGATGAACATGGTGTTTAAACAATACGTGGATAAGTTTGTGGTGGTATTCATAGATGATATTATGGTGTACTCTAAGACACATAATAATTATGCAGAATATTTGAGAATAGTGTTGGAAACACTAAGGTAGGAGAAGTTATAAGAAAAGAAGTGAAGTTTGTATAGACAGAAAAATGTGAAGCGAGTTTTCAAGAACTCAAGAAAAGGTTAAGTGAAGCGCTAGTATTATCGTTACCAGATGAGACGGGAAATTTTTTTGTGTATAATGACGCATCGCATAAGGGACTAAGATGTGTGCTTATGCTGCATGAGAAAGTCATTACGTACACATCACGACAGTTGAAAGATTATAAGAAGGGATATCCTACTCATGATTTGGAGTTAGCAGTAATGGTTTTTGCCTTAAAGATTTGGAGGCATTATCTATACGAAGAGAAATGTGTGATATATACAAATTATAAAAGTCTGAAATATATCTTTACACAGAAGAAGTTGAATATGAGACAAAGAAGATGGTTGGAGTTGATTAAGGATTATGATTATGAAATCCTTTATCACCCAAGAAAAGTGAATGTTGTGGCAGTCATGAAAAGTTGATGGTGTTAACGACTCGAGATGAGCTAATAAAAACAATGGAGAGAATGGAGTTAGAAGTTAGACTTCCACAAGAATCAAGAGATAAGTTATTAAAAATAGAGACTTGTCCAACCTTATTGGATAAAGTCAAGGAAGCATAACTCAAAGATAGAGTGTGAAAAGTTAAAAGAGAGGAAATTCGAAGGAAAAGAAAATAAGTTCAAAATTGATAATGATTAAGTTATCATATTTGAAGGAAGAATTTGGGTTCCGTCAAAATCAGAATTAAAAGATGAGATCTTGTAAGAGGCCCACTGTTCAAGGTTTTCAATTTATCCTTGTAGTAAAAAGATGTATTAAGACCTCCGACAACATTTTTAGTGGCCTAATATGAAAAGAGAAGTCGTGGAATGCATGAGTAGATGTTTGACGTGTCAACAAGTTAAAGCTGAACATTAAAAATCAAGTAGTTTACTTCAACCATTAGAAATTCCTGAATGGAAATGGCAACATAACAGAATGGACTTTGTGGTAGGATTTCCGAGAACGCGGAAGAGATTTAACGTTATATGGGTTATAGTTAATCGGTTAACGAAATCGGAACACTTCTTGCAAATTAAGATTCGGTATAACCTAGATCAGTTGACTAAACTCTATATCAAAGAAATCATTTCTAGACATGGAGTGCCACAGTCAATTGTGTTGGGTAAAGATCCGAGGTTTATATCAATTTTTTGGAAAATCCTGCAAGAGTGCATGAGAACGAAGCTAAGGTTGAGTACAACATACTATCCTCAGACATATGGAAAAAGTGAAAGAACGATATAGACTATGAGATATGCTACAAGTGTGTGCTATGAATTTTAACGAAAGTTGGGATGACCATCTACCTCTAGTAGAATTTATATATAATAACAGTTATCACGCTACTATAGGCATGTCGCCTTACGAAGCGTTATATGGAAGAAAATGCATAACACCATTGTATTGGGATGAGATAGGGAACATCGTCTGTTAGGACTAGAGTTGGTTCAACAAACTGTAGAAATTGTGAAATTAATATGTATGCGATTAATAACGTCTCAAGATGGCCAGAAAAAATATGCGGATCAGCAGAGGAAAAAGAGAGATTTTGAAGTCGGCCACATATATTCTTAAAGGTATCTCCTTGGAAAGGAAAGATATGATTTGGAAACAAAGGAAAGTTAAGTCCTCATTTTATAGGACCATTTGAAGTGTTAAGAAAGGTGGGAGAGGAAACTTACGAAGTAGCCTTACCTCTAGAATTAGAACATGTCCATAATGTGTTTCATGTATCTGTCTTACGACCATACAAATCGGATTATAAACACGTGATAGAATATGAACCTATCCAGTTCGAAAAAGATTTAATGTATGAAGAGATTCATGTTCAAATATTGGATAGGAAAGAACAAGTATTGTGGAATAAGGTAATACCTTCAATAAAGGTATTATGGAGAAACCACAATGCTGAAGAGGTAATGTGGGAGTTGGAAGATAAAATGAAAAAGAACTATCTGCAATTGTTCAGGTAGTTTTCTTTTGCGATTCCGAGGACGGAATCTTTATAAGGGGGGAAAATGTAATGATTTGCAATTCTCGAGTAAATAAAATAAGAATTTAATAAAAGAAATTTTTATTTTTAATGTGTTTATTATATTGCATATATTATTTATGTGTGGTGTAATATGTGTGCATGTGTATATGTTGTGGTGAATATATCTAAATATATTTACTACGTGAAAATAAATTGTTGAAATCAATTTATATTGTCAAGAATATAATTTGATGTGTATTAAAATAATTTAAGGAAATAAATTATTTTAATATATAAAATTTATTTATAATTATTTTATAAATAATTTCCTTTTTTTATGGAAAAGAGTTATGGAGATTTATTGTGATATTTAAAGTGAATTATGTATATTTAATATACATAATATCTAATGCGATATGTACAAAGGGTATTAAAATAATTATTAGAATTAAATATGTATGTATGTAATATATTAAACATGTGCTGGAATAAGGGATATTAATCGAGTAAGAGCTGTAAAATGAGTAATAGTAATAGCAAAGTCTGAGGCATGTAAAATGCTAAGCTGGACTTGGACTATTATTGGAATACTAGGCTAACATGTAAGCAAAGCTACGTGGGAAGCAATAAATTAGTTACCTATAAAACCAAATCAAAAATCAAAAGTTCAATTCCTTTGCTTGATTAAGAGAATCTTAGATTCTTCACTTCTTATACTCACATTTGTTAGAAGATTTAAGTTCTGATTTTGGTAGCAACTGTTACGGGTGGAAGAGGAATCAAAATCAAGGATTAAAATAAGAACATTTAATCAATTCAAAGGTAACAGTGTAAGACCCCAACTTTTTATGAATAAAGATTTAATTTTTTCTAAATATTATTTTACATAATAAGGTGTTGATTTGATATAATGATATAGTTATAGGTGATATGTGCAAATTTTTCAAAGTAAGCAAGTTGTCATAAAATATTTGTTTGGTCGGAGAATATTCTTTTTATCGGAAATATTCGTATAACGGCATAATCATTGGTGGACCCCACATAACTGAATAACTGTCGGATATAGAAAGCGACAGAAATAACCTTTTTAGAAAAAATAACGGCAAAAATTTTACCATTAAACTATTGAAATACCTGATGATAAAAGTACAATAATACGTGTGGTTTCACAATAGCACACAGTATTGTACAATATCTTTGATTATTGATGCTTACGTAAGAAGTCACTCAGTTTTAATCAATTATTGCAACAGTAGTTGCTGCAAAGTATCTCATATTATTGATTCAATTATTGTTACGGTATCATCTGCACAATATTTTATATTATTAAATAAATAATTGAGACGATATAATTATTCATATTATTAATTGCATTATTGACAAATGTCTAGAAAGTTCTGTTGAGTAAAGGGGTTAGGTTATTTAATTGCGCGCCAATAAGGAGAAACCTTATCGAAAAGCCATCTCTTTCTTGGGAATAATCTGGTTGTCAATATTGTGAGTTATAATATTATTGATGAATAGTTGTTGAAAGATTAAAAATATGTTTATTGAAGATAAGTGATTTATGATAAATATTTATTCAATTTTTGATATAAATAAAGGAGTTTGTCATGAAGTATTTGTTGTAAGTTTGGCTTATTACATGGACCCCACTTACTCATTCTTCAAAATCGCCGATAGAAAGTTGTCTCAGTTTTATTTTATTATTATTATAATAGTAATAAAACAAAAAACTTTTTATATAAAATAGAATACTTTTTATATTAATATAAAGTTATTTATTTTATTAGATTATAATTAGAATAAATTATATTTTATATAAAGTTTTTGTTTTATTAGAATATTTTATTGCACAATGATGAATAGTAAAAATCAGAAAATCAGACGAGTTCACGTCCGTGAATTCGTTCTGTTCACCCGTGAAGATTTTAAATAGTGTCCTTGTCATTCTCCTATAAAAAGGATGCTTAATTAAGAAATGAAAATCACATCAGAATCAGAGAATTCTTCTTCTATTATATTGTGCGTATTTCTTTCTAGTATAAGAATACTTTGATTGGTACTAATAGTGCAAGATTTTCTCAAGAATATCTCCGTTATACCAGTCAGATTTAGTCTCCTACTAAGGTAAGGAGTATTATTTATTTCATATTCGTAAGAGATATTATTTTTCATATTTGTAAAGGATATTATTTTTTGTAAGGAATATTATTTTTGTTCAATATTCGTATTGAATATTATTTTCTTCCATACTCTATAGTATGTAAGTGATATTATTTCGTTTCATATTCCTAAATCTACACTTATTTTTTATAAATATTGCTTCTATAATCCCTAAAATAAGTAGAATATCCTAGAATTTTGTGCTTCATCTAGTATCGTTTCATTGAAATATTGGTCTGAACTTTCTTATTAAATTTTAATATTTTTATTCGGGGTACTAGTCACGGGGTACTATTCACTCGGATACTATTCATGAGATACTATTTATAGGTACTATTCATATTGTACTATTTATACGGTACTATTCATGAGTACTATTCACAACAGAATTTAATTTTCTTTTTTGTCCAAATTATTTTTGATACATGAATATCATTCTTAAATTTTACTCCATAATTAGTTATCATGTTGACAATTTGGACATTCTTGAACTTTGGATAAATTGAATTATAAATTTGTAATATCTATCCTTGATCTTACTTGATTGATTCTTTATATCACTGTCATCATCCTCATGCTTATATTGTGGTGAAAGTCATCTTTGGTCCGTAGTGCATAGATGGACTATTGATTGGTATGATTATGACCAGAAATTTTGTATTGGTATAATCATGACATGTAATGTTACAGACAAATAATGTGGTGAAAGTCCTCTTTGGGCCATAGTGCATAGATGGACAGTTGTTTGGCATGATCATGACCATTGGTGATACTAACGAATATCCTTAGCCCGTAGGGCATGGATAATTCGTTGATTTGAAATATTTATTGATTGGTGTTACAGGGATAAAATATTGATGAAGGACTTTTAAATCATAGAAGATAGTAGACATCAGGCTCTACTTGACTCTTCTAATGGATTGCTTAATCTGCTATAGTTGTTGATCAAAAACTTGTTGTCTATTGTATTCTATCAGATTTTTCCTTGTTGAGGACTAAGGATAATATATACTACATTATCTTTGTGACGCCCCCAAAATAGGTATACATCACCTATTCTGAGTTATCAATACATGGTACAGAAACAACTACAACTTTATTATTACAACAGTAAAACTGTGAGTTTAAATACAAATATTATCTTCTAGACAATATCTATACTCAAATAAATCCTCATCACATTTATTGATACATTATTTTACAAAAATGGTGAGGACTACTAAACAACTCTCTCTAGAACCTTCATTCCATACCCCGACTGCATACGCTATATTCTCGCCTCCCGAGAAAAATGGAACAAAAGGAAAAGGGTGAGCTCAACTAGCTCAAGAAGAATATTATGACTAAGATAATATACAACAAATTATCGTTAGTCTTCAACAAGGAAAAATCTAATATAATACAATAGACAACAAATTTTAAATCAATATTTCGCGCAATGAAATAATAATTCATTAGAAGAGTTAAGTAGAGAATGCAAACTACTATCTTCCATGTATGTATTTAAAAGCTCATCGCCTATCTTTTATCCCCGTAACATCAATCAATATATATCCGGAATCACATATTCATCTTTGCAACATACAGCCAAAGATATTCATCGATTGGTCATGTTCATCTAAACACTGCTCATCTTGCACCTAAAAGCCGTAGATATTCTTCAGAAATCATTCATCTTTGCACTCTGTGCCAAAGATATTCCATAATATCATCATTTAAGACTAAAGATGATGAAAAATATTTTTAAAGAAACGAATCCAGTGAAACAAAATGACAAGGATTAAGGATTAAGGATTCGTAACGAAATCCATGGTAATGTCTTCCCACTTCCATTTCGAATCTCAAGTGGTTGAAACGGACCCTTAGGTACTAGATGCTCCGCCTTTACACATTGACAAGTTAAACACATTGAGATAAACTTTGCAATCTCTCTCTTCATATTGTTCCACCAAAATGTATGTCAAGATCACGATACATTTTAGTACTTCCAGGATGGATTGCAAATGGTGTATTGTGTGCCTCCATCATAATCTTGTACTTCAAATCGTAGTCGTTAGGAACACAAAGTCTAGAGTGGACTCAAGTATTCCTTCTTCATCAATTCTCACTTCCTAATAGCACCTTCTTGTACTTTCTTCTTCATACGATCACCTCGGATTGGGTGGCTCGAGCAACCTTAACTTTTTCTATTAAAGTTGGCTCTACGCGATACTTGACATCATCGCACTCGTCCTCTCGATATGATCTTCTACTCAACGCGTCACCTACCACGCTCGCTTTTCCAGATGGGTATGCTTCACAGACTCCCACCAAGTAGTCCCGCTTCGCCACGGAACATAAAGGTGGCGAATGGAACCTTCGTTCTTCCGTGCATCCCAAGACATCGAATATCTTGGTAATTTGCTTGACCCATGTTTCCGCCATGATCGGATCCGCTTTCCTTAAATTTCGGTGGTCCCAACTCTTTGAACTGCTGGTTGTGACAACCCGTGAATTGCTATCATTTCTCCTCGTATTTTGAACACGAGTCTCCTCGTCTCGATTTTGCATGAATGCAAAAAGCTTCTAAACATCCCTCGCTCATCATCCGCTCATTGGTGTTAATCACAGGAGGAACATTGCCACGACTGTTGTAACGTTCTCCTCGTTGGTGAGTACAGCGCTCCACTGGCCTCATTTCCATTGTTAATATTCTCATCGACATTCTCAAAATCTTGTTATAAAACAAGGGTTAATTAAGGAAATCAATATATCACATAATATCCTTATATATCGACCAACTAAAAAAATAAACTTAGGTAGGACACACTAGCGAAGGATTTACTCTGCTCTCCCTCCTAGTTCTATTCCCGATCTCCGCCGAGAGATCATATCCATAAGCTCGATACCAATGTGGACGCCCCCAAAATAGGTAGGTATATCATCACCTATTCGAGTTGTCAATACATGGTATGTAAACAACTAGAACTTTATTTTTACAACAAAGAACTCGTGAGTTTAAATACAAATATTATCTTCTAGACAATATCTATACTCAAATAAATCCTCATCACATTTATTGATACATTATTTTACAAAAATGGTGAGGACTACTAAACAACTCTCTCTAGAACCTTCATTCCATACCCTAACTGCATCGCTTATATTCTCGCCTCTTGAGAAAAATGGAACAAAAGGAAAAGGGTGAGCTCAACTAGCTCAAGAAAGAATATTATGACTAAGATAATATACAACAAATTACCGTTAGTCTTCAACAGGAAAAATCTAATAGAATACAATAGACAACAAATTTTAAATCAATATTCATGAACGAAAATAATAATTCATTAGAAGAGTTAAGTAGAGAATGCAAACTACTATCTTTCATTATGAATTTAAAAGTTCATCATCTATCTTTTATCCTCAGTAACATCAATCAATATATATCCGAATCACATATTCATCTTTGCACTACAGCCAAAGATATTCATCATTGGTCATGTTCATCTAAACACTGCTCATCTTTGCACTACTGAGCCGAGATATTCTTCGAAATCATTCATCTTTGCACTACAGGCCAAAGATATTCCATAATATCATCATTTAAGACTGAAGATGATGAAAAATATTTTTAAAGAAACGAATCCAGTGAAACAAAATGACAAGGATTAAGGATTAAGGATTCGTAACGAAATCCATGGTAATGTCTTCCCACTTCCATTTCGGAATCTCAAGTGGTTGCAACGGACCCTTAGGTACTAGATGCTCCGCCTTTACACATTGACAAGTTAAACACATTGAGATAAACTTTGCAATCTCTCTCTTCATATTGTTCCACCAAAATGTATGTCGAAGATCACGATACATTTTAGTACTTCCAGGATGGATTGCAAATGGTGTATTGTGTGCCTCCATCATAATCTTGTACTTCAAATCAGAGTCGTTAGGAACACAAAGTCTAGAGTGGACTCGAAGTATTCCTTCTTCATCAATTCTCACTTAGGAATAGCTCCTTCTTGTACTTTCTTCTTCATACGCATCGCCCGGATTGGGTGGCGAGCAACCTTAACTTTTCTATTAAAGTTGGCTCTACGCAGATACTTGACATCATCGCACTCGCTCCTCGTGATATGATCTTCTACTCAACGCGCGTCACTACCACGTTCGCTTTTTAGGATGGGTATGCTTCATGATCTCACCAAGATCCGCTTCGCCACACGGAACATAAAGGTGGCGAATGGAACCTTCGTTCTTCGTGCATCCCAAGACATCGAATATCTTGGTAATTTGCTTGACCCATGTTTCCGCCATGATCGGATCCGCTTTCCCTTAAATTCGTGGTCCCAACTCTTTGAATCGCTTGGTTGTGATAACCCGTGAATTGCTATCATTTTCTCTCGTATTTTGAACACGAGTCTCCTAAATCGATTTTGCATGAACTCGCAAAAGCTTCTAAACATCCCTCGCTCATCATCCGCTTCGGTGGTGTTAATCACGGGAGGAACATTGCCCACTGTTGCACGCGTTCTCCTCGTTAGTGAGTACAGCATCTCCACTGGCCTCATTTCCATTGTTAATATTCTCATTCGACATTCTCAAATACTGTTATAAAACAAGGGTTAATTAAGGAAATCAATATATCACATAATATCCTTATATACTGACCAACTAAAAAAATAAACTTAGGTAGGACACACTAGCGAAGGATTTACTCGTCTCTCCCCTCCTAGTTCTATTCCCCGATCTCCACCAGAGATCATATCCATAAGCTCGATACTAACCGTGGACGCCCCCAAAATAGGTATACATCACCTATTCCGAGTCACAATACATGCATGTAAACAACTACAACTTTATTTTTACAACAAAGAAACTGTGAGTTTAAATACAAATATTATCTTCTAGACAATATCTATACTCAAATAAATCCTCATCACATTTATTGATACATTATTTTACAAAAATGGTGAGGACTACTAAACAACTCTCTCTAGAACCTTCATTCCATACCCCAGACTCGCACTCGCTATATTCTCGCCTCCGAGAAAAATGGAACAAAAAGGAAAAGGGTGAGCTCAACTAGCTCAAGAAAGAATATTATGACTAAGATAATATACAACAAATTACCGTTAGTCTTCAACAGGAAAAATCTAATAGAATACAATAGACAACAAATTTTAAAACAATATTCATGAACGAAAATAATAATTCATTAGAAGAGTTAAGTAGAGAATGCAAACTACTATCTTTCATTATGAATTTAAAAGTTCATCGCTCATCTTTTATCCCCCGTAACATCAATCAATATATATCCGAATCACATATTCATCTTTGCACTACAGCCAAAGATATTCATCGATTGGTCATGTTAATCTAAACACTGCTCATCTTTGCACTACAAAGCCGTAGATATTCTTCAGAAATCATTCATCTTTGCACTACAGGCCAAAGATATTCCATAATATCATCATTTAAGACTGAAGATGATGAAAAATATTTTTAAAGAAACGAATCCAGTGAAAAAAAATGACAAGGATTAAGGATTAAGGATTCGTAACGAAATCCATGGTAATGTCTTCCCACTTCCATTTCGGAATCTCAAGTGGTTGCAACGGACCCTTAGGTACTAGATGCTCCGCCTTTACACGTTGACAAGTTAAACACATTGAGATAAACTTTGCAATCTCTCTCTTCATATTGTTCCACCAAAATGTATGTCGAAGATCACGATACATTTTAGTACTTCCAGGATGGATTGCAAATGGTGTATTGTGTGCCTCCATCATAATCTTGTACTTCAAATCGAGTCGTTAGGAACACAAAGTTCAGAGTGGACTCAAGTATTCCTTCTTCATCAATTCTCACTTCCTAATAGCTCCTTCTTGTACTTTCTTCTTCATACGATCGCCTCCGAATTCGGTGGCTCGAGCAACCTTAACTTTTTCTATTAAAGTTGGCTCTACGCGTATACTTGACATCATCGCACTCGCTCCTCGATATGATCTTCTACTCAACGCGTCGCCATTACCACGCTCGCTTTTCCAGATGGGTATGTCATGCAGACTCCCACCAAGAGTGATACGCTTCGCCACTGGAACATAAAGGTGGCGAATGGAACCTCTCGTTTTTCCGCATCCCAAGACATCGAATATCTTGGTAATTTGCTTGACCCATGTTTCCGCCATGATCGGATCTGGCTTTCCCTTAAATTCGTGGTCCCAACTCTTTGAAGCGCTTCATTTGTGACAACCCGTGAATTGCTATCATTTCCTCCTCAGATTTTGAACACGAAGTCTCCTCGTCGATTTTGCATGAAGCGCAAAAAGCTTCTAAACATCCCCTCGCTCATCATCCGCCGATTGGTGTTAATCACAGGAGGAACATTGCCGACTGCTGCACGCTCTCCTCGTTGGTGAGTACAGCGCTCCCACGGTCTCATTTCCATTGTTAATATTCTCATCGACATTCTCAAACATGTTATAAAACAAGGGTTAATTAAGGAAATCAATATATCACATAATATCCTTATATACCCACCAACTAAAAAATAAACTTAGGTAGGACACACTAGCGAAGGATTTACTCGCCTCTCCTCCTAGTTCTATTCCCCGATCTCCGCCAGAGATCATATCCATAAGCTCGATACTAACTGACGCCCCCAAAATAGGTATACATCACCTATTCGAGTTGTCAATACACGGTATGTAAACAACTACAACTTTATTTTTACAACAAGAAATCGTGAGTTTAAATACAAATATTATCTTCTAGACAATATCTATACTCAAATAAATCCTCATCACATTTATTGATACATTATTTTACAAAATGGTGAGGACTACTAAACAACTCTCTCTAGAACCTTCATTCCATACCCGACTGCACTTTCGCTATATTCTCGCCTCCCGAGAAAAATGGAACAAAAGGAAAAGGGTGAGCTCAACTAGCTCAAGAAAGAATATTATGACTAAGATAATATACAACAAATTACCGTTAGTCTTCAACAGGGAAAAATCTAATAGAATACAATAGACAACAAATTTTAAATCAATATTCAAGAATCGGAAATAATAATTCATTAGAAGAGTTAAGTAGAAAATGCAAACTACTATCTTCCAATATGAATTTAAAAGTTCATCGCTCATCTTTTATCCTCGTAACATCAATCAATATATATCCGAATCACATATTCATCTTTGCACTACTGTGCCAAAGATATTCATCATTGGTCATGTTCATCTAAACACTGCTCATCTTTGCACTATGCACCAAAGATATTCTTCAAAATCATTCATCTTTGCACCATGTGCCAAAGATATTCCATAATATCATCATTTAAGACCAAGATGATGAAAATATTTTAAAGAAACGAATCCAAAGGAAAAAAAAATGACAAGGATTAAGGATTAAGGATTCAGAACGAAATCCATGGTAATGTCTTCCCACTTCCATTTTGGAATCTCAAGTGGTTGCAACGGACCCTTAGGTACTAGATGCTCGCCTTTACACGTTGACAAGTTAAACACATTGAGATAAACTTTGCAATCTCTCTCTTCATATTGTTCCACCAAAATGTATGTCGAAGATCACGATACATTTTAGTACTTCCGTGATGGATTGCAAATGGTGTATTGTGTGCCTCCATCATAATCTTGTACTTCAAATCGAGTCGTTAGGGAACACAAAGTCTAGAGTGGACTCAAGTATTCCTTCTTCATCAATTCTCACTTCCTAATAGCTCCTTTCAGTACTTTCTTCTTCATACGCATCACTCCGGCCTGGTGGCTTGAAAGCAACCTTAACTTTTCTATTAAAGTTGGCTCTACGCGATACTTGACATCATCGCACTCGCTCCTCGTGCATATGATCTTCTACTCAACGCGTCACCTACCACGTTCGCTTTTCCAGATGGGTATGCTTCACGAGACTCCCACCAAGATGTCGCCTTCGCCACGGAACATAAAGGTGGCGAATGGAACCTTCTTCGTTCTTCCGCGTGCATCCCAAGACATCGAATATCTTGGTAATTTGCTTGACCCATGTTTCCGCCATGATCGGATCGCTTTCCCTTAAATTCGTGGTCCCAACTCTTTGAAGCTGCTTGTCATTGTGACAACCCGTGAATTGCTATCATTTCCTCCTCGTATTTTGAACACGAAGTCTCCTCGCCCCGATTTTGCATGAACTGCAAAAAGCTTCTAAACATCCCCTCGTTCATCATCTCGCTTCGGTGGTGTTAATCACGGGAGGAACATTGCCACGACTGTTGCACGTTCTCCTCGTTGGTGAGTACAAAGGCTCTCCACGGTCTCATTTCCATTGTTAATATTCTCAATCGACATTCTCAAATCATCGCCATAAAACAAGGGTTAATTAAGGAAATCAATATATCACATAATATCCTTATATCTTGACCAACTAAAAAAATAAACTTAGGTAGGACACACTAGCGAAGGATTTACTCGCCTCTACCCTCCTAGTTCTATTCCCGATCTCCGCCGAGATCATATCCATAAGCTCGATACCAACTGTGACGCCCCCAAAATAGGTATACATCACCTATTCGAGTTGTCAATACATGTATGTAAACAACTACAACTTTATTTTTACAACAAGAAACTCGTGAGTTTAAATACAAATATTATCTTCTGTATAATATCTATACTCAAATAAATCCTCATCACATTTATTGATACATTATTTTACAAAAATGGCGAGGACTACTAAACAACTCTCTAGAACCTTCATTCCATACCCGACTCGCACTCGCTTATATTCTCGCCTCCCGAGAAAAATGGAACAAAAAGGAAAAGGGTGAGCTCAACTAGCTCAAGAAAGAATATTATGACTAAGATAATATACAACAAATTACCGTTAGTCTTCAACAGGGAAAAATCTAATAGAATACAATAGACAACAAATTTTAAATCAATATTAGAATGGCGGAAATAATAATTCATTAGAAGAGTTAAGTAGAGAATGCAAACTACTATCTTCCATTATGAATTTAAAAGTTCATCGCTCTATCTTTTATCCCCTGTAACATCAATCAATATATATCTCGAATCACATATTCATCTTTGCACTACTGGTGCCAAAGATATTCATCGATTGGTCATGTTCATCTAAACACTGCTCATCTTTTGCACTCTGTGCCAAAGATATTCCATAATATCATCATTTAAGACCGAGCGATGATGAAAAATATTTTAAAGAAACGAATCCGGTGAAACAAAATGATAAGGATTAAGGATTAAGGATTCGACTTTGTTTTATTCACATCCAAAAATACCTCAAAAATAATCGCAGTGGTGTAAAATTCAAGAATGATCAAAACATGGATACAATCAAAGCTAGTATCCGAATAGATATTTTGACTAAAAGAAAAATTTTCATTTTCGATGAATAGTGTCGTATTCGTGAATAGTGTCGTATACGTGAATAGTAACTCTCGACACCAAAAGTTCCAAATTTGATAAAAACTTTAGATCAATATTTCAACATAATGATATTGAAGAAATAATATCATTACGAAAAAAAAAATATCCCTTACCTCGAAAGATTAGTACTTCTAGCTGGAATACCGGGTATAGTGTTGAAGGGAACTTGCACCGTCTAACAATACTCAAAGTATACTCAAAATACTCACAAGAATACGCTCGATAATATAGAGAGAGAAAACTTCAGTTTCTGGTGTGATTTTCAATTCTAACCTAAGCACCCTATTTATAGGAAATTGCTTAGAACACCAAAGCAGAAAATTTAATAAATTAATAATATAATTATATAAATTTCCTACGCATGCCTAGAATCTGATTTCAACCATCAAACACATGCCACATTCTAGAAAAGTAAGAAAAAACGTTTTTCTAATTTTAAATATTTTAAACTTCCAAAAATCAATTATTTTGAGCTTGAACTTCAATAATTCATAATAAATAGCCCTTTCATCGTGAAAAATTTGAATCTTACGAGTTTTTATAGGAAATTCAATTTCTACACCTTTGCGTAAGAAAGTTTTTCCAAATTCCAAATGTAAATTGATAAAGAAATCCACAAACCAAGCGATTTTTACAGCTATAATCAAATTTCAATCAATAAATGGGGTCCCACCGACATGTTTAACATGTTTTAAACATTTATTGCAATAAAAATACTCTTCCTCCTCAGATACTCATATATCCCACATTCGTTGTAAAAATATCACCATTATTATATTATTAAAATATAATAATACATTATCTTATCGAGAAAAAAGATAAAATTTTAATTTTCAACAATTGTCACATTAAAATTTTTCTCCATCTATATCCACATAAAATCAATATTTTCCTCATCATATGAATCAATAATTAATTATTCACAAATAATATTCTGAATCACAATATTGACAACTGTGCAGTTCTCGTGAAAGAGGGGCTTTCCAATAAGAATTTCTTCATCTTGGCCTTGCAATTAGGTGACCAAACCTCTCCTTAGACGTAACTTTCTAGACATTGCCAATAATGTTATCTAATAATATTATTCAGATAATATGAATTATTGCTTCGATAATGAAAAATATTGTGTAATGACAATTATTGAAACAACAACAATATAAAAAATCAACGCAAAGCAATTATTAACTCAATAAAATCTTTCGAACAAGAATTATCGTAACCATTATCGAAAGTAGTGCCTTCACGTAAGAATCAATAATTGGTGCAATACTGGTAAAGCTAACGTGTTTTAACCAAGAGTATTTTAACAAAGATTAATGGTAACAACTACGTAGTTATTTTTAACCAACTTATATTTGTCGTTTTCTTCATCCAATCGCTTTTAGTTATGGGACCCACATACGGTCAAAGGCCGTCGCATTTAATATTCCCCAGACATTATGAATATTCCACGATTTAAACGAATATTCCCTAACAACAATGAATATTTTATAACCACTTGCTTATTTTGAAATATTTATGTATTTTACCCCTAACTATCCACATTAATCACATCAACCCTTACTATTTCAAAATAATAAATAGAGAAAATTAAATTTCATTAATAATAAGTTGGGGTCTTACAATCTTAGTCATAATGTTCTTTACTGGGCTAGTTGAGCTCACCCTTTTTTCATTATTCTTTTCAGAAAATGAGAATATAGTTGGGACTAGTCGGGGAATGGAGTGATGGTTCAAGATAGTTGCTATAGTAGTCCTCACTATTCTATAAAATAGCGTGATAATAATTATAACGAGGACTTTATTTGATTTTGGATATTGTCTACGAGATAATATTTGTATTAAAACTCACAGCTTATGTTTTGTCATATTTTACACGACAATTAATAATTGTATAAATGAAGTTTGTATTTAAATTTTGTACCATGTATTTGGCGACTCAGAATAGGTTGTATGGGACTATTTTGGGGGCATCACAGTTGGTATCAGAGCTTAGTGATATGATAGTTGAAGGAGATCTGAGGCTAGAACTAGGAGGGGAGAGACGAGTAAATCTTTCGCTAGTGTGTCCTACCTAAGCTTATTTGTTATTTAATTGGTCGGTCGAAATATAGGGATAATATGTGGCATGTCAATTAACCCTTATTTTCTGGTAGTGTTTGAGAATGGCATCTGATAATTTTGAGATAAGCAATAGAGCACATGAAACCGTTGAGATACCGCCAATCAATAACCAGGATAATGTGCATAAGGAAGATAATAATCCTCATGTAAACAACAACACCAAATAAATGATGAATGATGGGATGTTTAAGAGCTTTCTACAATTTATGCAGCACCAAATGAGAGAGACTCATGTACATAATGCAGGTGGAAACAATGGTAACTCACGGGTGGTCACTGCTAAGCAATTCAAAGAGTTGGGACCCCCAGATTTTTTGGAAAAGCCAGAGTCACTCAAGGCAGAGGCATGAATTAAGAAGATCATCAAGATATTTGATGTCTTGGGATGCACATAGGAGCAAAAGGTTCCATTCACTAACTTTATGTTGCGTGGAAAGGCAGATTACTGGTGGGAATCCGTAAAATGTACTCATTTTTCTGCACTTAAGAT
The DNA here is from genome assembly GCA_020205615.1 of Panax quinquefolius. NCBI lineage: Eukaryota > Viridiplantae > Streptophyta > Magnoliopsida > Apiales > Araliaceae > Panax > Panax quinquefolius. The sequence goes on from CM035152.1 coordinate 39,600,244, forward strand.
GTCTTGGGAAAAGTTCTAAGAATTTTTCAACGACAAGTATTTTTCAGAAAGTATTCGTCACATGAAGGATGTGGAATTCATCAAACTAGAACAGAACAACATGACTTTATCGCAATACGAGGCAATGTTTGTAGAGTTATCCCGGTTTGCATCCCATTTGGTAGATAATGAGGAGCGAATGACACGAATGTTTCTGCGAGGTTTGAAGCTTGAAATTCGTCAATACCTCATTTCTCACAAACTTTATTTGTATTCAGATGTTTTGAATAGGGCTCAGTTATTGGAGCACGATAATGAGATAGTTCAACCAAAAGACAACGACCAACAACACGATAATAATCGTACCAGTGGCAACAACCATCGGAATAATGATAACCATCGTGGAGGAAATTATCATGCCAAAAATGGTAACGACTTCGGTGGTAATCATGGCCAAGATAATAGGAGATGTGAACTAAATGGGAACAACTTTAAGAAGAGAAGATTCAACAATGACAGAAAGACATCGGTAGCAGCACCAACACCCGTTTCTAAGGAAGGAGAACGACCACCGGTCGTATGCTATAAATGCGGACAGGAGGGACACATCAGTTCGAACTGTATGCAGTAACCCAAAGTGTGTTACAACTGTGGAAAAGAAGGTCACTTAGCTCAATTTTGTCATGCGGCGAAGTCAAGTCCAGTGGGGATGATGACACCAAAGGTTGTCCCAGACAAGTCAAAGTTGGTGGTTCAAGGGAGAGCATTTTTCATGACTTCCCAAAAAGCGAGGAACCCAAATGAAGTTTTCACAGGTAAGTTAATCATAAACTCTTTCGAAGTCTATAACTTATTCGATACCGGTTCTACCCGTTCTTTTATTTCACCTGCTTGTGCTCAACGTTTAAACTTGACTCTAGAGAAATTAGACTTTGACTTTTCAATTGAAACTCCGTTGGGAGAAACCTTCATTACATCCACCATTTATAAATCTTGATTGATTCTAATCGATACCCTCACATTACCTATTGATCTCATCTCTTTGAAAATACTTGCATTTGATGTGATTTTAAGGATTGATTGGTTAACTACTCATCATGCTAAAATTAATTATTTTCGTAAGGTCGTTAGCTTTCATATTCCTAACCAACCTGTTATGCGAATTCAAGCAACCAAACCACTAAAGTTAATCACTGCCATATCAAGTCATAAAGCCATTCGTTTATTAAAAAATGGATGTCAAGCTTTCTTAGCCCATGTCGTCGATTTAAACAAAAATATGTTAAATTTGAATGATATTTCTATTGTTAATAAATTTTCTGACGTATTTTCTGAAGAACTTCCTGGCCTACCCCTAGAGCATGAAATCAAATTTTGTATTGACCTTGAACCCGGTACAAAATCTATTTCCAAAACCCCATATCGAGTGGCTCCTATTGAACTTTAGGAGTTAAAAACCCAACTACAGGAGTTGGTACCCGAGCCTTTATCTGGTGACTTCCTTTGTGGAATGCACCGAAGCCAGATTCTCCGTAGGGGACACCATATATGTGCGACGGTAAACTGATAGGTGCCATTGTGAGGTGTTATCCAAGGTTGAGATATGAGTCATAGTTGAGAGCAACCTAAGTCAGTAATCAAAATACATAATTTTTTAGGCTTAGTTGGTTATTATCGAAGATTCGTGGAAGGATTTTCTCAAATCGCCACTCCATTAACTCAGTTAACTTGTAAAAATATAAAATTTGGATGGAGCGAGGAATGTGAGAAGAGCTTCCAAGAACTTAAGATGAAACTCATTTCAGCACCTATTCTGACAATACCATCCTAGAAAAGCGAACGTAGTCGCTGACACGTTAAGTAGAAGATCATATATGGGTATGAGTGCTGTAAGACCCTGAATTTTATGAAATAAAAAAATTCAATTTTCCTATAATTATTATTCTATTTAGTAAATGGTTAAATTGATAAAAGGTTAAAGTAAAGGGTAATATTTGAAAATTTTGCAAAGAAAGCAAGTCGATATAAAATATTCGTTGTGTCGGGGAATATTTGTTTTAATAGGAAATATTTGTACGATGGCACAATCATTGGTGGACCTCACAATGGAAGTATTGTCGTATTTAAAAAATGACAGAATTATCTTTTTATAAAAATAACGACGAAAGTTTTACCGTTAAACTGTTGAACTACCCGGTAGTAAAAGTACAAAGAATGTCTGGCGTGGTTGCATAAAGTAGCACACCAGTATTGATTATTGATGCTTACGTAAGAAGTCACTCGGTTATACTCAATTATTGCTACGATAATTCACGCATTATATCTCTCATATTATTGATTCAATTATTTTCACAGTATCACCTGTATAATATTTTATATTATTAAATAAATAATTGAGATGACAAAGTTATTCATATTATTATTTGCAATATTTACAATGTCTAGAAGTTCTGTCAAGGAGAGGTTCTGTCTAGAAGTTTTCTGCTACTTCACCATTCCAGTATCTAGTCTTCTTCTAAGGTAAGGGGTATTATTTATTTCATATTCTGAAGAGATATTATTTTTCATATTCGTATGAATATTATTTTTGTTCAATATTCGTAAGGAATATCATATTCGTTCAATATTCGTAGAAATATTATTTTCGTTCAACAGTTGTAATGGGTATTATTTTTTCGTATTCATGAAGAGAGTTATTTCTTTTAATACTCGTAAGGGTTGTTATTCCATTCTTTATTATTCTGTTGGAATAACCTGTCTACGCAGACTACCGCATGCATGGTGAAATTCTTCTATTATTCCATTCTTTATTATTCTGTTGGAATAACCTGTCTACGCGGACTACCGCATGCATGGTGAAATTCTTCTGTTATTCCATTCTTTATTATTCTGTAGGAATAACCTATTTAAGCGGACTCAATGCGTATGGTGAAATTCTTACATTATTCCATTCTTTATTATTACATTTGGAATAACTCGTCTACGTGGACTACCGCATGCATGGTGAAATTCTTATGTTATTCCATTCTTTATTATTCTGTTGGAATAACCTGTCTACACGGACTACCACATGCATGGTGAATGACCCTTCGTATTCATTCTTTATTAAATTATGAAAATGATCATCTCACGTGGATTACTGCAAGCTTTGGATAAAATCCATTTCATAGATTCAGTATATTCTATTATACTCGTATAAGATATCATTTCTTTTGTACTCATCATGGAATATCATTTTCTTTTGTATTTTCCTTTTATGAGTACTATTCACGAAGAACTATTCACAAAAGTACTATTCACAGGTACTATTCATAAAGTACTATTCATAAAATACTATTCATAAAGTACATTCACGAGTACTATTTACGGGGTACTATTCCTGAAGTACTATTCATGGGGTACTATTCACCCAGGTACTATTCACCCGGAGTACTATTTATGATAAAAATTGATTTCTTTTCGGTCCAAATTATTTTTGATACAATATCATTCTTGAATTTTACTTCACAAAGCAGTATCATGTTGACAATTTCGATGTTATTAAACTCTGGATAAATTTAAAGTCTTTAATATTTATCCTTTATTTCGTTTGATTAATGCTTATATCATTATCATCATCCTCATGCTTATATTGTGATGAAAGTAATCTTTGGCTTACGTGCAAAGATTGATTGTTGATTATTGGTTTTATAGTTGTATATCTTTGGCTTACGTGCAAAGATGGATTGTTGATTATTTGTTTTACAGTTATATATCTTTGGCTTACGTGCAAAGACGAACTGTTGATTGATAGCTTTGGCCCGTAGTGCAAAGATGGACAGGTGTATGACATAATCATGACCACTGGTGATAATAACAAATATCCTTTGCCCGTAGTGCATGGATAATTCGATGATGTGATTGGCAGGATCATGACCATTAGTTAACAGTTCAATGTCTTTGGCCGTAATGCACTGATAGACAATTGATTGGTATGATCATGACCATTGGTTTTATAGTTGAATATCTTTGGCCCGTAGTGCAAAGGTAGACAACTGATTGGAACGATCATTGTTATTACATTTGAATATCTTTAGCATTTGGGGTAAGGATATTGAGTAAACGTTCTATTAAGCCTTTGTGGCAAGGAGAAACTGTTGAGTTATATGATTATAAATATGAATTGTGGATTTAACTATAATCTTTTGTGGTTTAGGTGAAGACAGGTGATGAGAGTTCTTTTTGTCTTGGGTATAACAAAGAACTATTGATGAGTATTACAGGAATAAAATATTAACGATTGACTTTTAATCTATAAGAGATAGTAGACATTATGTTCTACTTGACTCTTCTAATTGATTGTTTATTTCGCTGCAGTTGTTGATCTAAATCTTGTTGTCTATTATACTCTATCAATTGTTATACTATTGAAGGCTAAGGATAATTTATTCTGCATTATCTTAGTTATAATATTTCTTACTGGGTTAGTTGAGCTCACCATTTTCTTTCATTATTCTCTTCAGGAAATGAGAATATAGCTAGGACGAGTCGGGGAATGGAGTGATGGTCTAGGATAAGGGGCTTTAGTAGTCCACTATTCTACGAAATAGTGTGATAATAATTGTAATGAGGACTCCATTGAGTGTGGATATTGTCTAGAAGACAATATTCGTGTTAAAACTCTCAGCTATGTTTTGCCGTATATTACCTGACAGTTGTATAATTAAGTTTGCATTTGATTTATGTACCATGTATTTGGCGACTCAAGATGGGTGATGTATACCTGTTTTGGGGGCGTCATAGTTGGTATCAAAGCTTAGGGATATAATCCTTAACTGAGATGTGAAACTAGAACTAGGAGGGGAGAGACGGGTTAATCCTTCGCTAGTATGACCTACCTAAGTTTATTTGTTATTTAACTGGTCGGTCAGAATATAGGGATAATATGTGGCATGTCAATTAACCTTTATTTTAAAGATGTATTCTAGTATGATATCTGAAATACAGGAGATGAGCAATGAGAAAATCATGTTATAGAGGAAATAACTAGGAAGGTACAATCTGAAAAGAAAACGAGGTATCCTCACCTCTTCGGCATACCAGGTACGTACGTAAATTTCAAGGGCGAAATTTCATAAGGAGAGGAGATTGTAAAACCCCGAATTTTATGAAATGAAAATATTCAATTTTTCTATAATTATTATTCTATTTAGTAAATGGTTAAATTGATAAAAGGTTAAAGTAAAGGGTGATATTTGAAAATTTTGCAAAGAAAGCAAGTTGATATAAAATATTCGTTGTGTCGGGGAATAATCGTTTTAACAGGGAATATTCGTACGACGGCACAATCATTGGTGAACCCCATAATGGAAGTATTGTCGTATTTAGAAAACGACAGAATAATCTTTTTATAAAAATAATGGCGAAAGTTTTACCGTTAAACTGTTGAACTACCCAGTAGTAAAAGTACAATAATACGTGTGGTTACATAGTAGGACACGGTATTGATTATTGATGTTTACGTAAGAAGTCACTCAATTATACTCAATTATTGCTACAGTAATTGCTGCATTATATCTCTCATATTATTGATTCAATTATTGTAACAGTATCATCAGCATAATATTTTATATTATTAAATCAATAATTGAGAAGACAAAGTTATTCATATTATTATTTGCAATATTGATAATGTCTAGAAGTTCTGTCAAGGAGAGGTTTAGTCACCTAATTGTGCGCTAATAAGGAGAAATCCTTATCGGAAAGCCCCCTCTTTCCTGGGAACGACCTGGTTGTTAAATATTGTGAGTTATAATATTAATGATGAATAAGTTCGTGTTGATTAAAGATGAAATTGATAGTTCCATTGTGTTGGGATTATTAGTGTTAGTGGAAATCGACATTTATTTCGATAACAATTGATTTCTGGAGGTTATATTGACCAATCGGGTAATTAATTGGATAAATGATCAATTAATTGCTATTAATTCACATGTTTATAACTATTTGTTCACATGTGTGTACTATTGATTCACATGAATGTACTATTAGGGGAGGTGGTGCAAGATTGATAATACTTGCATGACTAAATTAAAAATGGAGGTATAGATGAAGGTACTATACTGTAATTATTTTTTTCACATGTATAGAACTATTGAGTCATATGAATGTACTATTGATTCACATGATGTACTATTAGGGGAGGTGGTGCAAGTTTGATAATACTTGCAGGACTAAATTAAAAATGAAGGAAAAGATGAAGGTATTATACTGTAATATTTTGATCCCCAAAATGTGCAATTATCGAAACTATATTTTCTTATAAATAGAAGATCATTCTTCCTTCATTCTCACCAATTCGTTAAGACTCACAAGTGTAATTACAGAGAGAGTAGCTATAGAGAGAGAAGCTGTAGAGAGAAAGAAGAAGAGTATTCTGCTACTTCACCATTCCAGTATCTAGTCTTCTTCCAAGGTAAGGGGTATTATTTATTTCATATTCTGAAGAGATAATATTTTTCGTATTCGTATGAATATTATTTTCATTCAATATTTGTAAGGAATATCACATTCGTTCAATATTTGTAGGAATATTATTTTCGTTCAACAGTCGTAAGGGGTATTATTTTTTCTTATTCATGAAGAGAGTTATTTCTTTAAATACTCGTAAGGGTTATTATTCCATTCTTTATTATTTTGTTGGAATAACCTGTCTATACGGACTACCGCATGCATGGTGAAATTCTTCTGTTATTCCATTCTTTATTATTACATTGAAATAACTTTTACTCATGACGGACTCTAGCATGCATAGTAAAATTCTTCGTTATTCCATTCTTTATTATTACATTGGAATAACTTTGTCAACGCGGACTCATCGCATGCGTGGTGAAATTCTTACGTTATTCCATTCTTTATTATTCATTGGAATAACACATCACGCGATCACTGCGCATAGTAAAATTCTTACATTATTCCATTCTTTATTATTCTATTGGAATAACCTATCTCACGCATGGACTCATTGCATGCATGGTGAAATTCTTACGTTATTCTATTCTTTATTATTACATTGGAATAACTTTCGCTCACGGGACTCGCATGCATGGTGAAATTCTTACATTATTCCATTCTTTATTATTTTGTTGGAATAACTTGCTCACGCGACTACCGCATGCATGGTGAATGACCCTTTGTATTCATTCTTTATTAAATTGTGGAAATGATCTGTCTACGTGGATTACCGCACTTCGGATGAAAAACCATTTGCAGTTTTATATATTTTATTATACTCGTATGAGATATCCTTTCTTGTGTACTCATCATGGAATATCATTTTCTTTTGTATTTTCCTTTTATGAGTAGTATTCATGAAGTACTATTCACGGGCAATATTCACAAAGTACTATTCATAAATTACTATTCATGAAGTATTATTCACGAGTACTATTTATAAAGTACTATTCATAGGGTACTAATCCTGAAGTACTATTCACGGGGTACTATTTATAAAGTACTATTCACGGGGTACTATTCCCAAAGTACTATTCACCTGGAGTACTATTCATGACAAAAATTAATTTCTTTTTTGTCTAAATCATTTTTGATATAATATCTTGAATTTTACTCCACAAAGCAGTATCATGTTGACAATTTGGATGTTTATAAACTCTAGATAAATTTAAAGTCTTTAATATTTATCCTTTATTTCGTTTTATTAATGCTTATATCATTATCATCATCCTCGTGCTTATATTGTGATGAAAGTCATCTTTGACTTACGTGCAAAGATGGACTGTTGATTATTGATTTAACAGTTGTATATCTTTGGCTTACGTGCAAAGATGGATTTGTTGATTATTGGTTTTCTGATTGTATATCTTTGGCTTACGTGCAAAATTTAACTGTTGATTGATAGCTTTGGCAGATTGTGCAAAGATGGACAGGTGTATGATATAATCATGACCACTGGTGATAATAACGAATATCATTGGCCCGTAATGCATGGATAATTCGATGATGTGATTGGCAGGATCATGACCATTAGTTAACAATTCAATGTCTTTGGTCGTAGTGCATGCACTGACGGGACAATTGATTGGTATGATCATGACCATTGGTTTTACAGTTGAATATCTTTGGTCCGTAGTGCAAAGGTAGACAACTGATTGGTATGATCATTGTTATTACTTTTGAATATCTTTAGCCTTTGGGGTAAGGATATTGAGTAAACGTTCTATTAAGCCTTTGTGGCAAGGAGAAACTGTTGAGTTATATTATTATAAATATGAATTGTGGATTTAACTATAATCTTTGGTGGTTTAGGTGAAGACAGGTGATGAGAGTTCTTTTTGTCTTGGGTATAACAAAGAACTGTTGATGAGTATTACTGGAATAAAATATTAACAATGGACTTTTAATCTAGAAGAGATAGTAGACATTATGTTCTACTTGACTCTTCTAATTGATTACTTATTCCGCTGCAGTTGTTGATCTAAAACTTGTTGTCTATTATATTCTATCAGTTGTTATATTGTTGAAGGCTAAGGATAATTTATTCTGCATTATCTTAGTCATAATATTTCTTACTGTGCTAGTTGAGCTCACCCTTTTCTTTCATTGTTTTCTTCAGGAAATGAGAATATAGCTGGGACGAGTCGGGGAATGGAGTGATGGTCCAGGATAAGTGGCTTTAGTAGTCCTCACTATTCTATGAAATAGTGTGATAATAATTGTAATGAGGACTCCATTGAGTGTGGATATTGTCTAGAAGAAAATATTCGTGTTAAAACTCTCAGCTATGTTTTGTCGTATACTACCCGACAGTTGTATAATTAAGTTTGTATTAGATTTATGTACCATGTATTTGGTGACTCAAGATGGGTGATGTATACCTGTTTTGGGGGCGTCATAAGTGCAATATTGTCAAACATAAAGACCCATTTCATATGAATTATAAATGATGGAGATAGAGTTAAAGACTCTAGGGACCCACGTAATGATGTCAAATATACGAGTAGAACCGACTTTAATCGATAAAGTTAAAGTTGATCAAGCTATAAACCCGGAGCTGATAAATATGAAGAAGAAAGTACAAGAAGGTGTTATTTCAGAAGCATGAATCGACGAAGAGAGGAAAGCTCAACCCTCAATTCATTGATCCATTTGAAATCCTTGACCGAGTAGGAACTGTGGCCTATAGACTTGCCTTACCGCCAAGTATGTCTCGTGTTCATAACGTTTTTTACATATCTATGTTACATAAATATGTGGAAGACCCGAACCACATTATTTAATTAGAACCAGACGAGATAGCAGAAGATTTAACGTATGAAGAGGTACCTATAAAAATCTTGGATAAGAAGGAACATATTCTACGCTCAAAGGTTATACCTCAAGTCAAAGTTTCATGGAGAAACCATGATATTGAGAAAATGACCTGGATCTGAAATGAAAACAAGGTATCCTCACCTCTTCGATATACCAGGTATGTGCACTAATTTTGAGGACGAAATTTCATAAGGAGGGGAGGTTGTAAGACCCCAACTTTTTATGAATAAAGATTCAATTTTCTCTAAATATTTTTTTGAATAATAAGGTGTTAATTTGATATAATGGTATAGTTATGGGTGATAAGTGCAAATTTTGCAAAGTAAGCAAGTTGTCATATAATATTCGTTTGGTAGGGGAATATTCTTTTTGTCGGGAATATTCGTATGACGACACAATCATTGGTGGACCCCACATAACGGAATAACTGTCGAATATAGAAAGCGACAGAAATAACTTTTTTATAAAAAATAACGGCAAAACTTTTACCGTTAAACTGTTGAAATATCCAGTGATAAAAGTACAGTAATACGCGTGGTTGCACAATAGCACATGATATTGTACAGTATCTCTGATTATTGATGCTTGCGTAAGAAGTCACTCAATTTTAATTAATTATTATAACTGTAGATGCTGCATAGTATCTCATATTATTGATTCAATTATTGTCACAGTATCATCTACATAATATTTTATATTATTAAATCAATAATTGAGACGACACAGTTATTCATATTATTAATTGTATTATTGACAATGTTCAGAAAGTTCTGTCGAGGAAAGGGGTTAGGTTATTTAATTGTGCGCCAATAACGAGAAATCCTTATCGGAAAGCCACTTCTTTCTTGGGAATGATATGGTTGTCAATATTGTGAGTTCTAATATTATTGATGAATAATTGTTGAAAGATTAAAAATGTGTTTATTGAAGATAAGTGATTTTTGGTAAATATTTATTCAATTTTTGATATAAATAGAGGGGTTTGTCATGAAGTATTTGTTGTAAATTTGGCTTATTACATGGACCCCCACTTACTCATTTTTTAAAATCGCCGGTAGAAAGTTGTCTCAGTTTTATTTTATTATTATTATAATAGTAATAAAATAGAAAACTTTTTATATAAAATAGAATACTTTTTATATTATATATAAAGTTATTTATTTTATTAGATTATAATTATAATATATTATATTTTATATAAAGTTTTTGTTTTATTAGAATATTTTATTGCAGTGTGATGAATAGTAAAAATCAAAAAATTAGACGAATTCGCGTCCATGAATTTGTTCTGTTCACCCGTGAAGATTTTAAATAGTGCATTACCATTATCCTAAAAAAGAATGCTTAGCTAAGAAATGAAAATCACACCAGAATCAGAAAATTCTTCTTCTATAATATTGTGTGTATTTCTTTCTAGTATAAGAATACTTTGAGTGTTACAAATAGTGCAAGATTTCCTCAAGAATATCTCTGTTATACTAGTCAGATTTAGTCTCCTACTAAGGTAAGGGGTATTATTTATTTCATATTCGTAAGAGATATTATTTTTCGTATTTGTAAAAGATATTATTTTTTTGTAAGGGATATTATTTTCGTTCAATATTCGTATTGAATATTATTTTCTTCCATACTCTATAGTATGTAAGTGATATTATTTCGTTTTATATTCCTAAATCGACACTTATTTTGATAAATATTGCTTCTATAATCCCTGAAATTAGTAGAATATCCTTGAATTTTGCTCATCTAGTATCGTTTCATTGGAATATTGGTCTAAACTTTCTTATTAAATTTCAATATTTTCATTCGGGGTACTAGTCACGGGGTACTATTCACTCGGGTACTATTTACGGGGTACTATTCATAGGTATTATTCATACGGTACTATTTATACGGTACTATTAATGATTACTATTCATACGATACTATTCATATGGTGCTATTCATGAGTACTATTCACAACAGAGTTTAATTTTCTTTTTTTGTCTAAATTATTTTTGATACATGAATATCATTCTTGAATTTTACTCCACAATTAGTTATCATGTTGACAATTTGGACATTCTCAAACTCTGGATAAATTGAATTAAAAATCTTTAATATTTATCCTTGATCTTTCTTGATTGATTCTTTATATCATTATCATCATCCTCATGCTTATATTGTGGTGAAAGTCATCTTTGACCCGTAGTGCATAGATGAACGATTGATTTATATGATTATGACCAGGAATTTTGTATTGGTATAATCATGACATATAATGTTACAAACAAATGGTGTAGTGAATGTCTTCTTTGGCCCATTGTGCATAGGTGAAAAATTGATTATTGGTTTTACATTTGTATGTCTTTGGCCCGTAGTGCAAAGATGGACTGTTGATTATTGGTTTTACAGTTGTATGTCTTTGGCCCGTAGTGCAAAGATGGACTGTTGATTATTGATTTTACAGTTGTATGTCTTTGGCCTGTAGTGCAAAGATCGACTGTTGATTATTGATTTTACAGTTGTATGTCTTTGGCCCGTAGTGCAAAGATGGACATGTGTTTGACATGATCATGACCACTAATGATACAAATGAATATCTTTGGCATGTAGTGCAAAGATAGATTATTGTTTGGCATGATCATTGGTTTTACAGTTGAATGTCTTTGGCCGTAGTGCACTGATAGACAATTGATTGACATGATCATGACCATTGGTTCTATAGTTTAATATATTTGGCCCGTAGTGCAAAGATAGACAATTGATTGGTATGATCATTGTTATTACATTTGAATGTCTTTAACCTTTGGGGAAAGGATATTAAGTGAAAGTTATGTTAAACTTTGGCGATAAGGAGAAACTATTGATGTACATGATTATGAACATAAATTGTGAATTTAACTATAATCTTTGATGGTTCAGGTGATGACAGGTGATAAAAGTTCTCTTTGTCTTGGGTACAACAAAGAACTGTTGATGGGTATTATAAGAATGAAATATTAATAATGGACTTTTAATTTGGAGGAAATAGTAGATATTATGTTCTACTTAAATCTTCTAATAGATTTATATTCTCGATACAGTTGTTGATCTAAAACTTGTTATCAATTGTATTTTATCAGATTTTTCCCTGTTAAGGACTAAAGATAATTTGTTCTACATTATCTTAGTCATAATATTCTTTACTGGGCTATTTGTTCTCACCCTTTTGTTTCGCAATTCTTTTCAGGTAATAAGAGTGTAGCGTGGTCGAGCGGGGATAACAGGGGAGTAGAGTGATGGTCTATGACTATAAAAGTTTCTCAATACATTATAAAATAGCATGACAATATATAATTGTATTGAGGACTTAAGATGTGTGTGTCGTATTTTATACGTCATTTAATAATTGATTTTGGCGAACAACAATAGGGTGAAGAGAACCCAACTGTGAAAGTGTCAAAAATGCACCTCATTAGAATGAGGAGGAAAAAATTGTACTAAGAGTTTTAAGGGTGTGTTTCCACTATCATACATGATGTCTAACTACATATAAACTCGTATTATGATAAGATATGGTTATGCACATCCACTTGCTGACTATATCTATGAGCATTATCTATATAATCTTGGAGTATGGTTGGAATATAATCCTCAGTTTAAGACAATAGAGGTAATTATATGGCAAGAAGATATACACCATTAAAATGAACAAAATAGTAATCTTCTCGTTCTTCTTTGTGGTCTATTGAGTTAACCAAGGTTAATGCTCAAGTCCTATGATATCTATTATAACTTAGATGCATGGCTTCCCATGTATGAAGGATTAATTGAGCACTTTCCAAATATTTTAATTCCTAAAACAGTTATCGACTGTACCTTTATGTAGAGTATCATAAATTTGGAGTATGAGTACTGTTATTTGTATTGAAACTCACAGCTTATGTGTTGTCGTATTTTGCACGACAGTTTAATAGTTGTATAAATGAAGTTTGTATTTGAATTATGTACCGTATATTTGATGACCCGGAATGGGTCGTTTGAAAAAGAAGAAGTGCACAGGAAGTTTTTAAAAACTTAATAATTTGACAAATGTATTAAAATATTATAATAAAAATTATTATAAAACTATACTACTATAATAACATATTTGAATGAATATTAATGTCGAAGAAGGTAATTGTGGTTACATAAAAAAATATGCCAAACTTTAATTTAAACAAATGTCTCAAGTTAAACTCTCCGTTTGTAACAAAAATTGGACAAATATCCACCACACAATAATTATTCGCAGTTAATATTACAGAATCACAATATTGACAACTAGGTCGTTCCCAAGAAAGAGGGGGTCTTCCGTAAAACGGCGCACAATTAACTAACCCTATCCTTGACTAAACTTCTAGACATTGTCAATAATGCTAACTGATTTAATAATATCATATCAAATAATATAAGTTATTGTGTCGTATTATTGATTTAATAATATAAAATAGTATGTAGATGTTACTGTAACAATTATTGAATCAATAATATGAGATACTATACAGTAACTACTGTGATAATTATTGAATAAAATATTGAGTGAGTTCTACTTTAGCAATTATGAAATCAATAATAAGAAATATTTTGTATCTAGTGTGTAGTGTGCAATACAATCTGATATATTATACTTTTATCACCGAATATTTCAACAGTTAACAATAAAAGTTATGTCGCCAATTTGTAAAAAAATAATTTTTTGTCGCTTTCTATATCCGACTGTTATTTTGTTGTGAGGTCCACCAATGATTGGTTATTTCGGCGCCGTCGTACGAATATTCCCCGACCAAACGAATATTTTTTGACAACTATTTACTTTATATAATTTGCACATATCACCCATAACTATAATATTTATTAAATTAATACCTTACTATTTAAAATTAAATTAAATTTTATTCATAAAAAAGTGGGGTCTTACAATACGAGACTTAATTTCTTTTTAAAAGTTTAAGAATAATTTTGTACTTTATGCTTTTTCAAAAATTGTTGGAGTCGAAGACATAAATTTTTTGTTAAAGCTAAAACTGCTTTTGAACAAAAATATCTCTACTCTTTAAAAAAAATTCAGAGAATTACCAAATACTTAAATACTTTCATATTTAATTTAGAAGTGTTTTCAGTCTTTCCAAAAATGGAACCGATATTTTCAGTATTTTTTATATTTTTTACATGGTCATCTCACACATGAACATACAGTGAGTCCCGCTTTTATGTGAAAAAGAATCATGTGAAAATATCAAAAACACGTGAAAATAATGCTCTCCTCCCAAAAATTCTCTCAAACGGGCTCTTAACCAGAGTTCACAATTTTCTATAATTTAATGCATATACTTGGGAGATAGAAGGAATTTTCCACTATAGTTGTTATCTATTGACAAAAAATAGGGAAGACTTCAAACTATTTTATTTGTTAGTTTGCAGCCATTCAAGAATTCCTTTCTCTGCTTCAGTGAGCTCCTCCTTTTTCTGCTTTAAAGTCCCTTCTAAATACCCAAAGTAATCCTTGTAGTTGCGTTTGTAATAACTATCTAATCTCTGGAAATGTAAAACAAGAAAACAGAGAAATATATAATTTGGATGGTTAGTATATATTTAGGGATAACTCAAGTAAATTCATTTATGTAGTAGGATATGCATTGGTGTAATGTTTTGGAATTTGAAACATGTAGAGGAAAAGAAAATAAAAATTAAATGTAAGAACGAGTATATATTAACACTCCTACAAAGTTTTAATATTATAATAACAAATTTGAAATTTTATACAATTTTAATATTACTTCCTCCACTATAAATTATAAGATGATTTTTAACTTCAGAGTCAATTTTAAATATTTTCAACCTCAAAATTAAGATGATTTATTAACAATTTGAAACAATAAAATTTATACTAGTTAATATTGTTTTTAGATAGTTTAAAATATTTATTATGGAATTAACTAAAATTATATGAATTTATGACAATTTTAAGTTTGAAAATATGTCAAAATGACTTTCAAATGTTATCTTATATTTTGAAACGGATGGAGTATTTTTTTGCTCTTATTTTCGGTAAACATATGTAACAAATAAGACAATACTAATATAAAAATAGTAATGTTACGAGACAAATTATACACAAAAATTATGTATAAAATGACATGTCATATGATGTGCTATATATATATTGAACACAAATTTGTGTGTGTAGTTTGTGTCTATAGCATTACTAACATATTTCCTTCATTCAAAATTATAAGATCAATATCAACTTTTAAAAAGTTAATTCCAAACATTATTAAACTCAAAATTGAAATGTATTCATTTAATTTATGTCAAAATAATTATAAATATCATAAACTATTTAAAAATAAACTAGTTATAAAATTTATTGCTTTGAAAACTTAAATAAATATTGTCAATTTAAAATTTAAAATGTCTCAAATTGACTTTTAAAGTCAATAATAATCTTATAATTTGGAAATGATGAAATTTTAAGATTCAAGTTATAGATTTTCTCAATTGGTACACAAGGTATTTATTAAATTGAATGTACTTATTCATTGAATCTTATTTCGTCTAGACTAGTACCAATTCAACCTATTTCATTGAATAAAATGTGACCAATTAATCAACCAATGTTATCAATAACATCTTGTTGTTACATCAAAATATATAAATGTTGATAAATCTGGCTAGCATTGATTTTAGTAACATGAAATTGTTAGATAATTGAAAACCAAATTATTTAAGAATACACATTACATGATAAGATTGTGAATTGAATTACTGATAGTAAACCCATAATCAAAAATGTTTTTATGATGATTGCATAAAAAATGAAACAAAAGATGCGGTAGAACATAATATTGGAAACACTTACCTCCTTATCATTCTTGCTCTTGTTTTCTTCTGATTTCTTCAAGTATTCTGCATGTAAAAAACTGAACTTATTCAACCAAATAAGTTTAACCAAGAGAATGTAAGAAATTTAATTGAGCAACAAAGGCTAATAATTGAAAGAGAATAAATATTCAAATACTTTGAAGGAGGTCAGTTCTGGAGTCAGCAGCTAGGAGTACAGTTGAAAGGAGGACTCCTCTCCTTCCATTTTCAGGCACACTTGAATATTTTCTCCGACTTTCTTCTTTGTTTTTAACAGCTTTTGCAATGGATGAAACAATTATACTAAGTGTAGTTGATATGGCCATGGGGGATATATTTCCTAGTTTACCTTATTACTTCGTGCTACATTTGAGATGCCAAAAAGATAACACAAAGAGGCAAAAAGATAACCACCGCAAATTCCTAAAGATAAGGAAAAGGGCAAAAAGACAAACCAAGAAAGTTATTGTCAGTAGTATCATATGAAATTGACTAAAATACTCAAATAGCCATCTTATTTATGCCTTTTTTACAATTCCGCTCCTTCAACTTTTTTTGCCATATATAACTAATCCTCCAAGTTGTGTAAGGGTAAATCGGCAAATTCATACTCTCTTCTTTTTCTTAATAAATTCATACTCTTCGTTCTTCAAAGTTCCAACTATATATACTAGTGTATTGCTCTTAGTTTTGCCCAAATTCTCAATTTCTCAGACAATGGTTGTTTTTTCTCTAAAAGAAACCCTAGGTGACCTAAATAAGGTCTCATTTGTGACCCTTTTGGCGAAGGTAACATATATATATATATATATATATATATATATATATATATATATAAAATAAGGATCTTGTCTAGGGACTCCCTGATGATATATAAAAACTGGATCCCAATTATTATTTTTTTGGCTTTTTTTTTAAACAACTAAAAAATAAATAAATTATGAAAAACACTGTATTATGTAAAAATTTCAGTTCCATAATATTTTTTTTTAGTTGTTTAAAAAAAAAAAAAAAAAAAAGGTCCGTATTTTATAAACTCCGAGATCCCGGACTGAATCTGGACTCTCTCTCTCTCTCTCTCTCTCTATATATATATATATATATATATATATATATATATATATATTAAAATAGTTCAAAAAGCGAAATATATTGAATTTGTAAATTTATTACAATTCATTAAAGATTACAACCGATGAATTAAACACAAACATATTTCATTTAAAATACTTAACAAATCAAATTACTTGATGAATCGATCATAGTCAAAACCTAGTGAACACCGTAATAATTACTATTAAAATATAAATATATCAATAAAATTATATATCTGACCAATTCTTTAATACAAGAATCTGAATAACATGCCTGATAGGTCTCAAAACGATTAGTTTTATTTTGATGATTACAAACTTTAGTAAATAGAATTAATTAAATAGGTAGAATTCTCTCTTAGGAGTTTATGTAATTGATTTTTATACTCTACTTTATTATGACCAAAAATATTTTTCATCCTAATTAAATTTATTTTTCTTGACATTGATAAATTAAATATCAAGTGTTAATTAAATTAATTCATAGATTAACATTTCTTAAGACAATACATTCCTATTTCTTTTTCAAAATGATTTTCTAAAATCATTTTCGGGTAAAAAGTAGAAGTCATATATATATATATATATATATATATATATATATATATATATATATATAGGGTCAAGATCGGTAAGGACCTCACGCCATTAAAATGCGGACTTTTTTTTTAAACAACGAAAAAAAAAAGTTTAATATTTTATGAAATCAAATTTTCCATAATCATGTTTTTGGGTGTGATTTGGATACATATAACAATACAGTCAGTCTGAGATGCACAAAATTTTGGTTCCATAAAATATTAAACTTTTTTTTTTAGTTGTTTAAAAAAAAGGCAAAAAAAAAAAGTCCGCATTTTAACAAAATGCGGACTCCCTCACCTGATCGGTTCTATATATATATATGTGTGTGTGTGTGTGTGTGTGTGTGTGTGTGTGTGTGTGCGCGCGCGCGCGCACGCATGTGTGGGTTGTGGGTGCATAAGTGGGAGCTGTCGTTGACACTCCAAAATTAACCTCACTTTCGCATCATAAATTCAAATAATTAGCACAGTAGTAAGCAAGGATCGATCCCAAATAGAGTAAGTTTGTTTTATAATTATTCTACTAGTTTAATAAAAATAAAGATAGGGGGTTTTTGAAAATTATTTTTAAACTAAAAAAACAGAATTAAATGATGAAATTAACCAAATATGTAAAAACTTCAGTTCTGCAATTTAGTTTCACCAAGTTACAGTAATCAATTAACCAAGTAGTTATTATTTAACCTTCAATGAAACTATTAGCCCTAGATAACAATAAGCTCTGATATTCGAAATTCTCCTTAGAATGTCACTGTATGAAACAAACTTTTCACAAGATTCTAACTATCATATAACCTATAACAAGCTCTCTAGAATTAATATGATAGAAACATTAATAAATAGAGAATTAGGTTAATCCAAGCAACAAACACATAAGCTCGATTTATTTAACTTGTTTTATGATAATCTTAGCAATACACAAAAGCTTGTCCATAATTAGTATCACTAATTTGCTACTTGTGATGAAGATATATATCAATTACACGTAATATCAATCCTAATCTTGAAAGTAGTATGCACACAAGCCAATCATGTTTGATGATAAAGCATATACTTTGTAACAATCTTATTCATTTATTAATAAAAAATATTAATTTATTAAAGGCTTTTAATTATCTACATGATGCTATTTTATAATATGTGATAAACCCATAGTTTTAAGCAATGCTTTTAGAATAATGATGATGATCATTCTAATGAGATCTAAATTCTTAGAAAGCTTAAAACTAAAATAGTTCCCAATCATTGGATTACTAAATTGGGGATTAGTGAATCCGGATAGATTGGTACATACGTTCTTGCTTCATTGGATGAGGATGATTGATCTCATGATCATTTGTGTGGAGACACTAAAGCAAGTATGAGGTGCTTATTAGAGAATAAGTTCATTTGAGCGTGGCTCGCTAAGGAATACCTAATGGAGTTTTATTTGCACTGTCAATAGAATTCTGTAGTGATAGTAGTATAAGTGATCCTTGGACTTGAGATCATCATAGTATCTTGTGTATGATGAGTTATACTTTGACTTATTCCTTAAGACCCTTAGGGTATATCAAAGGGTATGCTTGGGTATAATGAGTTATACATGGAGATAATGTATGATCGATAAAGAATCTACCACTTCTAATAAAAGAAGAGAAATGTCTATGTGATTCGATAAATGACAACCCAAAGAGTCCTTGGCATAAGCAGAATGAAATTAGAAAGGAGTTTCTAATTTGCATTATTTGGAGTTGTGCATTTAAGGATCGAAATACATATAATTAAATAAAATAAGACTTGATAAAGTAATTCCATGTCTTATATTTAATTGGGACATCAGTATGGTGGAAGGATTGAATTGTCTGCAGTAACTATTTACTCAAAGGTTCTTTTATGATTAATGTTGAAATCTATATTATCCGAAAAGTCGTTGATCATTAGGAGGCTTATATCCCTATTGTAGAATAAATATTATTTATTTAAATAAATTAATTGTTTAATTTATTTATTTAAATAAGATTAGAATTGTTTCTAATTGATTTATTCACAATAGGTTTAATATGGAGAACCTAAAGGGTCACACCATAAAAGGAAGAATAATTATTTAAGAAGTTAATGGCATAATCGTAATAATATGTTAAGTATATTTAATTTAATCTATGGTGATAGAATAAATTAAATAGCTTAATATTTATTATTTAATATTTAGAAATATTAAATATAAATTAATAAGAGGAGTCTTATTAATATTATTACAATTATTATTATTTTAATTTCTAAAAGAGTTTAGGAATTAATTTAATATAAGTACTCTCATTTATTCCTAATTGGATTAGGAAGAAAAATTAGTTAAAGGAGTTTAATTAATTATCCCTAATAAGATTAGGGAGCTTAATTAATTAAAAGAATTTAATTAAATAAATAAAACCCAATTTCTTAATTGTTAAGATGGGTTGCCCACATCTATAAATAAGAGGAGTCTTATTATGGGTGTAATGGTTGTTGTTGACTTTTTCAACATACGACATAATTCCAATTGTTGGGAGAGTATACCCTTTCTATAGAGATAGAAAAAACTAGGGTTTGAGCCAATACCCCTTTTCTTGAATTTTCTTCTTCCTTGGTGGATCACCTCTAGAGGCCAAACATTTGTGTGGCTAACGTTGGTCAAAGGAAGGAACCAAACCCGATGGATTCAAGATTGAACGCGAAAGGATTTGGAGGTGAACTTGTACCTGAGGAAGCTCGATCTTCAAGGGTATGATTTATTCTTTATCTTTTCGTTTGATTAATAATTGTGCATAAAGGGTGATCCGGGTATATGGTTTGTAAATAATTTTAAACTCTGATTTTACACGCTTCCGCTTAATTTTTGCAATTTGATTGCGTTCAAGAATATTACAAACCTAACAGTGGCATCAGAGCCAAACCTTTATGCAAATTATTAATTGTTTTAATTTAATATGTATATTGATATGTGTTTAGAACAATTTATTTAGGCATAATTTTATTGTATAAAATTTAAATAAAAAAAAAAAAAAAAACGCGAAAACCGTAATCATATTCACGTGAGTATCAAGGAAATTTTAAAGCTTCAGTACACGGTATAGAAGCATGTTAGCAAGTTAATTTTAAAAAGGAACATGGAAAGTTGTTATCACGTGGGTAATCAAATGGTAGCAGGTGAACAGGATTTTTTTTTGAAAAGCAACTAGATTATGTATATATATATATAATACGATTATAACTTTATTATATATATATAATATACGGAATTAGTATATATATATATATAATAGTTATATATATATAATATATTATTCTCAATAATTTTATAATTAAAATAAAAGGTTTATTTTAATTTTAAAATAATAGGTTTATTTTAATTTTAAAATTAGAATTTCATGCTAACTAATTAGAGTTGGAATTGGATTCCATGATAACTAATTGGAGTTGAAATTGATCTTTCCTTAAATAAAGGAGTTTATTTAGATATGAAATAGATTTCATATTATTCAAAATAAAAGAGTTTATTTGTGAATAGAAAGAAAATCCGTATTTTTAAATAAAGGAGTTTATTTAAATATGAAATAAGATTTCATATTATTCAAAATAAAGGAGTTTATTTGTGAATAGGAAAGAATATCCGTGTTTCCTTTAATAAAAGATTTTTTTTTACATGGAATTGGATTCCATAATTAATTAAAATAAAAGAGTTTATTTTAATTAAAGATTTTTTTTTATATGGAATTGGATTCCATAATTAATTAAAATAAAGGAGTTTATTTTGATTAAAGATTTTGATTAAAATAAAATAGTTTATTTTATTCAAAATTGGATAAATTAAAATAAAATAGTTTTATTTTGATTTAAATTTGGATTAAAATAAAGGAGTTTATTTTGATTCAAAAAATAGATTTTATACTAAGTAAATTTGCCCATTAAATGATATCAATATATATATTAAATGTTTATTATTCATAAGATGAATGTTATTTATTGATGCGTATGGTGATGTGTATGATAATAAATGGGATTGATTATGGACTATTGACCAAATGTGATTGGATTTTATTTTAGTTGGATGCATGAATGTATAGTTTTATTAAATGGGGTTCACAGATTTCGCCTTCTCTAATTTTTCTAAATGTAAATTCTATTCCCCTCCTATGTACTTCTCCTCGATCACGATCAAGGTTTCTATTTATTTTAAAATAGTTTTGTAATAGGAATATTTAGAATTAATTTTGAAGAATTAGAGATCAAGGGACAAGAAGCGCTTGAAGACCCGATTTGTAATAGAGCCTAAGGTTTAAATGTAATAGTTATATTTAAATATTATTTCTTGTACCTTTAGGGTTTGACCTTTTGGTTCACTTGGTGGCTCTAGTGAACCAAACTAGAATAAAAGTCCATAATCAATCCGGGTAGAATATAGTATTCTATATATGCATGCTTATACTATATATATATTATATATTATGCAAACATGCTTCGCATGTTAATTAATATGACGCGTATTTTATATATATATGTGCATGTGCGCTAAACAAGATGAGACAAATTAATAACAAACCCCTCAATTTTTTTTTATATTAAGTCCTAAGCGTTCAAAGATATTTAGAATATCGAGCGTCGCCTTCTAGCATGATAAAATTAATAGAGTATTAAATATTTAATATGAGTTTGTTGTGTCACCACAAGGCAAGTATTAAGTATTTAAGATGTTAATTTATCACATTTGATGCTTATAAAGAAAATTGAACAATATTGTTTTGTTGTGTCACCACAAGGATGATATTTTTCTTTTTGAATATATGGAGTGCTAGGTGGGACTTAACTTGGATAATTTTGATTCGGATGTGCCACCACTGATCAAAATAATCTAAGAGGCAAAAGAAAAGGAGTTGCATAGTTGATGTAATTGATAAAAAGTTGTCTACCTATTTATTTATATATAGTTTGTTGTGTCACCACAAGGCTATATACATTTGAAATAGGATCCTTATTCTCACTAGCAAATCTTTAATTAGATTTTGCCGAACTATATAAGTGAGGGTAATATAGTTTGAAGAAAATAGTGGGAGATACCAATTTAAAACAAGACCTAAATTATTTTGGTAATTAATAAAAGAATGTATGTTAAAATGTTGTTAATTACAAATTCATTTCTGTAATTTTACAATGACTAAAATTACTATCACTGCGAAGCATATTAGATGCTAAATTAACGTAATCAAATTAAAGCGGATTGGTTAAGGAATTTGAGAATAGTTCTCATATTTGAAAAGCTATCTTATGTCCTTAATACGCCTATCCTCGCAGAAGAGTTGAGCATAATGCCTCCGAGGAAGACATTGCTACTTTTAGAAAGTGGCAAGATGATGCATGATTGGCTCAATGCATCATGTTCGCATCTATGAGTAACGAGCTTCAACACAAGCGTAAATCGTGGATGCTCCTACTATATTCCCGCACATCAAGTAGTTGATGGTGAGGAAAGTAGGACCGATAGATATCGATATCTAAGGAGCTCTTCCGATCTAGAATGGCCAATGGCACTATAGTATGCATAAAAAGTTCTTAACATAATCAATTTGATTGATCAATTAGACAATTTGGTTTTTGTCATGGATGGAGAGTTGAGCCAGGATTTGATCTTGCACTCACTCCGGACTCCTTTCACAATTGTTGTGAATTTTTCATATGAACAAGCTAGATATCGCCTCATTGATTTGCTTAACATATTGAAAAAGGTTGAGAGTCACTTTCAACCAAGAAAGATCAAGTCTTCTTTGGTAGGGGCCAAAGGATCTTCCAAAAGAAGAACGATTCAAAGAAGGTAAATAGAAAGGCGTAAACAAAGGATAATAAGAACAAAACTGATATGGATAGCAAAGGAGTTTGCTTCCACTGCAATAAGCCTGGACACTGGAAAGAAACTGCGAGAAGCATCTTGCAGAGGCTAACCAAAGAAGCTTAGTGAAGTTTCGGTTACAATACAATTTTGTTCATGATTTAAATAAATTTTTCTTTAAGTCAAGGTTCTACTTGGGTATTGGATACCGACTTTGGTTATCATAAATATAGATTTATGAAGGACCAAAGAAGTAGAAAGCTAAACAAATATAAGTAATCCTATATGGAAATGTAACAAAGGTTGCTACATTAGCCATAGAAACTTATAGTTTAGCAATGCCTACGGAAAGTCCATTAAGTCAATAAGTTGTTATTGTATTCCAGGTTCTCGTTGGAAACATTATTTCCATTTTATTGTTAGACAATGAAATCTTTGGTATTATAATTAAGAACAATCGTTGTTCTATTTATAATAATAATGTTTCAGTATAGAACCGAAAAGATTACTTAATGGATTTTGTATACTTGACTTACGTGAAAAATTATTTTATAAATTGAACAAACGAGTATAAGAAAAGGAGATGATCATTCAAAGAGTTGAATATATGTATTTGTTGAATACAAGTATGAATTATTTGAAAGGTTCAAAGAATTGAGCGTAAATAAATTGATAAAGTATTAGAATTCTTTGATCGGATCAAGGAATAAATACTTGTGCAATAAGTTTCTAGATCATCTCAAATGGTTTTCTCATAATGGACGCCTCTTGATACATAATAATTGATTGATGTATCCGAAAGGAAAAATCGTACCTTGTTGGACATGGTAGTACGGTCCATAATTATTTTACCGACATTCCAAAGATCCTTCAGGATCATGTCCTAGAAATGGTCGACATATCTACTAAAAGGTAATCTCTAAATCCGGCCCCAAGACTCCATAAAAGTTATGGATGGGGAGGATTCTAATCTTAAGTTTGTTAAGATAAGGGTTCCAACTTATGTGAAAAGGTTTCAAAAGGATAAGCTTGGGACAAGATTTGACAAGTGTCGATTTGTGGGACATCCTAAAGTAAGTTTAGGGTATATGTTCTATAATTCTACTTAGCAAAAGGTGTTTGTTACGAAACACACGCCTTCTAAGATAAAGGCGTTTATCATTGAAGGGGCTAGTGGGAGGATAATAGATCTTGAAAAGTTCAAGAACCACAAAACACTATAAGTCAAATAAGAGGAACTCGTAGATGAATTCTATTGTACACAAACCAAATCGTAAATCTGAATAATAGTAGAAGATACCTAGGAGGTATGGATTCATCATAGATGATGATGATGAGGCACGCATCATAGAAGATGATGATCCGATTACATACGATGAGTTAAGAGTCATAGATACTCGGAGAAATTGATTGAAGCAATATTCTCAAAAATGGAACATTCGTTTTGATGAAACAAATCAAAAGAGTTTGATTTTATCAAAAATAAGAATGAACCTAAGTGTACAAAAGGGTCGGATGGGGAGCATCGTGACATTCCTAGTACTACATGTTGATATACTACGGATAAGGAATGACATACCAATGCTACAATCAATAAAGATAAAGTTGTCTAAACATTCCTCCATGAATGATTTGGAAGAGTATCTTAATTGGGGATATAAATCTATATAGATAGATTTAAGAGGATGCTCGACTTAACCCAAGGAACGTATATTCATTTGATGCTAAAGTCGTTTAGCATGGCAAACTCCAAGAGATGTCTCATGTCGATGAGCTATGGAGTGTATCTCTCTTAATAGTCCCCACAGACTATTAAAAGAAGAGAGATCGCATGAGTGACAATCATGTATGCAATGAAATATACAAGACCTGATGTTGATCGGTCATATTCTGGAGAAGATCACTGTAAGACAGTGAAAAACATCTTAAAGTTCTTAACCGGCACTAAAGATGTGAGCATACATGGTGGGTCTTAATTAAAACTAGAGGGCTTAACAGACTCAAGTTTTTCAGACAGACCAAGACGACAGAAAAATCCACTTTAAGGTAAAGGGTTACCTTGAGCGATTGGTGCGAAGAATTGGAAAGGTTCAAACAAAGAAAGAGTTCTTTGGTTTAGTGATAAAGACAAAGTATATAGCTATAAATGAAGCTGCAAGATGATTGTTTGGATTAAAAGTGCATTACAGAACTAGGAATAGTTCCCAAGTCTCATCTTGGATCTAAACATGTGTTGTGGCATTTTCATTTGATTATTAGAATCATTGAACGATGGGAAATCACTATAGAGATAGTGGTCTCTCAAGAACAACATTACATATCCATTAACTAAAGCTTATCCAACAGCAGGATAATCGTCACTTAGAGAAGAAGAGTATAAGATACCATGACGATTGGCTTTAGTGCAAGTGGGAGATTGAAAGTAGTATGCACACAAGCCAATCATGTTTGATGATAAAGCATATACTTTGTAACAATCTTATTCATTTATTAATAAAAATATTAATTTATTAAAGGCTTTTAATTATCTACATGATCTTTGTTTTATAATATGTGATAAACCCATAGTTTTAAGCAATGCTTTTAGAATAATGATGATGATCATTCTAATGAGATCTAAATTCTTAGAAAGCTTAAAACTAAAATAGTTCCCAATCATTGGATTACTAAATTGGGGATTAGTGAATGGGATAGATTGGTACATACGTTGCTTGCTTATTGGATGAGGATGATTGATCTCATGATCATTTTGTGGAGACACCAAAAGCAAGTATGTAGGTGCTTATTAGAGAATAAGTTCAATCGAACGTGGCTCGCTAAGGAATACCTAATGGAGTTTTATTTGCTGTCGATAGGAATTCTGTAGTGATAGTAGTACAAGTGATCCTTGGACTTGAGATCATCATAGTATCTTGTGTATGATGAGTTATACTTTGACTTATTCCTTAAGACCCTTAGGGTATCTCAAAGGGTATGCTTGGGTATAATGAGTTGTACATGGAGATAATGTATGATCAATAAAGAATCTACCACTTCTAATAAAGAAGAGAAATGTCTATGTGATTCGATAAATGACAACCTGAAGTAGTCTTTGGCCAAGGCGAATGAAATTAGAAAGGAGTTTTTAATTTGCATTATTTGGAGTTGTGCATTTAAGGATCGAAATACATATAATTAAATAAAATAAGACTTGACGGTAATTCCATGTCTTATATTTAATTGGGACATTGTATGGTGGAAGGATTGAATCAGATGAGTAACTATTTACTCAAAGGTTCTTTTATGATTAATGTTGAAATCTATATTATCCGAAAAGTTGTTGATCGTTAGGGAGGCTTATCCTATTGTAGAATAAATATTATTTATTTAAATAAATTAATTATTTAATTTATTTATTTAAATAAGATTAGAATTATTCTAATTGATTTATTCTGCTTAGGTTTAATATGGAGAACCTAAAGGGTCACACCATAAAAGGAAGAATAATTATTTAAGAAGTTAATGGCATAATCGTAATAATATGTTAAGTATATTTAATTTAATCTATGGTGATAGAATAAATTAAATAGCTTAATATTTATTATTTAATATTTTAGAAATATTAAATATAAATTAATAAGAGGAGTCTTATTAATATTATTACAATTATTATTATTTTAATTTCTAAAAGAGTTTAGGAATTAATTTAATATAAGTACTCTCATTTATTCCTATTTGGATTAGGAAGAAAAATTAGTTAAAAGAGTTTAATTAATTATCCCTAATAAGATTAAGGAGCTTAATTAATTAAAAGAATTTAATTAATTAAATAAAACCCAATTCCTTAATTGTTAAGATGGGTTGCCCACATCTATAAATAAGAGGAGTCTTATTATGGGTGTAATGGTTGTTGTTGACTTTTTCAACATACGACATAATTCCAATTGTTGGGAGAGTACACCCTTTCTATAGAGATAGAAAAAACTAGGGTTTGAGCCAATACCCCTTTTCTTGAATTTTCTTCTTCCTTGGTGGATCACCTCAGAGGCCAAACATTTGGGTGGCTAACATTGAAAAAGGAAGAACCAAACCCGGTGGATTCAAGATTGAACGCGAAAGGATTTGGAGGTGAACTTGTACCTGAGGAAGCTCGATCTTCAAGGGTATGATTTATTCTTTATCTTTTCGTTTGATTAATAATTGTGCATAAAGGGTGATCCGGGTATATGGTTTGTAAATAATTTTAAACTCTGATTTTACACGCTTCCGCTTAATTTTTGCAATTTGATTGC
This sequence comes from Panax quinquefolius, assembly GCA_020205615.1. Taxonomy (NCBI): domain Eukaryota; kingdom Viridiplantae; phylum Streptophyta; class Magnoliopsida; order Apiales; family Araliaceae; genus Panax; species Panax quinquefolius. The sequence goes on from CM035152.1 coordinate 39,628,181, forward strand.
GTTCAAGAATATTACAAACCTAACAAATCTAGTATATTGTGACACCCCCAAATCTGGGATTTGTTGTTCATTGTCCAAAACATTCATGTCTAACTACCCACAATAAAGGATAATAGCAACATATAGCTTAAATAACTTAAATAAAAATTCTTCCCATTAAAGGGTTACAAAGTCTCAAAACAATCCCAGGTTGTCTAACCTTTATTACAACAATCTTTTGTGGAATTTAAACATATATTAAAATAAGTCTCATCACATAAACTAGATCAAATAAATATAACAAGTCTTCATCACTTGTTCATCTTGCCTTTACCCTTACTAGTGGACAACTCATCAGATCTTTCAACCTTAGCTGCAATATTTTATGCAAGAGTGAGCAAACGATTGCCCACAAGGTACAACAATAATAATAGCACAAGAATAATCAATGGATAGAACTCAACTGAAATAATATAATCTTTTCTTGTCAATAAAAACAAGAACTGAAAACTTAATAAAAACTTAACTTTCGAATCAAGAATAGAATACAAGTCTAAAAGTGCATCTGAGACTCACAAGACCATGAACTACATCTTAGATTATCAAGTATCTCTATTTGAACCTTTAAAAGTCATAAACTAATGGACCTTTGTTCTCGTACTTAGGCCGAGGGATAATCCCTTTGAACCATGTATTGTGCACAAACATCTTAACGCTATCACGTAATATAATCCCTTATAATATGGTTGTTCATCTCAGTTTTGAAATAAGGGTCCACACCAAATAAAGTTTTGTTTGGATTAGGTTCAATAACAGTTCTAAAATTTTAGAACACTCATCAACTATGGACTAGTCAAATCAATAAGGGTTCGCTAGCCATTTAAGAGTTTGACTCAATTATATAAGATTGAACAATGATATTTAAATCAAAGATTGAATCACAACAATATGCAATTGATTAAACATTATATATGCAAAGTATCACTTCCAAAAGAATTAGGAAATCTCATTTGCAATAATGAGCTTGAACAATTTAGGCTTTGAGTAATAACAGATAAGAGTTAGAAACTCGCTTAATAAAAGATTAGAGACAAGAACTTGCCTCATGCGTAAGTTATTAAATTACAATTCACGTTCTTCAAAAGTCCTACATATTTAATTAGGATCACAACATTCAATTAGGTACACTAACATTAACCTTATAGGTTTAATTCCCACTTTAGTTAAACTTGTTAACTTAGTTTAAGTTCTGATAATTACCAATCACACATCACTAATCTGAAATCCCTTGCTTAGCAAATAATAAAACACTTAATCACATCACTAAACTTCACAAACGATAAATTAAAGTCTTTCGCAACTTATTAACTTTACAACTTGAAATCATCATACACACGTTAATAATCTGATATAGTATCTTGTTACATGTCTTAAACATTATCATGAACATTAGACTAGATTAGATTAGGTTTTAAGGACTAAACAAATAACAAAATAACATTGTCTCAATTAGGGAAAGTAGCGATATATTGTAGGTCTCAAGCCTTAAGCATTTGGCGCGATTAGCATGTGAGGTGCTCAAACCCAAACAACTTCAAAGCAGGTAGGCGTAACTGCAGGTCTTTAATGCAGAGAGAAAGAGCGATGCGATCTGTTTGTTGCACTATTTTTCAATCCAACATCCACAGATTTTACATTCAAACAACAAATTACTCAAACTCAAAAGCTATAGACTTCATATAAACATCACCAAGTATGTATACACTGACTTAAACAACAAGACAACTACAGCAGTCAAATTTACATCATTAAATTTCATGTTCTTGCTAAAACTTCATTTTTAGACATCCTAAGCAGAATTAATCACCATGAGTTTGTTTCTCAACCAAATCAGTCCATATTAATTGCATTAGTTTTTTTTGAATGTATTAACATAACCAATAATCAATTTACAGATTAACTCATGATTCAACCATCAATTTAGTCTAAAAATAAGCTAAAATACATGTACTATCACATAAATCAAATTCTTCAATTTAAAATATGTTTATATAAATTTGATACTCCAAAATCGTTTATAAACAACGTAAAATGATTTATACATACTACCCAACACATATAAATAATTTCCTCATGCATCAGCCATGAAAATTCATTTATAGAGAAATAAAAATCATCTTTCAATGAAGAACGATGAAGAATCATAAACCAACAATTTAAAGTCAGATTATTACTTTGATTCTTAGCACATATGATTAAGAGAGCTTTGATTCTTCTTCTTCCTTCTTAGATTTTATAGAATTCCTTCTCTCAATTTCTCTCTTCTCTCAAGCTCTCTTATCTATTCTTAGTTTCTTAGACTTAGGAATAATAATACGTAAAACATAAAACTGATAAAATATAATACACAAATTTAATTTTCATAAGTTTAATAATTAACAGACTTATCAGTTACAAAATTCAAAAGCCACAAGACCCTATTTGGCTAACACTATTAAACCCTCTTTCTAATTTATTTTAATAATTGTTGATTATACCATGTTCTAACCCAATGTTTTGATGACGACTTGTTCATTGGTACTAAATTCTTTATTATGAATTTCAGGAAATTGGTTCAAGAATTGTTTGATGGATTATTCAAGAGTATTAAAGACGATTTGAGTCTTAAGAAAAATATGTAAGGTCATTGCAAATATTTAATTTTTCAATACAAGGCTCTAGGATATTTTATGTGTGCATTAAAATGTAAATTATTTTTGCATGTCTAATATATGTTATTTATTGCTATTAAGAAAAGCGATTTAATTAGCATGCATGCGCGAAAAAGTTTTGTCAAATTAATTGAGTTTTACATGTGTGTTGGTAACTTAAAAATTTTGTTTGTGCCAACTAAGGTGTGATCATTATCTGTTAGAAGTTTAATTGCACATATCTCGATAAAAGGCATTATATATGGCGGTAAAGTTTTTATTAGCACATGCCTTGTAAAATCATGATTATCCTTGAGAGTTGGAATTTGTTATTCTAGGTAACTGTTACTCCTATCATGATATCTTTTGTTTCAAAATTTGGTGTAACAACTGGCGGCAGACTTATTGCTGTGGAAATTGAAAAGTCTAGAAGTGATTTAATTTGACTTGGTCTCTTTATGGATAATTGTTTGAAGAGCCCAACATATATGTATAACTTTCAAAGATAATTGATTTTGTATTTAAACGGTTGTATTGTTGGATTGATTCTTATCAGTTGGCAACGTAAACAAAGTTTGATAAACTGAACAAAATTAGCAACGGTAATATATTTGAGCTATAAAAGAAGAACTAAGATCAGTGGTAATTTACAATACTTACAATACTTAATTGCACTCACATACTTGGAAAGTTATTCTATTCTTAGTGCAAATTTTGAGCTGCTGATCAATTTGATATTTTCAGACAAATTTCGTGAGCTTCATATTGGTGATATCTATCTTTTATTACTTGATCATTGCATTCACTAGTTGAGCCTTGCATTGTTAAATTGCTTATTTTCTTTGATCATTAGACCTCTATTATTGTAATCTTAATTTTTTTAGACTAAGTGTTGTCTAAGGGAATTTAATCCAGGTGAATTAAGGTTTGTTTACAAATAGGTTCAAGGAAGCATAGGTGCTTAAGGAGTGCATTGGTGCACAAGGAGCAAGAGTGCTCAAGAGAATTATTGTAATTCAACTTTTTAGAATCTGATTTGCAACAAGAGTCTTTTAAAGAAATAAAAATGAGTCTCTAATACTAGTTGGTATTGGACGTGGACTAGGCTATTATTATAGAGGGTAATAGCTAAACCACGTAAAAAATCTTGTGTTATTTTTATTACTTGCTTTAACTTAATATCACTCAAGATAATTGATTTGCTTAATGAACTGAATTTAACTATTTATTTCATCATGAAATTTTTTGATTAAATATTCTATTTAGCTTATAAAATCACCAAGATATTTTCTTAAACAAAAATTCAATTCGGTAGACCATATTCATTCAGCAAGCTGCATTCATCAATATAGTAGGATATATTCAATAGTTCGGTTTAAAATTTTAAATTGGCCATAGTCTGTATCCACACTTATTCAACCCCCCCTTCTAAGTGTGCCTTATCTGAATTTCATTTGGTATCAGAGCTTGGCTCTACTTACTTGGTCTTAAAGGTGACTTGTAGGGAAAGATTCTGACATGGCATAGTTTGGAAACACCAATCAAGAAGGTCAATCAAGCAATAGACCTCCACTGCTGCATGGAATAGAAAACTACAACTTCTAGAAATTCCGAATGAGGATCTACCTTAAAAGAGATCCTTGGGAATGGTGGGTTGTGGAGAATGGACCAGTTATTCCTAGGAAAGATGACGGTACTCCAAAAACTTTGCTAGAGATGGATTCAACTGAAACATTCATGGTCTCCTATGATTCAAGGGCTATGAATACTCTACTAAGCGGCATGGTGCAGTCCGAGATTGACAAAGTATCCTCATGCAACATAACTAAGGAAATTTGGGATACTCTAGTGGTGAGTCATGAAGGAACATCAAAAGTTCGAGAAGTTAAACTAAGCATGCTCATGCATGATTATGAAATGTTAAAACTCGAGAAAGATGAAACTATAAAGATGGCTCAAGCAAGGTTCCTTGTTCTTCTGAACTCCTTAAAGCTACTGGACAAATCTATTCCACAAAGTGAGATTAATCGTAAGTTACTTCAGGCTATGCCCAAGAGGTTTGCGTCTAAAATTACTACTCTTCAAGATTTCTCTACTATATCTACTATGGACACACTAACCCTTTTTGGTGAACTTGAAGAATATGAACATCAGTTAAAGAGGTATGGCGATGAGGAGGAAACTCCTCGTAGAAAGGTTCTAGCTCTTAGTGCAGGAAATGAAGAAGAGCTTGATGATGATTCTGATGAAGAGATAGCTATGATGTCAAGGAGACTCAAAGGACTTCTACAAAGGAAGAATAAACGAAAGAATATCTTCAACTCAAATAAAGGCAAAAGAAAGCAAACTGAAGAGACGTGTTTTGAATGTGGACGACCAGGGCACTTCAAGAAGGACTGTTTTCAACTTAAGAATAAAGGAAAAACAGGCTTAAAGGATAATAAGAGAAACAAGGCACTGGTCACTTGGAGTGATGAAGAAGAATATGAGGTTGAGGTTGAGGTCGATGCCAAGGATGAGATAGCTCAAGTATGCTTCATGGGAATAGAAGGTGAATCAAACGAGGTATCTGATTTTGATTTTAATTCCTTGAAACAAGAAAATGCTAAATTAAAAGAAAAGAATTCATATTTGAAAGACTTAGTAAATAAATTAATGGGTGAAGTAGACTCTTTAATCGATGAAAAGAAAGATATTGAAAAGGAATCTACCTGTAAAGAAGAAAAGGTTTTGCTTGCTAAAATTGATTAATTAGATAATTATAACAAAATACTTTTTAATAAGGTAAATTTTTTGAATAATGAAGTTCATAAATTAACTAATGAATTGAAAATGAGAGTTGTATGTATTGATGCATTTAGTGATAAATCACGTATTAAAACATTTCCTAATTATGAACGTCAAAAAGAAATAGATTTACTAAAATCATCTCTTGCTAAATTCGTTCAAGGTGAAGAAAATTTAAATATCATATTAGGTAAACAAAGACCTAGTTTTGAAAGACAGGGAATTGGTTATGATCCTATGCATAAAAAGGGTAATATAAAAATGTTAAAATCAAAATCACGGTTTAAGTTAAATTATTGTTCTCCTTTCACAACATGTAAAAACTGTGGTATTAAAGGTTACTTGGACGTAAATTGCTTTAAGAAAAATAAGATTAAAAAGGTATGGGTTAAAAAGAATGATTTACTTGCGACTAACATTAAATGACCCAAAAATATGTGGCTACCAAACGGATGAATTATCTTTTCTTGACAGGTATGTCTCAAGGCAAGGGTTCCATCTCAAAAGTGGATTCTTGATAGTGGATGGTCACGTCACATGACTGGTAACAAAACAAAGTTTGTGGAGCTAAAAATCAAGAAGAAAATTGGTAAAGTTACATTTGGAGATAATCAAACCTGTGAGATAATCGGAAAAGGTAAAATAGGAAATGGTAAGGTAAATATTGATAATGTACACCTTGTTGATGGACTTGAATTTAATCTTATTAGTATCAGCCAATTAATGGATAATGGTCACCGAGTTAGTTAGTTTTGGTAAAGAAAAATACACTATTTCTCATGGTACTAACAATGTTACTCTAGTTGCACAAAGAGAAGGAAATATATATACTATTGATTTTGAGCAATAGGATGAAGAATTATGTCTTGCATCTATACAAGATGAGGCTAATTTATGGCACAAAAGGATGGGACATGTTCACATGGATTTAATCAAGAAACTGTCCTTAAAAAAATCTCCTCAAAGGATTGTCGAAGATAAAATTCGAAAAGAAAGAAGTATGTGTTCCTTGCCAACTTGGGAAACAAGTAAGAACATCATTCAGTGCAAAGAATATGGTATCAACTTCTCACCTTTACAATTACTTCATTTTGATTTATTTGGCCCAGAAAGGCATGCTAGTATTAATGGTAAATTTTATGCATTTGTAAGAGTTGATGATTTTTCTAGATATACATGGGTATTATTTTTGAGAACCAAAGATGAATCATTTAAAGAGTTTGAGAAATTGATAAGAAATTTAGAGACCAAGTATAGTCTCAAACATATAAAAATTCGAAGTGATCATGGTACCGAATTTCAAAAGGACTTTATTATATTTTGTGATAAAAAAGGTATAAGCCATGAGTTTTCAGCTCCTAGAACTCCTCAACAAAATGGAGTAGTGGAAAGAAAGAATAGAACACTCAAAAGCTTGACTAGAACACTTTTACAAGAAAGCAAACTTCAAAGAAATTTTGGTTTGAGGTCATTAATACTTCATGCTTATGTGTTAAATAAAGTTCTTATTAAGTCTATTATTTTGAAAACTCCTTATGAGCTTTTGAATAACAAAATTCCTAATATAAGTTATTTTAAAGTATTTGGGTCTAAATGTTATATACTAAATACTAGTGATAACTTGGGAAAATTTGATGCTAAAATCTATGAAGGTATTTTCATTGGTTATTCATAATGATGAAGGCATATCGTGTATTTAATATTTACAAGTTATGTGTTGAAGAATCAATTCATATAACTTTCAATGAGACTAACAGTGTTCTTCCAAAATAAAGAGAAGAGGATGCAGGAAATTTGGAGATTTTCACAAATTTAGTAAACCGAAGAGAACCATTCAGCAGACCGAATGGACAAACTCAACAGGCTGAATTGAATAGTACACATGAAAATGAACAAGAAGCAACACAAGATCTTGAAGAAAATTTTCTTCAACAAGAAGAGGTAATTCACGATATTCAAATGCCAAAGACAACTAGATATCTCAAGGATCACCCACCGGTAAATATCATTGGAGATATAAACAAAGGAGTTACCACACGGAGAAGCCTATAAAATCAATGTGCGTTCTCTGCATTTTTATTACAAATTGAGCCAAAGAATGCTAAAGAAGCTATACTTGATGAAAATTGGCTAATGACAATGCAAGAGGAACTTCAACAATTCGAACGATGTCAAGTTTGGGAATTAATGCCTCCTCCTAAAGATAGTTCTGTCATTGGAACAAAATGGGTGTTTAAAAACAAGCTTGATGAGCATGGAACAATCACTCGCAACAAAGCAAGGCTAGTGGCTCATGGTTATAATCAACAAGAAGGGATCGACTACGAAGAAACTTATACTCTAGTTGCATGACTAGAGTCTATTTGAATCTTGTTAGCATTTGCTTGTTACAAGAAATTCAAGCTTTATCAAATGGATGTAAAGAGTGCGTTTCTTAATGGATACATCAATGAAGAAGTCTATGTCAAATAGCCCCCTGGATTCGAACATGAGAAATATCCAAATCATGTTTTTAAGCTAAAGAAAGCTCTCTATGGTCTCAAACAAGCTCCAAGGGCTTGGTGCGAGAGGTTGAGTAAGTATCTTATTTCAAGTGGTTTTACTATAGGTAAAATAGATTCTATATTATTTATTAAACATGAAAAACAAGAAATAATCATTGTTCAAATATATGTAGATGATATAATATTTGGTGCTACTAATGATTTTCTTTGTGAGTGGTTTTTAAAGTGTATGCATAAGGAATTTGATATGAGCTTAATGGGAGAGTTAAATTACTTTTTGGGACTTCAAATCAAGCAAACAAAGGAAGGGATCTATATTCATCAAACCAGGTACACAAAAGAACTACTTAAAAGATTTGATTTTGAAGGAACCAACCCAAAGGCTACACCAATGAGTACATCGATAAAGTTCACATCAGATGATAAAGGTATAGACGTAGAGGTAACTAAATATCAAGGTATGATTGACTCTTTATTATATCTAACTGCATCTAGACCTAATATAATGTATAGTGTATGTCTTTCTGCTTGATTTCAAGCAAAACCCAAAGAATCCCACTTACAAGCAGTTAAAAGAATTTTTAAATATTTAAGTGGTACTATGAATTTAGGGTTATTTTATCCAATAAGTAATCATTTTGAACTAATGGGTTATTCAGATGCTGACTATGCAGGGTTTCAAATTGATAGAAAAAGTACAAGTGATGCTTGTACATTTTTGGGACAAAGTCTTGTTTCATAGCATAGTAAAAAGCAAACTTCAGTTGCTTTATCAACTACTGAGGATGAATATTTAGCTGTGAGGAGTTTTTGCTCTCAAATATTATGGATGAAACAAACTTTATGTGATTTTGATATAATCTTTAATAATGTGCCTATATATTGCGATAATTCTAGTGCTATTGACATATAAAAGAATCCTGTTTTGCATTCACGTACAAAACATATAGAGGTAAGGCATCATTTTTTAAGGGATAATGTTTCAAAAGGGTTAGTTAAATTGGTTTTTATTCCTACAGAAAAACAATTAGCTAATATTTTCACTAAACCCTTGAGTGAGGAAAGATTTTGTATGCTAAGGAGAGAACTTGGAATGTGCATGGTATAATTGTGATTCACGTACTTAACATTTTATGACATGCAGATTATATTTTATGCATATATGTATTATTTATTTTCTACATGATATCTGATAAAATATATCTATTTGCTATTCCTTATCTGTTCAAACTATATTCTAGATACACGTTTCTATTAATATCACCGGATGTCATTTAATTGGGAAACATAAAGGTCTATACCTTGAGATACGGAACAACAGCCGAACAAATTTTTGAAATTAAAAAGACGCACGTCTTTCGATGATAGGGTTTTAATTGATTTCTATTTCTTATATCTTCAACCTTCTTCTTAAATCAGATCTTACACATCCATCATTTATCAAAAAAAAAACCCTTCTTCTGTAACACCATGAAAACCAGAGCTAGCAAACGATCGTCTGGAAAATCAAATGACGAAGGATCTTCGTTGAAGAACGTTAGTGGAACAAAAATAAAATCAAAGCGAGTGCAAAAGAACTCTTCTGTGCATGTGTTTTCTGATGCCACAATATTATCCGACGACTCGGATTCTAGTTTTTCTTTCCTAAAGGCTTTAGAAGCAGAACCATCTCAACGAAGAAAGTTAAAGCAGCCAGTGGATGAAGAACAAATTTTTTCACAGCTAGAGTCTCCTTCAAATCTGGTAAATCCATTTTCATCTTCCATTGATATACAAGAAAATTTCTTCAGAGGATATAGTTTTGAAACTCGTTTTAAAAATTCAATTGCTACAAAGCAATTTGTTTATGAAAAATCTTTGGATCTATTTTATTTCAAACACTCTATTCTGGAAAAACTCTTCACTGATTGTGAAATATCCCCTATGCTGCTTCCTCCTACTATTGCTTATCCTAGATTAGTCCAACAGTTTTACACTAATCTTGAATGCAACGGGGATTGTTTTACAACATATGTTCAAGGAAAGTCATTATTTTTCACTAGTATCGATTTTGGTAGCATTCTTGGTATATCTTCTGCTGGACCTTGTCCTTTTACTCTTAAAGGTGCTACAAATATTCCTTTTCCTCCATTGGAACAGCTTCATATTGTTATGAATGATTATTCTCTTACAACTCTGTTTCTTCCAAAAACTGTGAATGTGTGTCCTACTGCCTGTGTGTTACATAAGTTGGTTAGGTATAATTTGTTTCCACGACTTGGTGGTGGAGCAGATTTTACCTATCAAGATTTAGTGGTTGTGGCTATGATTCTTAAAGGAAAACCTTTCAAAATATCTTTTGATGATGAAATTTCTATCACAAGTAATGAGCTTATCGATACTTCTAATTTGATAAAATCTCATATTACTTTTCATACTGGTGAGTTTGTTCATCTTCTCCTTGATGCTCCTTCTATTTTTCCTAATCAAGACTCATCTTCATCCTCTTTGCCAAATTCTCATGGGCTTGACATTATGAATGTTCTAAATGAGATTCTGCAAAATCAAAATTTTGTGAAAGCTGATTTGGTCGAAATAAGAAATTGACTTGTGATTCTTGAGAAAGGAAAACTACCGATGGATGCTCCAGAAATTAACAAGTTGTATCATCGTGTTGAAGATGAATTCATTGATCTTCAAGTAGGTTTTGAAATACAAACACTGGCCATGGTTGAAGCACTTCAAAGAAAATTCAATAGGAACACCTGTCAGTTGAGTCAAGAGGTTAAGTTTATTAGTTATCAACTCGGGGAGCTTGCAGATTTTATGGCAACAAGATTCAATGAAGTGGGATAGAGATTCCATGTTCCAACCATGTATTCCCCAATCTCAGAATGGCCAATGTGCAATTGGATGGCTGAATACAAGGGTGATTTTCTTGACATGGCACTTCCTCCTACCACTTTTATACCACGACCTCCTCGGTTTGTAGATGATTATTCTTTAGAAGAACATCTTCAACGCATTCTCCATCGTCCTTATTTCACTACCCGTGCTAAACAAAGGGCAAATCTTGAAGACATTGACTAAATTTGCCTGCCTTTCTATCCTTTTTTCCTGATGACAAAGGGGGAGACTTACCGTCAGTTTGTCAGTTCTTTTGATTTGTTTCTTTTGATTTGTTTTTGAGACTATTTTGATATGTTTTTAAAAGACTATGGTTTTATTTGGTTTTTGATAGGCATGACTGCCTGCATGTTAAGACTGATTGTTTTATTTAGTTAATATTATGATGTATTGAATTATATTATTTGGTATGATACTAACATATGCAGGTCGTACAATGAAATTTATTATCCTGAAATAAGTTATATGCATGAATTTAGGGGGAGTTTTCATTTATGTTGTCATCATCAAAAACGGGGAGAATGTTGATTATACCATGTTCTAACCCAATGTTTTGATGATGACTTGTTCATTGGTACTAAATTCTTTATTATGAATTTTAGGAAATTGGTTCAAAAATTGTTTGATGGATTATTCAAGAGTATTGAAGACGATTTGAGTCTTATGAAAAATATGTAAGGTCATTGCAAATATTTAATTTTTCAATACAAGGCTTTAGGATATTTTATGTGTGCATTAAAATGTAAATTATTTTTGCATGTCTAATACATGTTATTTATTGCTATTAAGAAAACTGGTTTAATTAGCATGCATGCGAAAAAGTTTTGTCCGAATTAATTGAGTTTTACAAGTGTTGGTAACTTAAAAATTTTGTTTGTGCCAACTAAGGTGTGATCATTATCTGTTAAAAGTTTAATTGCACATATCTCGGTAAAAGGCATTATATATGGTGGTAAAGTTTTTATTAGCACATGCCTTGTAAAATCATGATTATCCTTGAGAGTTGGAATTTGTTATGCTAGGTAACTATTACTCCTATCATGATATCTTTTGTTTCAAAATTTGGTGTAACAACTGGCGGCAGACTTATTGCTGTGGAAATTGACAATTCTAGAAGTGATTTAATCTGACTTGGTCTCTTTATTGATAATTGTTTGAAGAGCCCAACATATATGTGTAACTTTCAAAGATAATTGATTTTGTATTTAAATGGTTGTATTGTTGGATTGATTCTTATCAGTTGGCAACGAAAACAAAGTTTGATAAACTGAACAAAATTAGCAACGATAATATATTTGAGCTATAAAAGAAGAACTAAGATCAGTGATAATTTACAACACTTACAATACTTAGTTGCACTCACATACTTGGAAAGTTATTTTATTCTTGGTGCAAATTTTGAGTTACTGATCAATTTGATATTTTCAGATAACTTTCCTGATCTTCATATTTGTGATATCTATCTTTTATTACTTGATCATTGCATTCACTAGTTGAGCCTTGCATTCACTAGTTGAGCCTTGCATTGTTAAATTGCTTATTTGCTTTGATCATTAGACTTCTATTATTGTAATCTTTGTTTTTTAGACTAAGTGTTCTCTAAGGAAATTTAATCCAGGTGGATTAAGGTTTGTTTACAAAAAGGTTCAAGGAAGCATAGGTGCTTAAGGAGTGCATTGGTGCACAAGGAGCAAGAGTGCTCAAGAGAATTATTGTAATTCAACTTTATAAAATCTAATTTATAACAAGAGTCTTTTAAAGAAATAAAAGTGAGTCTCCAATACTAGTTGGTATTGGACGTGGACTAGGCTATTATTATAGAGGGTAATAGCTGAACCACGTAAAAAATCTTGGTGTTATTTTTATTACTTGCTTTAACTTAATATCACTCAAGATAATTGATTTGCATAATAAACTAAATTTAACTATTTGTTTCATCATGAAATTTTTTGATTAAATATTCTATTTAGCTTATAAAATCACCAAGATATTTTCTTAAACAAAAATTCAATTCGGTAGACCATATTCATTCAACAAGCTGCATTCATCAATATAGTAGGCTATATTCAATAGTTCGGTTTAAAATTTTAAATTGGTCATAGTCTGTATCCACACTTATTCAACCCCCCTTCTAAGTGTGCCTTATCTGAATTTCAATAATTCATTTATTATATAGTTTATTTGTCACATCTTTAAATAATTAAATTATAATCATATTAATTCAATTAAACTCTATAATAAAATTTCCATTTACCCATTAAAATTATTAAACAAATTAATTAAAATTAAATTAGAACATCACCATTATATAATATGATAATTATTTTACAATTCATTTAATTTAATTAACTCATTAAATTAAAACTTCAAAATACAAAATTACTAAACATTAATTTAATTAATATATTACACTTAATTAAATTACTCCATATCAATCCATCAAATATTTATTTAAATTCAATAAATATTTTTAACAAATAGAAAAAATCACATTCGTTACATCATTTCCTCCTTAAAAGGATTTTGTCCCCAGAATCACGACTCAATTAATACATCCCCTTACATTCTTCCCCCCTAAAAAGATTTTTTCCCCAGAATCGCTACACACAGACTAAGCAAATAACTGAGGATAATTTTTATCATTTTGTCTTCGAGTTCCCACATAGCTTCTTCAGCATTGTGGTTTCTCTAGATTACCTTAACAGAAGGTATTACTTTGTTTCTGAGTACTTGCTCTTTCCTGTTAACTATCTGAACAGAAACTTCTTTATAAGACAAATCTTTTTCAAATTGTAACGGTTCATACTTTATGACATACTTGTAATCGGGCTTGTACGGTTGTAACACCGAAACGTGAAAATTTTTATGGATATGTTCTAATTCCGAAGATAATGCTACCTCATATGCCACTTCACCAATTCTTTGCAACACCTCGAAGGGTCCTATGAATCTCAAGCTCAGTTTACCCTTCTTACCAAATCAAAATTTCCCTTTCTAAGGAGACACTTTCAAGAAAACAAAATTGCCAAATTCAAATTCTCGATTCTGTCGGTGTTGATCAACATATTTCTTCTGTCTGTCTTGAGCAGCTATCAATCTCGCCCTAATCACTTTAATGATTTCTGCGGTCTGTTGTACCAATTCCAGTCCTAGAAGTTGGTGTTCACCAACTTCATCCTAGCATAATGGAGTTCGACATTTTTTGTCGCACAACGCTTCGTAAGGCGGCATGCCAATACTTGCGTGGTAACTCTTATTATAAGAGAATTCTACCAACGGTAGATGATCATCCCAATTTCTCTTGAAGTCCATGATACAAGCTCTTAACATGTCCTCTAATATTTGGATTGTTCTTTCATTTTACCCATCGGTTTGGGGATGGTACGCTGTGCTTATTCTCAACTGCATTTTCATGCATTTCTATAGTCGCTTCTAGAAGTTTAATGTGAAACGTGGATCTCTATCTGATACAATTGACATCGGAACACCGTGTCTTAACACAATCTCCTTAACATACAATTTCACCAATTGATCCAAATTGAATCTGATTTTGATAGGTAAGAAATGCTCTGATTTTGTTAGTAGATCCACTTTAACCCAAACTGCGTTAAAACCTTTCTGAGTCATTGGAAGGCCTACCACGAAATCCATTGTGATATTCTCCCACTTCTATTCTGGTATTTCCAGCGACTGTAACAACCCGCTTAGGCTCTGATGTTATACTTTAACCTTCTGACACGTTAGACATTTAGCAACACAATCGACGACGTCCCTTTTCATATTCGACCACTAGAAATATTGACGAAGGTCTTGGTACATCTTTGTAATTCAAGGGTGAATCGAATATCTTGAGCTATGAGCTTTGCTCAAAATTTCCTCTTTAACCTTTGGTACTGGCAGAACCCAGATTGTCCCCTCAAATCATAGCAATCCCTCTGTATCAACTTTGAATTTCACTACATCACCTTCAGACACACTTTTCCTGATTTTCTCACATTCTTCTTCCTAAAGTTGAGCTTCTTTTACATTGTCTACCAAAGTTGGACATGCCTCTATCTAGAACAGTTTTTTTTCGGACTTCTTCAGATATTTCACCTCCAACTCCAGCTTCGCCATTGCTGAGATTAGCTCCTCTTGAGTAGTTAACATAAATAGTTTCTCCTGACCCTTTCTGCTTAAGGCATCGACAACAACATTCACTTTACGTGGATGATATAGAATCTTGCAGTCATAGTCTTTTATTAGTTCCAAACATCTCTTCTGACGCATGTTCAGATCCTTCTGTGTAAAGATATACTTCAGGCTTTTATGGTCCTTATATATCTCACACTTCTCCCGGTAAAGATAATGCCTCCGAATTTTCAGAGCAAACCCTACCACAGCCAACTCCAAATCCTGAGTCGGATATCCTTTTTCACACTCCTTCAATTGCCGCGATGCATACGTAATGACCTTGCCATTTTGCATAAGCACACAACCTAGTCCTTTATTAGATGCATCATATATACCACAAAATTTCATGTACTATCTGGCAGAGACAACACAGGTACCGTACTTAATCTTCTCTTCAACTCTTGGAAACTTTCTACACACTTCTCCGTCCAAACTAACTTCATTGCCTTCCTTGTTAAATTTGTCAATGGAGTGGCGATTTTGGAAAAATCCTAAATAAAATATCTATAGTAACCTGCCAAACCCAAGAAAGTCCTCACTTTCAACAGTGTTTTCCGCTAATCCCAATTTATCACAACTTAAACCTTTGATGGATCCATTGAAATTCCATCTTTGTCAATAACGTGCCCAAGAAATTACGCACGATCCAACCAGAATTCGCATTTAGAGAACTTTGCATACAACTTCTCCCTTCTTAATGCTTCCAACATTACCCTTAAGTGTTCAACATGCTCCTCCGTGGTTTTGGAATACACCAAAATGTCATTGATGAACACCAAAATAAATTTATCCAAAAATGGTTTAAACACCCTGTTCATCAAATCCATGAATGTTGCAGGTGTATTGGTTAAACCAAATAAAATTACCAGAAACTCGTAGTGACCATACCGAGTTCTGAATGTCGTTTTTGGTATATCTTCCTTCCTCACCTTCAATTGATGATATCCACTTCTCAAATCTTACTTCGAGAAATATCTAGCTCCCTTCAGCTGATTTAACAAGTTATCGATCATTGGCAACGTATACTTATTTTTAAACGTGACCTTATTCAATTCTCTATAATCAATGCAGAGCCACATTGATCTGTCCTTCTTCTTAATAAACAACACCGATGCTCCCCACTAGAGCCATATGGTATGGAGCCTTCGATATTAGGCGGTTCTTAGTGCTAAATCGATCATGAACTCAACTTCCCTGTCTGGCAGAAGTCTTGACAAATCATCTAGAAATACATCCATAAAATCTCTAACGACTAGTATTTTCTCTATTTTTGTACCCTTCTTCTGAGTATCGAATATGTAGGCTAAGTACCCTACACATCTTTTTCTAGTAACTTCCTGGCCTGCATCATCTTCAGATAACAAGCTTGTCTAGTTGACTTGCTGCCATAGAATACTACCTTTAACAGAGTCATAAGGTTTACACAATTCTTTTGGCAACCAATTACCGCTCCATAATTGAATAACCAAACTATCCCTAAAATAACGTCAAATTCCCTAAGTTTAATTGGAATTAGATATACCATCATCATGTTTCCCTTAATATCCACCCTACATTTCTTGTGTACAAACCTAACAGGTATTACCTCCTTATTCGCAATTTCTATGTTCAAAGGGTAATCTAATTCCTCTTTAGGCAAATCTAAATTCTTAGCAAAATCATCGGATATAAATGAACAAGTAGCACCTGAATCAAATAATACGTAAGCATTTATATCATTGATCAAAATAATACCTGAAACCACATCCTTTTGACTGCACAACATCCTAAACGGTCATGTTGAAAGTTCTGGCGGTGGGTCGGTTCAATGGAGTTGATCCAGTAATAGTTAAAGTTCCACCACTATTATTTCTCCTACTTCCACCTACTCCTTCTGCTGCCTTTTTGGGACAATCACGAACCAGATGATCATTTGACCTGCAAGTGAAACAAGCACCTTCTTAGCACTAGAGCAGTTTGGCGCTTTGTGGCCCTCTTGACTACAATTGTAGCAAACCCTTTTCCCCTTCATGCATACTCCCATGTGATTCTTTCTGCAAGTAGCAAAAGCCTCCACCCTCTTCTTCTGACTCCCCTATCGATTCCTAGTAGAAAAGTTATCATTCCATTCTCTTTTGACTGCTACCTCCACCATTGCTACCACAAGCTTTATTGTTCTCATTTTCATTCTTCTACTCCTGATTATATTTGGTAAGGGCATCGCTTCCCCCTTCTGCAATGATTGCCTTCTCCAAAATCGCTGCAAATGTATTTAGTTGGAACATCGAAAATTTGCTATACAACCAGGGCTTCAATCCCTGCTCAAACCTTCTGGTCTTCCTTTCATCTGTATTCACTTGATACGTCGAAAACATTACCAACTCATTGAACTTCGCGGTATAATCCGGTACAGACATATATGGTACCTTGCTTCAACTCTAGAAATTGAACTTCCATCTGGTTCCGCGAACTCGTTGGGAAATACATCTCAAAAAATATTTCTTTGAATCTATCCCACGTAATTATTCCCTGTCCCCCTCGAACCTTATTTGCTCGCCACCAGTAGCTGGCTTACGACTTTAGCATGAACATTGCAAAGGCAGTTTTCTGATCGTCATTGACCCTAGTAACATCAAAAACCTTCTCCATTTTCATAATCCAAGTCTGGGCTTCGATCGGATTCATGGAAACTTTAAACTTTGGTGGTCCTACTGCTTTGAAATCTTTGAATGAAGTAGCTTGAGCTTATGGCTGATTCGCAAGTGCATCTGTTAATAGGTTTACCAGTTGCTGAACTAGATTGGCGTTGACCTCATTATTTTTATTCGTAGATCCCTCTCGAGCTTATTGACATGTTTGGCATCTTCGTGGAGACATCTTTTTGTTTAAGATCTACACTTATTAGATTCTTACTCAATTTCTTAAGTATTCAAGACTTATCTTAAACATTTTAAGATTAACACTTAACACACAACATCTTCAATAAACTCTGATATTTTTTTCATTCATGATTTTAAACATAGAAAAAATAACATCACTGCTATTTACATCAACTGTCCCGAGATAAATGAAAACTTCAGGACTAAATCATCATATCCCATTATCTATAACAATATTGGGATTTACATCTTATTTACTTCATAGTTATTTACATAACTTATTATTCTTTCTATCATGACCTACTAATACGTCGCACAACTTCACCACGCTCTTCCTCCATGATACGGAACATCGTCCTACGATCCATCATATACTACGATAAGTCTTCGAAATGAACCGAATAGTAAAAGTCTCGGTCCTGGGTCCTATCAATCGCGGTATGGAAAAAAAGTCCATCTCATCAATCTTTGTCTTCTTTTCACGAACCTCATCCTCAACACGATTTGCGAGTTGAGAAGCCTTCACCCAAGCGTCTATAGCTCTTGCTCGCTTAGTAGACTCCTCTCTTAGGTCACCCTTTAATTTCTCAACCTCCGCCAATAACTGCTCCATGTGACTCTATGTCTGAACTAGCGTCCATTCCACGTTTCCAAGATGTTCATCAAGATCCTGGATCATATCATCCTTCTGCTTTATAGCGGTCTGACGTATATCTGACAGCTCCTCCAATTCCCTAACTCTATGTTACGGTTATACAATGCATCATACATCTCGGCATCGATAGAGTTAGGTGGAAACTCTAAAGGATCCTCATCTTCCTCTTTATCTATCTCTATCTCATCCTCCTGATCAAACTCAGGCTCATGCTCCTAACCCACAACTGTAACCAAAGGTGATGGCTCCCTTAGCACTAGCTGCTCCCAGACTGTATGAATGTCTCTAGGCTCCTTCTCTCTAGGCAATCAAGGTTCCTTCTCCCTATTTTGACTGGATCCTCCAACATTAGTCATCATGAAAACAATATTTTAAGATTTAATTACTAAACGATACGACTTGGTACTCGCGAACACATTTTTTATTAACACATAAGCACATAAAGTCTGTTATTATTTATCTTTAATGAATTTCTTAATTCATTCCTTAGAACTCGATATGAGTTTATCACCATATTTTCGATCTCATAAAAGGCTATTACCTAAGGTTTCTCCCACCTAAGGTTCATAACCTAAAGCTTTGATACCAACTTGCGCACCCCCAAATCTGGGATCTGGTGTTCACTGTCCAAAACATTCATGTCTAACTACCCACAATAATGGATAATAACAACATATAACTTAAATAACATAAAAAAAATCCTCCCCATTAAAAGGTTACAAAGTCTCAAAACAATCCTATGTTGTCTAACCTTTATTACAACATTCTTTTGTGGAATTTAAACATATATTAAAATAAGTCTCATCACATAAACTAGATCAAATAAATATAACAAGTCGTCATCACTTGTTCATCTTGCTTTTACCCTTACTAGTGGACGACTCATCGGATCTTTCAACCTTAGCTGCAATGTTTTATGCAAGAGTGAGCAAACGATTGCCTACAAGGTACAATAATAATAATTGCACAAGAATAATCAATGGATAGAACTCAACTGAAATAATATAATCTTTTCTTATCAATAGAAACAAGAACTGAAAACTTAATAGAAACTTAACTTTCAAATCAAGAATAGAATACAAGTCCAAAAGTGCATTTAAGGGTCACAAGAACATGAGCTACGTCCTAGGTTATCAAGTATCTCTACTTGAACCTTTAATAGTCATAAACTATATGAACCTTTCTTCTCGCACTTAGGGGGATCAGCCTTTCGTACCATGTATTGTGCACAAACATCTTAACGTCATCTAGTAATATAATCCCCTATAATAGGGTTGTTCTTCTCAGTTTTGACATAAGAGTCCACATTAAAGAAAGTTTGATTTGGATTAACTTCAATAACAGTTCTAGAATTTTAGAAAGCTCATTAACTATGGACTAGTCAAATCAATAAGGGTTCACTAGCCATTTAAGATTTTGACACAATTATATAAGATTGAACAATGATATTTAAATCAAAGATTGAATCACAACAATATGCAATTGATTAAACATTGTATATCCAAAGTATTTCTTCAGAAAGAATTAGAAAATATCATTTGGAATAATGAACTTGAACAATTTAGGCTCTGAGTAATAAGAGATAAGAGTTAGAAAATTGCTCAATAAAAGATTTGAGACAAGAAACTTGTGTAATGATAAAAAGGTAGGGATAGAAAACTTGCACAATGTAAAAGTAGGGTTTAAGAACTTGCCTCGTGTGTGATGCCCCCAAAATAGGTCCACACAACCCATTTTGAGTCTCCAAAATATATACTACAAAATTTAAATACAAACTTTCTTATTTACAACTATTAAACTGTCGTGCAAAATGTGACCACACATACTATGAGTTTTAATACAAATATTGACCGTACATAATACGACAATATCCAAACTCAAATTAAGTCCTCATTATTACAATTATTATCACATTATTTCACAACATAGTGAAGACCTCTACAATAACTATCTCGGAACATTACTCCACTCCTCGACCAGTCCCAGCTACACTTTCATTTCCTGAGAAGAATAATGGAACAAAAAAGAAAAGAGTGAGCTCAAATAGCCCAGTAAAGGATATTATGACTAAGATAATGAAGAATAAATTATCTTTAGCCTTCAACAATGATAAATTAGATAAAATATAATGGACAACAAGTTTTAGATCAATAACTACAGCTGTGACGCCCCAAAAATAGGTCTACACAACCCATTCCGAGTCACCAAATACATGGTACAGAAACAACTACAATTTTATTATTACAATTGTTGTGCAAAATACGACAACACATATACTGTGAGTTTAAAAACAAATATTATCTTTTAGACAATATCCACACTCAAATAAGTCCTCATTAAAATTATTGATACACTATTTTACAAAATAGTGAGAACTGCTAAAACAACTATCTAGAACCATCATTCCATACCCCGACTAGTTCCTGCTATATTCTCGCCTCCTAAGAAGAAAAATAGAATAAAAAGGAAAATGGTGAGCTCAACTAGCCCAGTAAAGAATATTATGACTAAGATAATGAAAACAAAAATTATCGGTAGCCTTCAATAAATCAGATAAAATATAATGGACAACAAGTTTTAGATCAATATTCGCAGCAGAAATAACAATTCATTAGAAGAGTTAAGTAGAGAATGAAGTCTACTATCTTCTATGATTTAAAAGTCCATCATCAATATTTTATCCCTGTAACATCAATAAACAAATATTCATCTTTGCACTATGGGCCAAAGATATTCATTCGTATCCCCAGTTGGTCATATTCATCTCAACACCTGTTCGTCTTTGCACTACTGGCCAAAGATATTCATCAGATAATCATTCATCTTTGCACTACAGGCTAAAGATATTCAGTTATATCACCATTTAAGACTCAGGATGATGAAAATAAAGAAAATGAATCCAGCGTGATAAAAGATAAAAAATTAGAGATTCGTACTTTAGTTTATCCAAGTTCAAAAATACTCCATAATAATTAATTGTGGAGCAAAATTCAAGAATAAAGATCAAAACTTGGATACACTAAAAGATAGTAACCATAATAGACAACTTGAACAAAGAAAAGAATATTTAATTTTTCTGTGAATAGTGTTGTATACGTGAATAGTACCGTATACGTGAATAGTAACCCCGACAGAAAAGGTAAAAATTTCACAAGAAAAATCATACTTCCTGAATAGTACTCGTGAATAGTATCGTATTCATGAATAATGTCGTATACCTGAATAGTGCCGTATAAGTGAATAGTAATCTCGACATGAAAAGGTAAAAATTTCATAATAAAATTCATACCAATATTTTGGTATTATGATATTGAAAGAAATAATATTATTTATGAAAAAAATAACATCCCTTACCTCAAAAGAATAGTACTTCTGGCTGAAATATTAGATATAAATGTTGAAGGAAACTTTGTAGAAGAAAGTGTTTCCAAATTCCAAATGGAAAATGACTGAAATCTACATACAGATGATTTTCAACACCTCTATTCCAACAAAACACTGATAAAACACCTCAGCATTAATTCCTTCCTTTATATCCACATAAAATAAATATTTCCTTATCATATAAATCAATAATTAATTATTCACAAATAATATTACAAAATCAAAATAATGACAACCAGGTCGTTCCGAGGAAAGAGGGGGCTTTCCGATAAGGATTTCTCCTTACTGACGTGCAATTAGGTGACCAAACCCCTTTCCTAGACAGAACTTCCTTAGACATTGCCAATAATGCTATCTAATAATATTATTTTAATAATATGAATTATTGATCTGATAATAGAAAATACTGTGTAGTGACAATTATTGAATCAATAATATAAAATATCAATGTAGCAATTATTGAATCAATAAAATAAAATATTGAATAGTAACTACTGTAAAAATTATTGAGTAGTGACTTCTTACGTAAGAATCAATAACACCGAAAAAGGCAGTTCAATCTCAAAGACAACCCCGAGATATTCAGTTCCAGCCCCGGAAATAACATTGGGAGTCTCAACATCAATCTCGGAGATGACCCCGAGGAGTGCAGTTGTAGTTCCAGAGATAACCCTAGAAAAGGTAATTTCAACCTTTGCAATCAGCTTCAACCTCAGCGATAACCCCGAGCCACTCAGTCCCAAACCCGGAGACAACCCCGGGAGGTCAGGCGCACCTCGGAGGTAACCCTGAGGACGTTCAACACTTGCAGTAGCCCAATCTCAAAGATAACCCTAAGCAATGACTGTTATATCAGCCCAAACCGGAGATAACCCTAGTGAGGGGCAAAATCGTCATTTTTCCACCATGATCCCATATGTGCGCCGTCTTAACATATTTCAACATACATTATACACAATAGTGTCCTACAAAAACCAATAGCTTCAATCCCGAGTGACTACTAAACAGGATAACACACCAGATAGAATTTGAAGACTTGAAGACCAAAGGCATGGTCCCATCTTCCTGACTTCGTACAACCTCTAATCCTATGTCATTTGTGTAGCTCTCGACAACAGTACTCTAAAAAAGGTCTTATACACCTCAATCAGATGCCCAGATTGAAGTTCTGAAAGTTTGAGCGGATAACACGTTGCATGCGTGCACGTACTTCAAGACAACAGGACCCGCGGAGCCCAGGGAACCCCTAGCAGCCGCAGGTGCACCTGTGGCTCCCCCCTCTATAAATAGAGGGCTTGGGGTGGCCATTTTACATAGAGAAAAGGCGAGGAAGCCCTGTCCAATTTGCTCTGTACACACTATAAACTGAATGCTTTCTCATTTTAAACACCTATGAGCTCATATATTGCTATATTTTATCGGTGGAAACCGAGTATTCATCCACTTAAATCTATTGAAGTCCTCTTTGGCAGTCCATTGTAAGCCTTCTTAGACTTCTTAAAGCCTTTCTCCACTACTGTGCACACACCGTTCTTCACGTTGAGAGTCGTGTTGCGTGTGCATGCCTGGACTTCGATCCGTGGCTTTTTATTTTTTATTATATATATATATATATATATATATATATATATATATATATATATATATATATATATGGACTAACAATATCGATTTTCTTTGGACTCACATCCGGAGCATTTATTGCTTATATATATATACTTATATATAAACTGTGGTCGAACTTTGTTCGATGAGCCTAGACTCACGTCCGAAGCGTTTATTGCTTATATATATACATATATATAAACTATTGTCAAACTCTGTTTGATGAGCCTGAATTTTATATATAAATTCACCGGATATTATATATATATAAATATATTTCTGTCAGGCCTTGAGTTTACTTCATGGCCTTTTACTGCTTTATTTACATTTCGTCCCGCCTGGAGTTTACTTCATGGCAGTTGATCATTTTTACTGCTTTATTTACATTTCGTCCCGCCTAGAGTTTACTTCGTGGCAGTTGATCGTCTTTACTACTTTATTTACTTTTCCAATCCCCCATGGAGTTGCTTCGTGGTGATCAATTGTCTCTCTATATATATTTATCGCTTTTATATATTTACATTTCCAATCCCCCATGAAGTTCGCTTTGTGGTGGTTGATCGTCTATATATATATATGTATATATATATATATATATATATTCTGACTTTTTATATATATAATCGCTATGACTTTCATACAAACTGCTACATCATATGAGCCTAGGAATCATGTGATCACAGATTCAGTCTCCTGAATCTAGATTCGGTTCTGGTGATGAACATTTTTGGCTGTAATCAGCTTGAACATTATTTACGATGTTCGAATTTCCTTAGATGACTCTTATGCCCACAAGGAGTTCAGTATTTCTAAGTATATTATTTTCTCGAAGATGCCTCACATATCGAAAATAAAACAATCAAGCCAAGCATATAATAAAATGGAAGTATCAAAGGCCTCAATTATTATTGAGCATAAGGGTTTGAAAAACCTCTTTTACAAAACATCACTACTATATCTTGTTAAAACTGAACTTTTATACAAAATTCAAACCCTTTGTATATAGGTGCGAACGAGGCATAACACTACTTCCAAATAATTGCACATTGACCCATATACACACACATTCATATAACAGTTTAATTGAAAAGTGGCGGTCACCGTGGTAACACGGATAATCAAGCCCCTAGACCCTAACGAATCTTGGTTTCATAGACCAGTTTAGCAGTGTTACATCACTTTGTCAATGTACAAACCTTTTCTCCGTTGAGTTGGTGCAACAATTAAAAAATACCAACTGGTGACTCTTACAGTCCAATCATCGACATATACATGTCGGACCTTTTCACAACTTGTTTTTTCAAATAAATCTCACCTAACATGAGAACACCAAAATACAAGAACATAAAAAGGACAAAAAAAATCCCGAAGTCGACAGGTGGCGACTCTGCTGGGGACATCCAGTAAGAGGGCTTAAGCCGCTATTACAAGCTTTTCAAAACTGTTATATGCTTGTGTGTGGATGTTGCATTTACATTTGAATGAATGTGTACAAATGCATTTACTTACTACACTTAATGCTTTATAATATAGTGCTTCGCACATATCATCATTTCCATAATAGTGAGACACGTTGTAAGTGAATGTATGTTGTGTGGTCCCTCCAACAGGAGGTTATCCTTTCGATGTTTGATTACTGGACTCGTAGGGAGACTAATTCTAGCGAGGCTCAAGAAAGGAACCACCTAGATTCGCTCTAGTTGAAAGACCAGATTAGCTTCCCGTCAAGTAAATTGCGATGGTCTGGGAACCTTCATGCCAAAGAATCATGAGAGTAACCTATGATAGGTCAGCCTCTGATAAACCAAAAGCGGAGGGAAGTCTCTTCATACTTTCCCATTTCAATTACTTGTAAATTCAATTACTTATAATTACATTCCATGTCAATCTCATTGTAATGAAGAATATAAAGGAAAATGTGTACATGCACTCCTTTTTTACCATGCTATCTTACAAATAGCTAACATTCGTTTTGTAGGATAATACTCCTAAAACGAACACATCACATAGCATGTAAACATTTGTACATTCCCTAAGACTAAACTACATAAGTTTTTTGTAGGGAAATAATTGGGCCTGTTACCCATTCAAAGCCCAAAAAGGCAACAAGGCTACAGCCAAGCATGGCTTCATCTGGTCAGTCTAGGCCTACTCTTGTCTCTCGCGAGGAGTTTGAAGGACTAAGCAAACAGATTATAGATTTGGCTATTCTACTTAAAGAACTACACCAGCCTACTCAAGGTCCATAACTACCCATACATACAAAATCCTCTGCATAGGGAGGAAGTCAAGGTCTGTACAAAGAAGCTCACATACCTGAGTTTCAGCTGGATAAAACTAATAAAATTCCTGAAATCACCTACCTCAAAGAAGATCTAAACACCGGTGAGATTAGGCAGAAAGTCTTTTAAATGGAAGATACCATTAGGTCTATCAAAGGGATTGGAACACATGGGAGTGTTTCATATGCTGACCTTTGTATATTCCCTGGTGTTCATTATCTAGAAAATTTCAAAACTCTTGACTTTGAAAAGTATGATGGGTTAGGAGATCCTTACACACATTTGAAGATATTTATTGGAGAATTTGGATCTTATGCAGAAGATGAAAAGCTCAGAATGCAGCTATTTCAAAAGATTCTAACTGGAGAAGTCAGGTCATGGTATACTAGATTAGACAATTCTAAGATCCATAGCTGGGAGGAGCTAGCTCATGCCTTCCTCAGTCAGTACAATTTTCAGTCTCAGATGGCTCCAACCGGTACCAAATTACCAAGGTCAAGAAATAAGCCAATGAGTCTTTCCGAGAGTATGCTCAAAGCTGGAGGCGCCTTACTGCTCAAGTTACTCCCGCTATGACTGAGTCAAAAATGGTGATGACCTTCATAGACATACAAGAATCTCCCTTCTATGAGAGAGTCTTAGCTGGCATTGGCAAGCTATTTTTTGAAATGATCAGACATGGAGATCAGATGGTTGAGATAGGATTGAAGTCAGGAAAGATTCAAGACCTAGCCGCTTTAAAAGCTGTTGCTGAGCACATCCAATCTGGAAGTTATTGTAACAACCCCAAAAGGGTCCATAAGAAGAAAGAGGAGGATGTTTACTTGATATTATAAGGCCAGAAAGGCAGTTAGAACATGCTTATCCATAGGAGAAAGTACTACCATTTTCAAGAACAATCTTTAAACCCTCAATTGCCCAAAAGTGGAGAAGTCCAATGCAAACGAGTGTTCACACCTGTAGACGTTGGGATTTTTATTCGTCCCTTTTCTGTTCTTGTTCTTTGGTGTTCTCATGTTATGTGAGATTTGTTTGAAGAAACAAGTGAAAAAGGTTCGACATGTATCATGTTGATGATTTGATTGTAAGAGTCGCCAGTTGGTGTTTTTAACTGGTTGCACCAACGTAACCGAGAAAAGGTTTGCACATTGACCCAGTGATGTGACACTGCTAAACGGGTCTGTGAAACCAAGATTCATTTGGGTTTGGGGGCTTGATTATGCAGAGGGAAGGTGTTAGGTACCCCCCAACATCCGTGTTACCATGGTGACCGCCACTTTTCAAGAAACTGTTATATGAATATGTGTGTGTGTGTGTGTGGATCAATGTGCAATTTATTTGGAAGTAGTGTGAGGCCTCGTTCGCACCTATATACAAAGGGTTTGAATTTATATGAAAAATTCAGTTTTAAACATGATATCGCAGTGAAGTTTTGTAAAAGAGGTTTTTCAAACCCTGTGCTCAATAGTAATTGAGACCTTTTCATATTCCATTTTATCATTTAAATGTTCGACTTGTTTGCTTTTATTTTCGAGATGTGAAGCATCTTCGAGAAAATAATATATATATATATATATATATATATATATATATATATATATATATATATATATATATATAGTGATCTTAGAACTCCTCATGGGCATGAAAGCCATCTAAGGAAATTCAAACACTGCATGCATAATTTACAAGTCGCTACGAGTTGAAAATGTCCATCATGAATCAGAATCTAGATTGATGGCAATCAGTAATCACATGATTCCTAGGCTCACATGATGCCATAATTTATATGAAAAGTAGTAAGCAAGTTATATATATAAAAGTCAGATATATATATATATATATATATATATATATATATATATATATATATATATATATATGATCAACCACCACGAAAGCACCTCTGGGGGATCGGAAATGTAAATATATAAAAGCGGTAAATATATATATATATATATATATATATATATATATATATATATATATATATATGATCAACCACCACGAAGCACCTCCACGGGGATCGGAAATACAAATAAAGCAATAAATCGATCAACCGCCATTTAAGTAAACTCTAGGCGGGACGAAATGTAAATAAAGTAGTAAAAGGCCACGAAGTAAACTCCCGTCCTGACAGATATATATATATATATATATATATATATATATAGCAAGTAAACGCTCCAAACATAAGTCTAGGCTCAATCAAGGCATAACTCGATAATGTTAGTCCATATACATAAATATATACATATATAAGTATATATATATATAGACAGAAATGAAAACCACAGACCGAAGCCGGGCATACACACACAACACGACTCTCAATGTGAACAATAGTGTGTGCAAAGATGAAGAGAAAGGCTTTATAATGTGTAAGAAGGCTTACAGTGGGCTACCAAAGAAGACTTCTAGGACTATAAATGGATGAACACTCAGCTCCCATTGGTAAAAATATAGCTATATGTGAGCTAACAGGTGTTTAAAATGAGAAAGCACTCAATATGGGGTGTGTATAAAGCAAATTTGACAGGGCTTCCTCACCTTTTTTTCTCTTACAAATGGCCACCCTAAGCTCTATGTTTATAGAGCTGGCGGCCGCAGATGCACCTGCGACTACTCGGGGTGTCCTGGGCTCCGCGGGTCCCTCCATCTCAAAGTACGTGCACTCGTGCACTATAATGTCCGCTCGAACTTGCAGAACTTTAATCCGAGCATCTGAATGAGGTGTATAAGACCTTCTCCAGATTGCTTTTGTTGAGAGTTATGAAATGACATAGGATTAGAGGTTGTACGAAGTTAGGAAGAGGGGACCATGCCCATGGTCTTCAAGCTTCAAATTCTATCTGGTATGCTGCCTTGCGTAATAGTCACTCGGGATTAGAACTCCTTGGCTCTTGTGGGACATTGCTGTGTAGAAATGTATGTATGAGATGTTGAGACAGTGAGCTGGGGGTTGAGGTGGAAAGGTGACAATTTTTCCCCTCATCTAGGTTATCTCCGGTTTAGGCTGATAACAGACGTTGCCCAGGGTTATCTTTGAGATTGGACTGCTGCAAGTGTTTGAATTCTACAGGGTCATCTTTAAGTGTGCCTGTCTTCCTGGTGTTATCTCTGGGTCTTTAGAATGAGTGCCTTAGGGGGAGTTCCAAGGTTGAAGCTGATTGTATGCATTTAAAACAAGCATTTCAGGAGTTATCGCCGAAACTGCAATGACATTCCTTGGGGTTATCTCCAAGGACGAAACTCGGGGTCATATCCGATGTTGGAATTGATACTCCTGGTGTGTGTTCCGGGGTTGAGACTGAACTTTCGGTGGTATCCGGTATGGATGTGAGTTTTCTTTCAGGCTTATCTCCGAAAGACGAATCTGCCCTCCTGTAATGTTAGTAACAGGTGTGCAAAAAATTTTGAGTGTCTCCAACACCCCTAGGGGACTCACTCAAGAATATTCTCAACCTTCTGACTACTCAGAAGAAAATTACCCATCTTCTTCCACCAGCCAACCCGAATGGGAAGGGTTTCAATTCTACCCAGAAGTGTGCCTATCATGCTGGAGCTCCAGGACATGATACTCAAGATTATTGGGCCTTGAAACACAAGATCCAGGACTTAATTGACAATGGTGAGATCGTGGTGACTAAATCCGACCAACCTCATGTGCAAGACAATCCTCTTCCTCAACACAAAGAAGAAGAGGTTAATATGATTAATTGGAGCAGTGGGCAGAGTTCCAATTACGGTGTTGAATCCTCCCAAACCAGCAAGGATGGTGCTGATAAATGAGATTATGCATAGTTCCAGTTTAGGATAGAACGAAAAAATGAAGGCTCTGTGTGAGCAAGTTAATTAATTTGCAGAACTGGTGATCCATCAGCATCAAGTCACGCGCCAATTAGTCAGCCAAGAGCATGTTAGTCTCCTTCCTCTTATTATGAATACTCCATCATCGCCTCTAAAAAGTGAAACACTGGAGGATAAAATTGCAATAAGAACAAGTTCCAAAGCCCGTCGAGATTTTTCCAACAAGAGGGAATTTATCTATTTAGGCTAACTAATGGAGGATATATTTCAGATGTTAATCAATGAAGGAAGGATCACAACTCTGCTACCTCAAATCAATCCCTGTTTAAGACGGTTCAATTCTAATGGAGTATGTTAGTATCACTCCCACTCTCGCGGACACAACACTGAAGAATGCTAGGCACTCCGCCATCTTATTCAGAATTTAATTGACAACGGTGTCCTGCAGTTGGCAAACAATGACACTATATTACTTGAGAGTGGGGACACATTTCCTATAAAGTGGAAATAATTTATAGCAGTTATATCCGCTGAGGATGATTTGGCTACCAGACCACTCACAATACATGCAATTCAACTCAAAGGTGTTGACAATCCTTTGACAGTGGTGGCACCAAAGCCATTTACATTGCCATCTAGGCCACAGTATCTTGTTGTCAGCCCACAAAAAGTGCCATGGAATTATGGAGAGGTTGACGGATCCACATCCCATATAACTGCTGCAGTGTTGAAAGAGAATCCATTGTATCTTCCGCAACTGGTGATGAGGCCTACCATCAAATTAAAGGGGAAAGTTCCCATTGAGAGGATTAAAGAGTTCCTCTGTACTATGGGCCATAATGAAGCCAAGGTGGTTATAAGCTTGAGAGAAGCTTCACAACAAATTTCCATACTAGACTTGGTTTTCTCTTCTGAAGATCATATGAAGGTCTTGCTAAAGGTTTTAGAAGAAGCCCACTTGCCGAAATTAATGGATGTCGAAAAATTCCAGCATCTGGTTGATCACATTTTTAACAACAATGTGATATCTTTCACTAATGACGACATACCTCCCAAAGGGATTGGTCATTACAAACCATTGCACATAGCGGTTCTGTCATTCGGATACATGGTGGGAGGAGTTTTGATAGACGGAGGATCATCTTTGAATATCTGGCCTTATGCCACCTTGGAGATAATGAATATCAATCTCAAAAGGATCAAAAGCAGCCATACGATTATCAAAGCTTTTGATAGATCCTGACGAAATGCTGTCAGAGAGATTGAACTACCTGTGGACATCGGTCCACATACATTCTGCGTATCCATTCATGTGCTCAAAATAGCCATAAGATACAATCCGCTCCTGGGGAGACCATGGATTCATATGGCCGGAGCCATCCCTTCCACCCTTCATCAGCAACTCAAATATTATCAACAATAGCCTAATCATTATCAATGCTGAGCTGGAATGTCCTGAACAAGGTGACATATCACTCATCATCTTCAATTCAGAAGTTGAAACGGTCAGTTTTTATGCCCTGGAGGTGAGCAACACTCACTACCATCCCATTGGAATGCCACCTCTCACACCCAAGATTTCTGCCGAGGTAATGTCGACAACTCAAGAGATGATATCATTGGGTTATCAACCTGGACAAGGGTTGGGCAAAGATCATCAGGGCATTAAGCGCCCAATTCAAGTTCTCAGTCAAATAGGGACAGCTGGAATAAGCTATTTTGCTAGCTACAGTCACATGTATCCTCACATACACAAACAAATTCCTTCATCTTTAGCCACACAATGATTATCTCAACCTACAGATCCTGAGCCTGTACGGTCTCCGGTAAAGGTGCATGCCCATGTAATGGTTATGTTATTTCCTAAGCTGATACCGGTTAAATAAAAAGAAGTCTTGATTCCAGATCCCGAAGTCCCGAAGTGGAAGAAAGGGAACAGAGATGTAAACAAGACATCGCCAGGCTATTGTCAAACATACGCATCATTGTCCATACTGAGGGCATGAATATGAACATCCCATATGATGATTGTCCATATATCATAGTCATCATTTGGGAGAAGGAGGACGACAACAGCCCCTTCATCACTGCCGTCCAACAGGATTTCACCCTTGACAATTGGAGCAGCACTCCTTGCATTTGTCGACAAGGGTAAAAAGGGCAGAAACTCCCTTTGCCCTGTAGATAGCCATAATTGCTTACTTTTCTGCACATTATTAGCAGTTGTTTTGTCAGTACATGCTAACACTTTGTATGATTGAATAGTTTCATATATTAAGTCAAAGCATAATTTATTTCAGGACTCTGAATTTAGATGTGCCTATACTTGCTGATGAGGTGCCTTTTCTCCACAAGGACTGTAACTTTGATGAAAAGTTTGACACAAACTTGATGGAAATACAAGAGGACACTGAGATACCTCAGGAGATCAAAGAATGGGTCTAATAAAAACCCAAACCAAATATTAATCAAATCACTTCATTCAATCTAGGAACCTTAGAAAACCCTAAGCTAATCCAGATCGATACGAACCTCACTCCAAACTAAAGGAATGACATGGTTACGCTATTAACCAAATTCCAGGATGTGTTTGCATGGTCTTATGAAGACATAGTCGGTTTATCCACTGACATTGTCATCCATCACCTTCCTATTAAAGATGGATTCAAGCTAGTCAGGCAGAAGCTTAGGCAATTAAAACCTGAGTGGAGTTTAAAGGTTAAAGAAGAAATTGTGAAAGCATTTCAAGCAGGCATCATCATGGTGTCAACATACCCTGAATGGATATCCAATATAGTCCCCGTGCCTAAACCGGGAGGAAAGGTGCGAGTTTGCGTGGATTATAAGGATCTGAATAAAGCTTGCCTCAAAGACAGCTTTCTCGTGCCAATAATCCACATTCTCATTTAAAATACTGCTCAATACGACATGTACTCCTTTGCTGATTGTTTTGTGGGGTACCATCAAATCATGGTTGCTGAAGAGGATCGCGAGAAAAATGCATTCATCACGCCTTGGGGAACCTTTTGCTACAGAAGGTTGTCATTCAGCGTCATCAATTCTGGAGCTACCTATCAAAGAGCTATGATGGCTATTTTTTATGACTTAATACACAAAGAGATAGAGATCTATGTGGATGACATCATTTTCAAATCCCGAAGGGAAGAAGACCACCTAGTCCATCTCAAAAATCTCTTCAACAGGTTACGTAAGTACAACTTGAAGTTTAATCAGCTAAGTGTGTCTTTGGCATTAAATCAGGCAAGTTGCTAGGTTTCCTAGTCAACCACAAAGGGATTGAGCTGGATCCCACCAAAATCCAGGCCATTACAAAAATTCCCATTCCTCAAACAGAGAAGGAAATACAGGGATTTTTGGGAAGAATTAACTTCATCAGCAGGTTCATTTCCCAACTCACAACAACGTGTGAGACTATCTTCAAGCTGTAAAGGAAGAATTCCTCCAGGAAATGGAATGATGAGTGTCAGAAAGCTTTCCTTACAATCAAAGAGCAGCTAGTCAAAGCTCCTGTATTGGTACCTCCTAGGGATGATGCTCCCCTATTCTTGTACCTGTCCATTAATGACAATGCCATGGGCTGCATGCTGGGACAAAAAGATGATAGAGGCTAAAAGCGAGCTATCTACTACCTCAGTAAAAGATTCAGCAACAGTGAACACAAGTACACTCTGATTGAGAATACTTGTTGTGCTTTAGCATGGGCTTCCATGAGGTTACAACATTACCTCAATGGTCACACAACCCATCTCATATCCCGCGTGGATCCTCTCAAGTACGTGTTCAGTAAACCTATATTAATTTATCGACTGTTCAGATGGCAGTTGATCCTACAGCAATTTGACATCATCTACGTGACACAAAAGTCTATCAAAGGTCAGGGAATTGCGGATCAACTGGTTGCCGCACCTTCAAGGAATTTTAAACTTTTTGAAACATACTTCCCCGATGAAGGGGTAATGATAGTGCAGTAACACCATCAGTACGATGCATACCAGACATGGAAAGTGTATTTTGACAGAGCTGTAAATATTAATGGTTCTGGGACTGGAGCAGTTCTAGTATTCGGTACGCACCAATAACACAGCTAAGTATGAAGGCTATATCATGGGGCTAAAACTTGCCCAATCAATGAACATCAGGCGGTTAACTGTCTTTGGAGATTCCTGTGACACCCCCAAATTCGGTTACTCCATTTCCACAGGATTTGGTGCTCACTATCAAAAATAATTATATCTAACTACCCATAGTAAGGATAAAGACATAATTTAAATAACTTAAACAATAATCTTCCCCATTAAAGGGTTACATCATCATAAAAATAATCCCAGGTAATCTAACCTTAAATTATTACATAAGTCTGCGGAATACATCACAAAATAAATTAAGTCTTATAACATAATTCACTTAAATAAATTCTCATAAATCTTCAACACTTGGACATCTTGCCCTTTCCTTTGCTAGTAGATGGTTCATCGACTTTCTCAACTTTAGCTGCAGTGTTAAATGCAAGAGTGAGCAAACAATTGCTCATTGATATGAAGAATAATAGTAATAACAACATGAGTTCAAACAACGAATACTGAATAATGGTGAACTTGTTCTACGAATCAAAAATATAAAACAAGTTCGAATATAATATCTGAGGGTCTTAAGACCACGAACTATGTCCCCTGATTTAGGGTATTTTTACCAACCTTAATGATCATTTAGATATACATGACCCTTCTTAAGCGCATTTTAGGGGATCAGCCCTTTGTACAATGTATTGTGCACAAACATCTAAACGTGACACGTACAAAATCCCTTATGTTAGGGTTGTTCGTCTCAGTTTGAATTTAGAATTTTCGCACTAAAGAAAGTTTAGTTTGGAACTAGCTTATCAGTGGTTCTAGAATTTTAGAACGCTATTCAATTATAGACCAATTCAATCAATAACAGTTTGTTTGCTAGTCGAAGGTTCAACACAATAGTATAGAATTGAACAAGGTTATTTAAGTCAAAGATCGAATAACAGAAATATACAATTGAATAGACATAGTATACATGCAAAGTACTAAATTCAAAGGAGTTAGAACAATCTCATTTGATTCATTGAATTTAAACAATATATGCTTTAAATATCAACATCAAGAATTAGGAAAGTGAAACTCGCTCGATATAACGAACTAGATTACAAGAGCTTGTACAATCATATACAAGATAGATTAGGCTTGTTCAACTTTAACATGGAATTTAGGAACTTGTATAATGATAATTTAGGAATAGAAAGCTTGCTTGACATAAAAGATAACATAGCTATGAAACTTGTATTCATAAATAAAAGAATTAAGTTAGGGAACTTGCCCAATAAAATTTTAGGACAAGGAACTTGCCTAGTATGTAAGCTACACAAGTATAATAATGTTCGTCAATTACCATACACATATCATTGAAATCACAACAACAATTAGTTGTATCAATATTAGCTTTATGGGTTTAACCCACCATTTAACCCATAACCGTAACTTGACATCTAACCATGTTGGTTAACATCCTTAATGAATCTGAAATCTCACCACGGTCTAAAATAAACTTTATCATTCATCTCTGACTTTCGTAAACATCAATTTTTGTTCATTATATAACTTAATTAAATGATCACTTTAAATCTCCATATTTTGGTATTATATTATACTACAATCGGTTATGATGTCTTATGTTAGGATTCAACATGTTTATCATGCATTCAGCCATATAAAGTCCTTGTATTATAACCCACAAATTAATGTAACTCACCGCTTAGTTTCAGAGCACGACGTAGTTATCTCAGTCTCCCAAGCCTCGCACCAAAGACAACTACTACCGATGGAAAAACGCAGAAGACTATCATGCGGTAATTGCACCGATTCTCAAGATGTGGTATGCAAGCAGATGATACTGCATAAAGACAGTAAATCGCAGCAGCTCATATACAACAAATCAATAAAAACCAACCCAATTTCTATAGAAATTCATAAAACTTAACATCTAAAACTTTGTAATAACATCTATAAACATGATATATATCATTCTAACTACATAAACATTACATATATTCAATTTTGAAGATTCAAAACCACAATTTTCCCAATTTCTTCACTTTATACTTTTAGCAAATTTGATCGCCACGACTTTGTTTCTTAACCAATTGACAAGATTCAAACTACGCCGTTTTCGTTTCTTGTCCTATTAACATAATCTAACATCAATTTGCAGATTAAAGCAAGTATTAAACATGAAATTTTGTACTTAAACCACCCATATACACACTATTATTTACTTTTCTTCTTGAAAACTCAATTTCATGCATTTTGATGACCAACAATTGTATGTATATATTGATAATAACAGATTCTACAACAACAATATATATATATATATATAGTAGGTTATACCTTGATTTAGCAAAGTGTTTAGCAAGCCCTTCACTTCCTCTTGACAATTCTCAGAGAGTTCTCTCAAGCTCTCACCCTCAATTTCCTCAGTGTTTTCCTCTCTTTGTTCTTAGTTAGCCTTAGAAAAATAAGACGCGAAGATATAAACTGATATGGCCTCTCACCCACGTACGTCAGGTAAGAACCAAAAAAGCTTGAGTCAGTTAAAAATAAGCCAAAGGCCACAAGGCCTTGTTTGGGCACACACCAATTCCCCCATTCCAACTTATTTTAATAATATTTATATTATATAGTTTTTATTTGTTACACATGTAACCCATTTAATTAGCTTACACTTATAATTATAATAATTATAATTTTTTTTAATTATAATTATACTTATGATTAATAAATTATTATATATCTAATTTAATTAATAAATTAGACTTAAGCATTACTTTATTTAATTTACTTATTTTC
This sequence comes from Panax quinquefolius, assembly GCA_020205615.1. Taxonomy (NCBI): domain Eukaryota; kingdom Viridiplantae; phylum Streptophyta; class Magnoliopsida; order Apiales; family Araliaceae; genus Panax; species Panax quinquefolius. The sequence goes on from CM035152.1 coordinate 39,664,687, forward strand.
TTAAATATTAAATAATTCATTTAATTTAATTATTTCATTAAATTAAATCTTCAAATAAAAATTACCATTGTTCAATTTAATTAACATTAATCAATTTAGTTTCTAAATTCTTGCACCACCATTCCATCAATTATTTATTGTTCTTAATAAATAAATTATTTAAAATAAATATTTAACTTAATAAATATTTAAATTAATTACAAAATTTCTCGATCGTTACAATTTTGAATCGGTGATCAGACAAACCACTGGAATCTATCACACCAAAGAGCTACATTTACTGCCTTACCATCAACAAGTTTTACAGATGGCTTCAGAGTTTGAAGAAATATCCTTCCTCCACATTCCTAGGAATAGGAATGACTTTGTAGACGCGCTAGCAACTTTGGCTTCCTTGATCAACATACATGATAAGGAAAACATGCCAAGCATCATATTTTCCCTGCAAAAGGCTCTCGCCTATGGGAATTACATTGGAGAAGTATCAGATGAGCTACCTCCCGTCCAACACCCTTGGTATCAGCATATCAGGGAGTATTTGCGAGATGGATCTACACTCGCTGAGGCGAGCCCGATTGAAAGAAGGCGAATCCATCGACTAGCTATGAAATTTTACCTGAGCGGAGATGCACTCTACAAAAGAGATGCCGGATTAGGTCTCCTCAGATGTCTGGACAAGGACCAAGCTCAGAGGCTCATGGATGAAATCCACGGTGGAGTTTGTGGTCCACACATGAGCAGCCCTCTACTTGTCAAAAAAGTTCTTAGAATAGGGCACTACTGCCTCTCTCTCAAGGCTTATTATGAGGATCACATCAAGAGGTGCTACCAATGCTAAATTAATGGGAATGCTATCCATGCCCCTCCGAGGGAGCTCCATAATATGAGTTCACCTTGGCCCTTCTCAATATGGGGAATGGACGTGATCGGGCCCATCGAGCCCAAAGCCAGTAATGGGCATCGATTTATCTTCACCATGATCGACTACTTCACCAAATGGGTAGAAGCAGCCTCCTTCCCCAAGGTTACCAAAGAAGTTATCATTGGTTTCATCAAAAATAATTTCATTTGTCGATATGGACAACCAGAGGTAATTGTTTTAGACAATGCTAAGAACCTTAGTAACAAAATAATGGAGGAGTTATGCAGATAATTCCACATCAAACACCTTAACTCCATCATCTACCGTCTAAAGATGAATGGTTCTGTTGAAGTGGATAATAAGAACATCATGAAGATCATGCAAAAGATGTCTGAAAATCACAAAGGATGGCCTGACCTCTTGCCTCTAACTTTATTAGCCTACAGAACATCAATACGCACTTCCACTGGGGCAACCCCCTACTCATTAACCTATGGGATGGAAGTAGTACTTCCCATAGAGGTGGAAATGGAATCCCTCAGAGTGTTGATAGACGCTCAGCTGGATGAAGACCAATGGTTACAAGAAAGATATCACCAATTATCTCTAATAGACGAAAGGCGAAGTGATGCTATCTTCCATGGTCAATTATACCAACAAAGGGTAGCCAGATCCTATAACAAAAAAGTTTGGCTACGGCAGTTTAAACAACATAACTTGGTTTTGAAGAAGATTATTGACAACCAAGATCAGTCTAAGGGAAAATTCACTCCAAATTGGGAAGGATAGTTTATTGTCATGGAGGTATTGACAGGAGGTGCTCTCAGATTACAGGAAATGGATGGCAAAAAAATTCCACAGCTCATCAACTCAGACACCGTGAAACGGTACTATGTTTGATGTTACCATTAAGCAAACATCCTGGTTTTGGATCACCAGATCCCTAATCAAATTAGGTTTTCTAACCCTTTCTACATACAACCTTTCTTCAAACCCTTCTGCCCCATCAGGGAACAAACACACTCTTCAAACTAGCATCTTATTTTCAGATCATCAGATCTTTCACTCCACTTTATTTCAAACCTTTCAGGATATCCCACCAGGGATTGAACCTTTCACACCCATAATTTTGTCCCACCATGGATAAAACTTTTCACACCTATAGTTTTATCCCACTAGGGATAAGATTTTTCACACCTACAGTTTGTCCTGTACATGGGATCAAACTTTTCCCCCTGCAGTTTGTCCTGAAATGGGATCAAACTTGTTTGGCTGCAATCCGTCTTGAACATGGGGCGAACTAGGTCGACCTGATCTCCTCGATACCTAGGAGTACGTAGGCAACCATTTTTTTAATGGCCCGATCATAATAAAAAACAAAAACAAACACTTCTACACATTTCTACACCCTTCTACACCTTATCACATACAGCGTTGAACCTCTTACCCCAGGTTCGAACTACGCAGACCTGATCTCCTCTTCAATAGGAGTACGTAGGCAGCCATTAATGGTTTGGTCTCACTCCCTACCAAAACACAAACACTTGTCAACTGTACTGGGATCACCCTTTAATCCACCGCATTTCATCGGCTTCAGACCAAAGCGGTGGAACTACCTGACCTCCCCATAAATAGGAGAGTTGGCGACCATCTAAGCTACGGTTGAATCCTCAAAGAGAAACACCAATCCATAAGAGATGGAACTAACTGGGCTCCCCCATACAAAGGAGTATCGACGACCATCAGTGGTGCGGTTAACCTCAGAGAGGAAAGCCACACTCCTCTCCACATCTACATACATAAATCAGTCCCAAGACACCAAAGAAGGTAGGGGATACACATAGATCAACGATCCATTCTGAAAGATCCTAAGATATCTCAATGTCCACCCATCAAGGATGAGTTCAAAATACATCAAAATCACAAGTTCTGAAGAAGCAGGCAAATATCAAGCAAGTAGCAAGGCACAACTAAAAGGGAAGTAAATCAAAATATATTTCCCTACCATATATAATGATGTTTAATATATACAATATGAACTGTACATGACAAAATGGCTAAGCTAGTTTATACAGGAACATACAAGATCATCTACAATCTAGTGGATATACGAGCTATCAAGTCTGACACGACGTCTCTCTCCAAAGAAGAAGGTAACGCTGTGAGCTCCTACCCAAGGGTAGATACACGAGTTAATAGATCCACAGCCAACTGCATAGTGACATAGTTCTCATCAATATATGCGTTCATCTCAACAATAATGCCAGTGGTAAAGGATCTCACTGTAGTACTATCTGTAACGGCAACATCCCGGGCAGATATAACATCATCCCGCTTAACAATCAGTGCATCCCTGGATGATCTAGCCTCATCCCGCTCAGCAATAGCTGTGTCTCTATGAGCTAAAGCATTATCTCTCTCTAATAGAGTGACATCTCTTCCGTCAAGAGATGTCAACAACAAGGCCCTAGCCTGATCTCCCTCAAATGTCATCAGATGCAAACTTTGGGTTAAATACTCTGAAAGAGGAGTCACAGTTGTAGAAGTACTAAGTGAATCGACAAGAGCTACTGGCAATCCAGTAAATAGCTCCTCCTTGGTGGGAGAATCAATATCCTCCATGGGCTCCTCACAATCAAAACTAATCCCCGACACTGTGGATACAACCGCAGCCGATGCAGTCTTTGTCTCCATCCATGCAAAATACTCTGTCGAATAGCCCGGATGGTTAATAAAAAATGCAGCTAGCTCACGCTGATCCCAACAGGCATACACTCTGGATCTGTCCTCTACTAACAAATGGCAAGTAGCCAAACGTTGACCCAATGCCCTCTCAAAAGGATGAAAATCTTGAAAGTGGTCGATCTGTGACATCACAACCAATGGGTGATATGTGGTCATGCCCCTCAAACCAGCCAGAGGGAGATAATCCATGCCAGGTGCATGAGTAATGAAGCTGTAGGGAGAACTGAGCTCTATACACGAAAAAATGCCAAACGGATCTCCGATCCCTGCCAAAAACATCGACCAAGACATAGCGTCTGTGCACTCCACTGGCTGAAAGGAGTAAGACATGGCTATCTCATGGGAAAAGCAGTACCCATGTCATCAAAAATTGCCAACCATTCATAAGTGTGACATGAACCACACATACAACATGACTGAGCTGCCTATAAATACCCCTGTAGGGTAGGTACATCAATATTCGGCTGATCTCAATGTCTCTGTCATGATCATATGCACAATGGTATGACCCTCCCTGAGAGCTCTCACTACCATGATCACGCCAATATCCAACTTATCCATATACCGTGGTATGTATACGTATGATAATACACACATCAACAATACATCTACTCTGGCTACACGCCACTAATCCTCTGGCATGGTGAAAATCCCAAAATGTCATACATAACTGTTTGATGAGCCAAATCTGTCTATTAGAAAACTCTAGGAAAAAACATGACCGAATGTAATCTCATCTTATACTACTCTACGCCGTAACCCGATGAGGGTCATGAACTACTGGCTCATATCGCCAATGGCCATCCGAGCACAAGGTATGTCTAAGGGAAAATCCGTCAATCGCTCGTACTCCTCTAATGTGGGAGTCAACTCCTGGGTCCCAAATCGGAAAACCTGCCTCTTTGGTACCCAATGCTCCAGTATACCATCCACAAAGCTCATAGGAACCTGGAACATCAGGAGGGTCATGGAATGATGTAATAAATGATCTGTAGTCACCTTGTCTGGAGGTGACATACTATCATACCACGACCTCAAATGGGAGGCTACCAATATTTGTGGGGTGTGATCAATACGGCTAACTGTCGAGGATGACATCTGTGTGGGCCGTATCATAAGACCATCCAAGGGTCAATGTTGAATATCTCTGGACAAACTTACATATGCATAACATAATACATGTATGATAAACAATAGATGGCAATATGATGTAGGTAATAACAGTACACACATTCCTAAGTACATCATCATCTAATATATAATCTCTATACAGCTAAAAATAAAGAGAAATGGGGGCACAGACGCCCAACGACTAACAGAGGCCTATCAAAAGATATAACGAGAATGGGGCACAGCCACCAAGTACCTAACAGAGGCCTTTCAAAAGATATAATGAGAATACATATCAAAATAAGATAATGGTGTCAATGTCTATATAATCAATCTTGTCCACCTGATGTAACTCCTCTTGAGTCACTTGATCTCCATCAACGGGGATGTCAGGCCTATATAATGGAGGATCTGCACCGGCAAAACCATATGGGTCACCTGAGGGGCCAGCACCTGAGCTGGAAGGATCAAAAGTATCTTCCTCTAAAGGATCTATGCCCAAGTGCCAGATGAAAAACTGTGCCTGGTCTAACTGTCTGGTCAAACTGTCAATCTGTGTCAAATGAGTCGGATCTCGAACACATGCCATCCAATCCGTCATCATCACTGATCCAAGAACCATATCCTCTATAAATTGAGTGGCGCGGGTCTAGGCTCTGATAGTACGTGGGGACCACCAGTGATGGAACATATCTTGAGTATATGGACCCTTTGAAAATGTAAAGTCGTCAACAACCATCAATGGGATATCATTGACAGGCGACTGTGACACATGCCAATAACACCTGACAAGAGGCAAGATCGGCACACAAATCTCTCCAGTAGTGCTTCTAATAGCACGTTCTCCTAAATAGAGCTCTCATCCTCTATTTGTGAAGAAAGGAATTTGGCGGGTGGATATCACGTACTCGACACTAGTCAGAAACCCATCCTCGAACCCAACGGTCAAATGTTCCCTGGAATAGGGAATCCAAGTAATAGCATTAGCTGTCAACAACTCCAACTGTAGACGACAATGGGTGAAACCCTCACCTACAAGAACCTCCGCCAGTATGGAGTGATGCCATCGCCGTCCTCGTGGATAGGTCTCCAAACCTAACACACTCACAAGACGCAAACATGAGAGCCTCTCACAGGCCCAAAACTGTAAACATAAAGGCAAACATCTATTGTCATTCAACACTCTTAACCTGTACATGGGATATTATAAGAAAAATACTCACCAGCAAAAATGGGTAAATCCTAACCAAGCCTCTGTCAAGCCTTGGAAACGCAAGCGCATGACCCTGAGAAAATAGGCAAAGGTATAAGAGTCTCAATCATACTCTCCAATATGGTCTAAATCTCATGTAGTACTGACCAAAGTGAATGATACTATAGAAGAGTTATCCACTATGAAGCAGCCCCTAATGATCATCAAGAATAATTGCCGAAGAATGCGATCCCTGACTCTCACATCATCAGGTATGAGCTTACTCAACAGCCCGCTCATAGTATCTATGCTCAAAGGACCTGCACAAACTGTCCTGCCTTTGAGCGCCTCAGCCAGGACTCCAAACAAGGATCTAACGGCAGTCGGGGTAATATTCGTTGTAAATGGCACTAACGCCCCTTCAAACTCCATACCTGTGAAAAACTGCCAATCCATCAGCGTCATCATCACCTCATAGTCTAACAAATGGAGAGACTGAGTCTGGTGAAACCAGTGCTCAGATAATGCCCTGAGGTAACCTCAGGGACAAAGACAAGGGAGGATGGAAAAGAACGCCTCAAAGCCCCAACCATGCATAATCTCTCGATAATCTACATGCAGAACCTGATACAAAGAGTGAATGTTGAACCAGTTCCCTTGAGGCTGCTTAAAGCCAGGAACCTACATCATAAAGCAAATCAACATCAGAATCATTGCTCCTCATCAATAGGGAAAGGGAAGATCAAATCCAGCTTATACCTCATTTGCATGCAAGTAAATCAAGGGGTGTCGACTAAAATCACCCAGAAGTCCTGGGATCATCACCTGAATTCCTGGAAAATCCCTACGGGGAACATGAGCAGTAGGAGCAGGGTCTGCAATCGGCACATCCTCCTCATCATCCTCAATATTGATGACATCAACCCGGATAGATTTAATTACAGCCTCGCTTGCATTTGACGAAATTTGTCTAAGCGAAAGCAGGGTCGAGGCACATTAGAAACCCTCTTCTGCACACTAGAAGTGGTCCTACAGGAACTACTCGGCTGATCCGAATCCATATATCAGGACAAAAGTCTCCAAATCACCTCAAAAGGGTGTGGTATATTCTAACCTGGAGCTTTTTCAAAATGCATTTTATGACTACATGCATGCATGCATTATTTTAACATATGCCTACAGTAGAGTTAAAATTGCATGACTATCTGATGCCTATATTTTGGGAAAATTTTGCCATAGTCTCCTCTATAAACAGGACTATCCACATACACATAGGCATGACTAGGTGGCCATTCAGTAACACACCTACCCATAGTCATAAACATCCTATATGCATTACACTATCAAAGTCATAATCCGTAAGAGTAGCCTAATTACCAGGATTACTTTGCTTTACCACCTTAGCTCATTTGTCCTCAAATAGGAAAAATAATAGCAGAAAAAAGGTGCCAATTTGACTGTTTCAAAAGTTAAAATTTTTTCACATCATTATGTTCAACATGGTTAAATACTAACATTTATTATGTTGAACATTTTTAATCAAGTTATATGAGCATACATATTCACTACTCTGTGTTTAGAAGCATTTCATATGATAATTCTTTTTCCAACGAATAAAAATTGGAAAAGAAGATATGCATACGTCACCAGGACAGTGTAGAACACTTGTACGGTGATAAAATTTGCAGAAATACGCCCGAACTCAGTAGATTTGAAGAAAAGCTCTCGGATTTCCTGTGTGGCACAATATGAAAATGACTTGTGTAAAGCACCAAGTGCCTTAAAGCCACCCACGGCTGGCCTCAGGTGTACTTGCGGATCCCCTAGGTAGGGCCAACCCCTCCGGCTCGGTCTAGTTTGAGTTGCAAATGAGGTCTCACAAGCTGAAAAGACCAAATAAGAAAAAAGATGATACGCGATTGAGCGGAAGAGCCTAAAATCCTGGTTTTCATAGACCAAATTGTGGGTCTACATATCACTCATTGGTATTCGCCCATACACAAGATTTACTATACCGATAATCACGATCGTTGCACATTACACTCAGTAATACCTCACAAGGGTCCGATGCTGTCAGTTCGGGGTCGTAACTCAAAACACTTCTCCCCAGCAGAAATCTCATCCGTTGATGCACATGTCAAAGAAGGTCGAGCAACTTTGACATCCTTATTTTTGTTCAATGTACATTATTTTTGTTCAATATTCGTAAGAAATAATATTTTCTTCCATACTCTGTAGTATGTAAGTAATATTATTTCGTTTCATATTCCTAATTCTACACTTATTTTGATAAGTATTGCTTATATACTCCTTGAAATTAATGGAATATCCTTGAAATTTGCGTTTCATCTAGTATCGTTTCACATAAATATTTTTCTGAACATTCTTGTTAAATTTTAATCTTTTCATCTTGGGGTACTATTCAAAGGGTACTATTCACCCGGGGTACTATTCACGACAAAAATTGATTTCTTTTCTATCCAAATTATTTTTGATACATGAATATTATTCTTGAATTTTACTCCACAAAGCAATTATTATGTTGACAATTTGGACATTCTTAAACTCTGGATAAATTAAAAATCTTTAATATTTATCCTTGATCTTGTTTAATTGATTCTTATATCATTGTCATCATCCTAATGCTTATATTGTGATGAAAGTCATCTTTGGACCGTAGTGCATAGATGGACTGTTGATTGGTATGATTATGACCAAGAATTATGTATTGGTATAATCATGACCTATAATGTTACAAATGATGTGGTAAAAGTCCTTATTGGCCCATAGTGCATTGATGGATAGTTGTTGGCGCGATCATAACCACTGGTGATAATAACAAATATCATTGGCTCGTAGTGCATAGATAATTCATGGATGTGGATTAACTATTGAGATGTGTTACAGAGATAAAATATTAATGATGAACTTTTAAATAATAGAAGATAGTAGACATCATGCTCTACTTGACTCTTCTAATGGGTTGCTTGTTCCACTGCAGTTAAACTTGTTGTCTATTGTATTTTATTAGTTTTACACTGTTGAAGGCTAACGATAATTTATTCTACTTTATCTTAGTCATAATATTCTTTACTGGGCTAGTTGAGCTCACCCTTTGCTTTCATTGTTATGTTTAGGAAATAAGAACATAGCTGGGACTTGTTGGAGAATGGAGTGATGGTTCGAGATGGTGGCTATAGTAGTCCTCACTATTCTATAAAATAGTGTTATAATAATTGTAATGAGGACTCCATTTAAGTTTTGATATTGTCTACGAGACAATATTCGTGTTAAAACTCTCAGATTATGTTTTATCGTATTCTGCACAACACTTAACAGCTGTATAAATTAAACTTGTATTTGAATTATGTACCATGTATTTGGTGACTCAGAATGGATTGCGTATACCTATTTTGGGGACGTCACATAATGACTGTTAAAGGTTAAGGTAGAAATACTTAATAACCTTGGGACATAGTTCATGGTCTTATGACCCTTAGATATAATTCTCAAACTTGTTTTATATTCTTGATTCGAGGAACAAGTTCCCTATTAATCTGTATTCATTACTTACTTTTACATTATTGTTATTATCATCATTATGTTAGTGGGCGATTGTTTGCTCACTCTTGCAATTAACACTGTAGCTAAAGTTGAGAAAGTTGAAGAGCCATCTATTAGAAAGGGCAAGGGCAACATGTCCAAATAATGAAGACTTTGTTTAATTTTATTTACTAAATTTATGTTATGAGACTTATTTAAATATGTGATGTATTCCGCAAACTTATGTAATAATTTAAGGTTAGATTACTTGGGATTATTTTAAGTTGATGTAACCCTTTAATGGGGAGGATTATTATTTAAGTTGTTTAATTTATGTAATTATTCTTGATTATGGGTAGTTAGAAGTAATTATTTTGGATAGTGAGCACCAAATCCTATGGGAATTAAGTACCCGAATTTGTGGGTGTCACAGGTTGGTATCAAAGCTTTAGGTTATGAATCTTAGGTTGGGGAAACCTTAGGAAGTAACTTTTAAGAAGTCAGAAAATATAGTGTTGTCAAACTCTTATCGAGTTCTAAGGAATTCATTGAAGATAAAACAAAACAATAAAAGACTTTATGTGTTATGTGTTAATAACTTATGTGCTCGCAAGTATCGAAGAGTGTCACGTAATAAATAAAATTTAAAAGTATTTTGTTGTCAGGATGTCTAATGTTGAAGGATCCAGTCAAGCTAGGGAAGAGATACCTCAGGTGCCTAGAGATGAAGAGCCCCGAGATGTCCATGTGGTTTAGGAGCAGTTGATCCAGAGGAAGTCTTCTCTGTTGGTCGCTGAGGATGGACAGGAGAATGAGCCTGTGTCTGATCCTAAGGAGGAGGACTCTGAGGAGATAGAGGTGGAGGATGAAGAAGAGGATCTTTTGGAGTTTCCACTAAACTCCATATTAGCTGAGATGTATAATGAGATATACGATCGTAATATATAATTATAGGATAAGATTAAGGAGCTAAAAGAGCTAGCTGAGATGCATCAATCTACTATAGAACAGAAGGATGTGGAGATTCAGGAACTCGACTCATGACTTGGGAACACGGAATGGAACTTAGTTCACACAGAGGGACATCAAGAGGTTCTGTTGGCTGAAAATGAAAAGATGAAGACTGAAGTTGAAAAACTAAAAGATTACTTCAAGGAGGAGTCAGCTAAGCTTGTGAGAGCAGAGGACACTTGGATGAATGCCACTCAGCGTTCAGATCATGCTGAAGCCAAGGTTCAGATGAAGAAGGCTAGGATGAATGAAATGGATTATGTTTTTCATTCTATGATTAATAGGATAGATCGTAGGATGATGCCGAGTCTTTTATTACCCAACTCAATTTGGAAACTTTCCATAGTACATGATAGATCGTAGGATGATGTATCATATTATGGAGCAAGAGCGTAGAGAAGCCTCTTGATGTCTTAATATGCCAAGATCGGAAGAGTAATAAGTTGTGTGACTAAATATCTGATTAAATAAATTATAAATCCCTTATTTTGAGATAAATAAAGGGGTAAGATGAATATGTAATCCTGAAACTTGTCACGTTTAGGAAAGTTGGTGTTGATAGCAGAGATGTTATCCTTACTATGTTTTGAAAAGTTATGAATGAATAAAATATCAAAGTTTATTGAAATGTTATGTGTTAAGCTTTAATCTTAGAATGTTTAAAGTTAAACTTTAAAATATTTAAGGAATTAAATAGTGATCTAATAAGCGTATATTTTAACAGAAAATACCTTCTAGAAGAAGACAACCACGCCAACAACCACCTCCTGAGGGGTCTACTAACAATACAAATAACGAGGCCAACGCTAACCCGGTTTAGCAGTTGGTGACTTTGTTAATGGGAGCACTTGCAAATCAGCCGTAAGCTCAAGTTATGACTTTCAAGAACTTCAAAGCGGTTGAACCGCTAGAGTTTCAAGGGTCTATGAATCCAGTTGAAGCCCAAACTTAGATCATGGAAATGGAGAAGGTTTTCGACGTTGCTAGAGTTAGTGGGGACCAAAAAACCACTTTCGCAATGTTTATGTTGAAGTCTGAAGCTAGCTATTGGGGGCAGGCGAATAAGGTTCGTGGGGGACAAGGAATAGTAGCGTGGGATAGATATAAAGATATGTTTTTTAAGATGTACTTTCTGACGAGTTTCTGTAACCAGATGGAAGTTCAATTCTTAGAACTAAAGCAAGGAACCATGTCTATGCCAGAGTATGCTGTAAAGTTTAATGAGCTGGCAAGGTTTGCTTCATACCAAGTCAATACCAATGAGCGTAAGGCGAGAAGTTTTGAACAAGGGTTAAAGCCCTAGTTGTATAATAAGGTTTCAATGTTCCAGTTAAATATGTTTGCATCATTATTGGAAAAGGATATTATCAGGGAAGGTAGAAGCGATGCCTTAACAAAATATAATCAAGAACAAAAGAAGAGAAAGAATGAGAATGAAAACAAGGCTGGTAGAAGCAATAGGGGAGGAAATACCCATATGAGGAAATGGAATGAAAATACAAATGTGGGAGGACAACAAGGAAGTCAACAAAAGAAGAAGTTTGAAGCTTGTGCTACTTGCGGGATAAACCACACTGGTGTGTGTTTGAAGGGTAAGCGAGTGTGTTTCATTTATGGCCAGGAGGGTCACATTGCGATAAATTATTTTAGTTCGAAGAAAGGATCATATGGCTCGTGATTGCCCTAGGAAGACAACAGGAGGTGCAAGCGGAGGTAAGGGAAGCAACAATGGCAGTACTTTAACTATCACTGGGCTAGTGCAATCAAGCCGATCCACTACTAGAACTTTCAATATGACCATACAAGATGTTGTGCAGTCAAAGGATGTGGTGTCAAGTATCATTACGATAAATAGTATTAATGCTTATATGTTTTTTGATTTGGGTGCTACTTGTTCATTTATATCCGATGATTTTGCTAGGAATTTAGATTTGCCTCAAGAAGAATTAAATTTCCCTTTAGGTATAGAAATTGCGAATAGGGAAGTGATTCATGTTAGGTTTATATATAAGAACTGTAAGGTAGATATAAAGGGCCATGAGATGATGGTAGATTTGATACCAATTAAACTTGGGGAGTTTGATGTTATACTAGGAATGGATTGGTTATTCAATCATGGGGCAGTAATTAATTGCCAAAAGAAATGTGTTAAACTTTTGACTCCATCAAAGGTGGTGTTTTATGGCAGTAAGTCACCTCGACAAGCAAGTTATCTGACGGTGATACAAGCCAAGAAGTTACTAAGATAAGGATGTGTAGGATACTTTGCCTACATAGTTGATACACAGAAGAAGAGTGTGAAGTTAGAAGAGATATCGGTTATTAGAGATTTTGCAGACGTATTTCCAGACGATTAGCTTGGACTTCCGCCAGATCGAGAAATCAGTTCATAATTGATTTAGCACCAGGAACGGCCCTGATATCAAAAGCCCCATATAGAATGGCCCCAGTAGAGATGAAGGAGTTGATGGTATAGTTGAAAGAATTATTAGATAAGAAGTATATCCAGCCGAGCGTATCACCATGAGGTGCGCTGGTGTTTTTTGTTAAAAAAGGAAGATGGATCAATGCGGCTCTGCATTAATTATCGAGAATTGAATAAGGTTATGATTAAAAATAAGTATCCTTTACCAATAATCAATGACTTGTTCGATCAACTGAAGGGAGCGAGATATTTCTCAAAGATAGACTTGAGAAGTGGATATCATCAGTTGAAGGAAAGAAATGAGGATATACTAAAAACGGCATTCAGAACTCGGTATGGTCATTACAAGTTTCTGGTTATATCATTTAGTTTAACCAATGCACCTGCATCGTTCATGGATTTGATGAACATGGTGTTTAAATCATTCTTAGATAAATTTGTAGTGGTGTTTATTGATGATATATTGGTGTATTCTAAGACCAAGGAGGAACATGTTGAACACTTAAGGGTGACATTAGAGACATTGAGGAGAAAAAAGTTGTATGCTAAATTCTCGAAATATGAGTTTTGGTTGGAACATGTACAGTTTCTTGGGCACGTTATTTATAAGGACAGAATCTCGGTAGATCCGTCGAAAGTTGAAGCTATAATAAATTGGAATTAGCCAAAGACACCGTCAGAAGTAAGAATTTTCTTGGGATTGGCAGGTTACTATAGGCATTTTATTCAAAACTTTTCAAAGATCGCAACTCCGTTGACGAATTTAACTAGGAAGGTAGTTAAGTTTGTTTGGACGGAGAAGTATAAGGAAAGTTTTCAAGAATTAAAGAAAAGATTGAGTTCAACACCTATGTTTTCATTGCCTGATGATACATGGAATTTTGTGGTATTTAGTGACGTATTGCATAAAGGACTAGGATGTCTGCTTATGCAGAACGACAAAGTTATTGTGTATGCATCACTTTAATTAAAGGATTATGAGAAAGGATATCCAACTCATAACTTGGAGTTGGTTGCGGTAGTGTTTGCTCTGAAGATTTGGAGGCACTTTCTGTATGGAGAGAGGTGTGAGATATATACAGACAATAAAAGTCTGAAGTATATCTTTACACAGAAATATTTGAATATGTGACAGAGAAGATGGCTGGAGTTGATTAAAGACTATGATTGAGAGATTATTTATCATCCTGGCAAGGCGAATATTGTTGTCGATGCCTTAAGCAGAAAGGGTCGAGAGAAATTAATGATGTTAACTGCTCAGGAGAAGCTAGTAACAGAAATGGCAAAGATGGAGTTAGAAATTAAATATCCAACAAAATTAGATGAAAAAATATTCCAGATGAGGAGCAATTCAATGTTGGTGGATAAGGTAAAGAATGCACAACTTCAGGATGAAAATTGTGAAAAGATAAGAACAAAAGTGTCTAAAGGTGAGGAAGACAAATTTAAAGTTGATTCAGAAGGGTTACTTCGATTCAAAGGGAGAATTTGGGTTCCGCCATTACCGAAAATTAAAGAGGAAATTTTGAGTGAGGCTCATAACTCACGATATTCGATTCACCTTGAAAGTACAAGAATGTACCAGGATCTCAGATGCCATTTCTGGTGGTCAAATATGAAAAAGGATGTTGCTGATTGTGTGGCAAAATGCTTAACATGTTAAAAAGTTAATGCTAAACATCAAAGGCCAAGCAGATTGTTACAACCACTAGAAATACCAGAATGGAAATAAGAGTATATCACAATAGATTTTGTGGTTGGTCTTCCAATGACTCAACAAGGTTACGATGCAATCTGGGTGATTGTCGATCGATTGACGAAGTCGGCACACTTGTTGCCGATCAAAATTCGATTTAACCTAGTATGGTTTGAAAAAATGTATGTGAAGGAAATTGTATCAAGCCAATGTGTCCCGGTGTCAATTGTATCATATAGAGATCCACGTTTCACATCAAATTTCTGGAAACGACTACAGGAATGCTTGGGGACGCAGTTGAGAATGAGCACAGTGTATTATCCTCAAACCGATGGACAAAGTAAGAAGACAATCCAGACATTGGAGGATATGCTCAGAGTATGTATTATGGATTTTAAAGGGAATTGGGATGACCATCTATCGTTGGTTGAATTTGCCTATAATAAAAGTTATCACGCAAGTATTGGCATGCCACCTTATGAAGCGTTGTACGACAGGAAATGTAGAACTCCGTTATGCTGGGACGAAATTGGTGAACATAAACTATTAGGTCCAGAATTGGTGCAACAAACTGTTGAGATCATCAAGGTGATTCGAGTAAGATTGATAGCTACATAAGATATGCAGAAGAAATATCCTAATCAACACCGACAAAATCGAGAATTTGATGTCGATAGTTTTGTTTTCTTGAAAGTGTCTCCCTAGAAAGGGAAAATCTGATTTGGTAAAAAGGGAAAACTAATCCCTAGGTTTATAGGACCTTTTAAAGTGCTACGCCGAGATAGTGAAGTGGCGTATGAGGTAGCTCTACCTCTGGAACTAGAACATATTCATAACATATTCCATGATTCGGTATTAAGACCATATAAGTCCGATTATAAGCATGTTATAGAATATGAACCATTACAATTTGAAAAAGGCTTATCTTATGAAGAAATTCCGGTTCAAATAGTTGATAGGAAAGAGCAGGTTCTTAGAAACAAAATAATACCTTCTCATAAAGTAATTTAGAGGAACCACAATGCTGAGGAAGCTACGTGGCATGGGAACTTGAAGATGTTATGATGAAAAATTTCCCTCAGTTGTTTGCTTAATTTTGTATAGCGATTCTGGGGACAAAATCTTGTTAAGAAGGGAAGAATGTAACAAATGAATTTATTGAGTCATGATTCTGGGGACATAATCATTTTAAGGAGGGAAGGATTTAACGAACGAGAATTTTTTAATTAATTTTAAATATTTATTGAATTAAATAAATATTTTTATTAATTTATTTATTGAGAGAAATAAATAATTGATGAAATTGTGGTGTAATAATTTAGTTAAAATGTGTTATAATAATTAAATTAATTAATGGTAATTTTATGATTTAAAGGTTTAATTTAATGAGATAATTAAATTAAATTAAATATTAAATAATTAGAATGTCATTCTAATTTAATTTGATAATTAAATTAGAGATATATTAGTTGTGGAATAAAATTATAATTTATAATGGAAATTATAATTATATGACAAATGTTAATTTGAATTATGAATTTAATTAAATTAGTTGTATAATGGGTGTGACATAAGAACTATATAATATAAGAAATATAAAAATTAACTAAAAGTGGGATATTTGAGACTAGCCAAACATGGTCTTGTGTCCCTTGGTCTTTGTAACAGCTGAACCTATTGGTTTTTTTTACCCGATGACTTTAGATGGCGCACGATGTTATATCAGTGTTAGTGGGTTACATGTTTTTCTAAAGGCTAAGAACAGATAGTATAGAGAGGAAGAAAACAGAGAGTTTTAGAGAGAAATTGAGAGAGAGCAAGAGAGGAAATTGAGAGTAATCTCTGTAAATTGATAAGGGTTAGGGGAGGAAGAAGTTTTTTGGCAAGCTATTATAACATCTTGCTAACAAGGAATTCAAGGTATAATCCATTTCTAATTTCCAAGTTTTGGTTTTGTAATTTTATTCTCTGTAATTAATTTTTATTGGATTAGGGTTTGAGGTGTTGATTATATACATGTGTAATCTGATAATTATTATATAGAAGTAGTATTTAGTAATCAAATTCATGGAAATTGGTTTGAAGAAGAAATTGTAAGTTAACAGTGTTATATATATATGTGAAAATAGCTTATTGAGACCAAAAAACTATGTTCAATCCTTGTTATAATTTGTAAATTGGTTTGGAATTATGTTAGTATGTTCAGAAACAAAAACAACACAATTGAAATGGTTTAATTTGGGTAAGAAACAAAGTTTTGGTGATTGAATTCGCTAAGTGTGTTGAAATTGAAGAAAATAGCAACAATGTGGTTTCTAATCCTCTAAATTTGATTATGTAAGTTGTTTTAGGTATTAGAATGATTGATTGTATATGTTTTAGGTGTTAGAATGATTGATTATATATGTTAAGAGGCTTTGATTATGTTTGTAGTGTAAGGGTTTATCTGTGTTGCTGTAGAAATTAAGAAATTAGAATTTTTGTATAAGAGCAGAGTCTGTGTTCGTGTTCTGGAAAACTGAGTATGGGGTCGAGAGGCGGAAGGCGGTATGTGATGCTGCATGCCGCCATACTGAATCCAAGGGTAGAGTAACTTTAATAAGCTGATAATGAAGATAAGCTGGGGAATTTTAACATAACTTATTTTAATGATTGTAGATGAACCTAAAACATGTTATAAGACATAATAACATATTGTAATCACAAAGTTGAAACTATAGATTATGAATTAATAAGTTATGAAGGTCCGTAATGAGATGTCATGAGAATTTGAGTTGTTTTTCAATCACCATGTTGTGTACTATAATATGATTGGGAGTTTGGATTCATGGTACGTAAATGATTAGGATAATCAGATCCTAAGATAAAAATTATAGACTTGACTAAAATAAAAAGTAAACCAATGAAGTTAGTGGTAATATAACTAATTGGTATTGTGATTTAATGGTATGTGTAGGATATTTGGCAAAAGTTTATTATACCTGAGTAACTTACGCATAAGGCAACTTTCCTAAACCTTATTCTTATGTTGAGCAAGTTTCTTATCTCTATTCTGTTTATGATTATGCAAGTTATTGTATTCTAATTCTTTTACATTGAACATGTTTCATACTCCTAACTTGATATCTTTATGCAAGTTCCTAAAATAATTTCGTTGCTAAATGATCTATGTTTTTACACGAAAATCAACTTTCGTTGCGAAATATCTCACTTTCTGCATTGATTAAAATAATTTCGTTGTTAGATAATTAGCAACGCTCATTGCACAATGAATGGTCCAACGACCAAAAAATTGTTGCAAATGACATTTAGCAACAAAATTTTATATCTTTAGCAACGAAGACTGATTGTTGTTGAATCGTCATTTTTTTGTAGTGTATTGAGCAAGTTCCTAATTTTCATTTCTTGCTACTCAAAGCATAAACTGTTCAAGTTTATTGTCCCAAATGAGTTTTCTAACTCTTTTGGATGTAATACCTCGTATATACAATGTCTACTCAATTGTATATTATTGACACTAAATCTTTGATTTAAGTATCGTTGTTCAATCTTATATTATCGTGTTGAACCTTCGAATAACAAATAAACCTTTATTGATTGGACTAATCCATAATTGACGAGTGTTCTAAAATTCTAGAATCACTGTTAAGTTATTCAAAACTAAACTTTCTTTAGTGCAAAAATTCTAAAGTCAAACTGAGATGAACAACCCTAATATAGGGGATTATGTACGCATTAGCGTTTAGATGTTTGTGCACAATACATGGTGCGAAGGGCTGATCCCCCTAAGTACGAAAGAAAAGGTCCATATAGTTTAATGACTGTTAAAGGTTAAGGTAGAAATGCTTAATAACCTTGTGACATAGTTCATGGTATTAAGACCCACATATATAATTCTTAAACTTGTTTTCTATTCTTGATTCGAGGAACAAGTTCCCTATTAATCAGTATTCATTGCTTACTTTTACATTGTTGCTATTATCATCATTATGTTAGTGTGCAATTATTTGCTCACTCTTGTAATTATTTACACTGCAACTAAAGTTGAGAAATTTGAAGAGCCGTCTACTAGAAAGGGCAAGGGCAACATGTCCAAATAATGAAGAATTTGTTTAATTTTATTTACTAAATTTATGTTATGAGACTTATTTAAATATGTGATGTATTCCGCATACTTATGTAATAATTTAAGGTTAGATTACCTGGGATTGTTTTAAGTTGATGTAACCCTTTAATGGAGAGGATTATTATTTAAGTTATTTAATTTATGTAATTATCCTTGATTATGGGTAGTTAGAAGTAATTATTTTGGATAGTGAGCACCAAATCTTGTGGGACTTAAGTACCCGGATTTGGGGGTGTCACAGGATATTCCGATATCATTGCTAAAGTAGTTTTCAATGACTTACATCACTGAACCTTCCCAATGCTACACTGGGGCTGTCACCAACGGTTTACATGAAGATTTACATTCATCATAAGTTTAACACCATGTTTTAGGGTTTCAGGCGATTTACGCTTAATTGCATAGAACCTTTTTTACTGATTTGAATTTTTGGCTTTAGTGGAACCTGTCGGGACTTAAATTTGATCGAGCTGGAGGGGGTGGGACCCACCTAGCCTGGCGTAGGTCTACCTGCAGCTACCATAGGTAGAATCGTGGCAAGCCACAGGTGGTTTTAAACCCTCCCTAGCCCCTTCACATTTTATTTTCAACTTGATACCCTTCGAGAAATCTACACATTCATGCTCTGATCTACTTATTTCGGGCTGCTTTTTGCGAATTTTGTCACCGTACAAATGTTCTGCAAATCTCCGATAACGTTTGCATCCTTTTCTTTCAAGTTTTGACTGTTTCATTGATAGATTTCATGTTTAATAAGTTTAAACATAATATAGCAAATATGTATGCAGAGATGACTTGATAAAATTGAATGGGCTTAGTTAATGTTTTCATTTTACCATGCAGAATGTTCTGATCTGAAAATTTTCAATTTTTCAAAAATCATTTGATACTCATTTTGGGTACTTTAGATATCCTATCTTAGGATAAATGAGCATGATGTTATTATGACTGTATTTTAATTGCCCTGGGTAATTTGGTTACCATTGTGATCTTGTTTTCATGTTGACATTTATATTATTCTTGATTGGGGTTGGTGTGCTACTGAATGGCCACCTAGTCATGCCTATTTGCATCCGGATAGTCCATTTTATAGAGGAGACTCTGGCAAAAAAAAAATCACGAGTCTAGGGTTTAATATGGATGCATGTTTAACTCTACTAGGGATATATGTTAAAATAGCATAAGTTTACACATGTAGACCATACATGATGTGATGATCCAATTTTAATCTTTAGAAGCTTATTATCCTAGGTTAATGCACATGCTTAATTAAATTGACTAGGTGTAGAAATATACCTCACCCTTTTAGAGGTGATTTGGAGTTTATTTTCAAGGATTGATTCTGATAGGCCTAGCAGTTCTACCTCCCGTGGGGCTTCTTCTGGCGTTAGGAGGACAACTTCAGTCGTTCCCTTGCCTCGCCCAGCCCGACAGGTTCGTCGGTTGACTGAGTCCATGATCCATCCTATTAGAGTTGATAGGACTGAAATTCTCGAGGAGGAGAAGGATGTTCATGAGGCAGAACCAGCTCCTTCTTCTTCCACTGCTCGTCAGGATCTTCCCGACATATATGTGATGATTTTTAATCTTTTATGAGATTTGAGATACCATCCATCAGTCCTTCTACATGCGAAGGAGGTACTGGAGGTTTTCATATTTGAATTGTTTCTTCTTCCATCTTTGGCAATGGTTGAACTTTGATTTGAATATAATATAGGTTCCTGGGTTCACTCAGCCGAGGGAGAACTGGTTTAACATTCACTCCTTGTATAGAAGTATTCATCCCGAGTACCAGACCATTGTGAATTCCTGAGGATTCAAGGCTTTCTTTTTTATTGCACCACGGCGTTGTCCATGGGGTTATCTAAGAGCTTTTTCTGAGCGATAGTTTCATCAGAGCCAGTCATTCCATTTGCTAGACTGTGAGGTGATGATGACGCCGATGGATTTGTGATTCATCACGGGATTGAAGTTCATAGGTGAGAGGGCACCCTTTGTGGTAGACATTTCCCCTGCTACTGTTAGATCCCTATTGATGGTTCCTCCTTCGGCCTTTAAGGGTCGGGTCGATCATTCTGGTCTTTTGAGTGTTGATGCTTCTAGTGGAGCTTTATCAGAGCCTCTTCCCGATGATCAGAGGGAGAGAGATAACATTCTGCAATGTTTATTTCTGACTATCATCAGGGTTTATTTCATTGTAGATAACTCCTCGACTGTCTCTTTTGCCTTGATTGGCGCTCTTCTCGAGATTGACCGCATAAGAGATTTTGACTGGGGATCCTTTACCTTTACG
Source organism: Panax quinquefolius (assembly GCA_020205615.1). Taxonomy (NCBI): domain Eukaryota; kingdom Viridiplantae; phylum Streptophyta; class Magnoliopsida; order Apiales; family Araliaceae; genus Panax; species Panax quinquefolius. Next base: position 39,685,690 of record CM035152.1, read on the forward strand.
TATTTCCTATGTGGGATGCGTTAGCACTCCAAGGGCATTACAGAGGCTTGGTTCAGTTTCTACCCATTTCTGCTGGTGAGTAATTTTAATTAATTTTCATTTTCCACCTTCGGGTAATTTTGATATATGGACTGATGTAGTTGATTGAAGCATTTTCAGTTCTGTGCTTATGAGAGGCTTCCTTGCCTTCGTTCAGTTACTACTTTAGGCTTAGAGATATATCCACGGGGACGTTGATGACACCATTCTACCCTGGCTGAGGTCCCTATAGTAGATGGCTTTACTCACTATAGATTGCAGCTGGAGTTGCTGACCGTTGCTGACGTTACCTGGGTTCCTTACATCCCAGATTATTTGACAGTGGGTTTCAAGGAGGCTTCCCGACAGGAGCTGAGTATGCATTGTCTACCCGTCGGATTCCCCTTTGAACTAAGGGCGTTTGGGAGCTCTACTTAGGAGAGCGAGATATAAGATGTATCATAGGGGAGATTCATATTCCACATCTTCCTCCTGATTGGCAGTACTGGCCTTTGTCCTAGCCCGTTACAAATATTCCTTGATGGGTTTGGATGGTTTTCCATTGTCCAATGGCCTCTATACTCATGACATTTTTCATCGGTGGTGAACTCCTCGTACTATTGGGGCTCAAACCCATGCTACCTAGTTTTAGGGAGATATGGTACCCAGATCCGTGATGATGACGGATTGGATTGCATGAGTCAGGGAGCCGACCCACTTGGATAAGATGCTTCTTTGACACAGTAAGTAGATCAGTTGTCCCTTTTTGTATGCCATTTCGGTAGGGATCCTGCGGAAGCATCTACTTATTATCCCTTCGGATCTAGTTCTAATCCTTCTGGCAGCCCAGATATTGATGGCTTCACTGGAGGAGATCCCCCTTTGTACCGTCTTGATATACCCTTTAACAGAGATATAGTGACTCAGGAGGGGCTAGCTTAGATTGATTGGCTTGGAGATGTAGATGTTAGGGATTTCATTCTGTAGGCCTTTGTTAGCCATTGGGCATTTGTGCCCCATATCCCTGTACTTTTTATTTTTATTTGAAAAATAGAGATGATGATGATGTATTTAGTTTTATATTTCACATAGATGTATATAATGCTTTCTATTACTGCATTTGTTATTATTGGTCGATTTCACAATCAATATATGCATGCAAGTATATACGGTCAATAAGTAAAAAAGTGAAAGTAGAGTATCATTCCCACGAGGAATTATTTAATAAAAATCACTAAGTACTAACTTTAACCAAATAAATTTTATTTAAACAAATGATTCAAGATTTTTGAATCAAAATATTTAGTAAAACTAATATGAAATACCACTAGTATAAAATTAGATTACGGAGATTTAAGATCACAACTTCACTTATATTAACACATTTCTTATTAATTATGCTCACTATTCTGGATTGTTAATCAAGAACTCATTAGTATTTATAACCACCTTCAGATGCATTACAAACATATTAATCCAAATCCGCAGTTGATAGAATTGAATCAAACACCCTAATTAACTAATTCCCTATATTCCTATGTGAATTACAATTAAAGAGGATTTAAAACACAGGTTCCCTATCAGATTACATGCAGTGAACAGGTATATTTCTATCCTAAACACAAATCATGAATTCTAATGCTATGCAGAAATCACAATCACATGTTATTATGATCAGATCTAAATCTATACTTCATCTCCCGAATTCATATATATTTTCATGGTAATTGCTAGGTAGATAATTAAACAATTATGCTCAAATCATAATAAACAATCCAATAATATATCACAGTAATTAACAAAGAAGCATGCTAAAATAAACTACGCAATAAGATTCATTGCAATCTTAAACAAGAATTTAGTTCATCATTATTAAATTAAAATCAAGAATCCACAATTGAATAAACATTTAAAGATAAAAGTACGATTAAAGAAGAGAATAGAATCTGTTGTCAGCAGTCTTGAGACTCATCTAATCTAATCTATTCTCTAATAATCTCCATATCTATGCCTCTCATCATGTATTTATAGCTTACAAGTCAAATCGTGATCATAAAAGAAGTAACAAATCAAATCTCCTTCAGATTTCCTGCCAAAAATTGCAAACTTTCCAACTTTTGACCTGACCTTGCGTGATCGCGCCAGGTATAGTACTAGCAGGAGCGTTACCGCGCCAAGCATGCTTGTGGGAGTTTGATGAAATTGATGATGGATCATGGTGGTTGTAGGAATATAAGGAGAGTTATGATGTGTGATAACCCAAATTTTTGGATAATATTAAAATAAGAATTAAACAAATAAAATTCTTATTAGATGATATGTTATGTGATATTGTAGTACACAAAGGATTATGTGCCATGCAATATGTGATGTTGTGTATAACAAATATATTAGAATTATATATTTATTATATGTAAGTAAAGTGTAGGAGTAAATTACTAAAGAAAATTAGATGGGTAAAAATAAAATAATTTATAATATTAAATTATTTTAATGTGGTAAATTGGTGGCATTAAATATACTTCATGTATACACACTATGTTATTGAAGAAATCATATATTACCTTATTGAGTGTAATATATGCATGTATTTAATGGGGGTGAATATATTAATATATTTATCTTTGTAATTAAAAAATTGTGAAGACAATTTATAGAAAGGAAAGAAAATAATTGGATATATGATATTAGGTTGTATGGAGGATATTATAATATTCAATATTATACCAAATTATGTAAAGTAAAAATATGAGATGAGATCCAATATGTATATTGGTATCAACTAGTTAGTAAATTAAATTCATATATGAATACATGATTGATTATATTAAATTATATAGTTAATATATAAATAAATTGTTTGAAAACAATTTATGGAGAGGGGAGAAATTAAATTTAATTATACAATATAAATGGTATAATTGAAATAAGTTATTTATATTAGGTATGGTAATTAACTAACCTAAGGGTTATAGTATTATAGAATTCTTGTATTGAATATATATACTAATGTAAGGGATTTATTTTATAAATCTCAAGTAATTATTTATTTTGAAACCTAATTATAGCAAGTCTAATTGGGTTATTTAGGTTAATTGATATTATTGATATATGAGAATGTGTTTATATTAATAATAATGTATTAGAGTCCAAATGATAATTTATTTAATGGACTAAGGAGAATAAATAATTTAAATAAGCCCATTGGTTTAATTTAAGCATTGGACTTGTAGATAATTTAATGGAACAATTACATATTCTATTACATTTTAAAAAATAATTACAACAATAGTGTCCTCATAAAATATTTATACAATTAATGCATTTAAATTTTTATTTACATTATTAACGAATTTATTCTTCCTTTAATTTAGTTGTCTGATTTAATGTGCTGATAATGGAGTACTGGCTGCTTTACGTTTTTACTGTCCACAAATCCCAGCCACAAAATAATGGAGGAAATGTACGAATTCCGTTGCACGCCGGATTTCTCCAACCAAGCTCCATTAGTGGCTTTTCCGACCGATTTCCAGGCTTTTGATGAGCAGATTCCGATCTTCAGATCACAGGAGTGAGCACGACGGCGAATCCATTGATACTAATGTTTGGCTTGATACACTCCATTTTTAGTTTTATTATTCTTCAAGGCATCTATCACTTCTCTTGCTTCACTATGGGCCCCTTCCGCCGGAGACTATATAGAGGGCCGGCCTGCCTCACATTCATATAGATTCATTTCAAGGCTCTTCATTTTAATTTTTTTTAGTTCTTTGTATTTTCTTTCCACTTGGGAGTAAACCTTGTCTGTTTCGTAATTTGTGCCCTGTCTTCTGTTAATGTTCCTATTTTATCTAAAACACAATCATGTTAATTGATGCAAGACTCACGAGATAGTATAATGGAGGCTCCATTACAAGATATCATATCTCCTAGTCCACGAGTTAAAGCTACATTTCACCTAGGTTTGGGACATTGATACTAAAGAAGCCAGAGATTCCCTTCTCTACAATTACAAGCACAGTATCAATGGCTTCGCCTCCATGCTCACTCTTGATGAAGCCTCTAAACTATCCGGTAAATCCAAATGTGACCAAACCTTCATACTAAGGTAACCAAACTGTCATACCAAGGTAACCAATCCACCAGTACACCTTTAATTTTTTCATAGTGCAGTTGGTAACCAAACATTCACACCAAGGTAACCAAACCTTCACACCTAGGTAACCAAACCTTCATACCACAGCAATCAATCCATATCCACACCTGCAGGTTTTTCATAGTGCAGTTAGTAGCCAAACAATCATACCAAGGTAACCAATTCAGTGTTATTAGGTTATTTTGAATGTGATACAGTTGATAGCCAAATCTTCATGCAGTGGATAGCCAAACCTTCATACCAAGGTGATGCAGTTGGTAACTAAACTTTCATGCAATTGGTTGCCAAACTTTCAGTCCAAAGTAACCAATTCATACTGCAAGTGTGGAGGTAGATTGGTTACCATGGTTTAAAGGTTTGGTTACCTTAGTATAAAAGTTTTGTTACCTTGGTACGAAGGTTTTGTTATCAGCATTACATTACACATCACTCTTTTATCTCTCTCTATCTTATGCAGTGTTCTTATTTTCTTTTGAACATAAAATTAGTATTGCAATTTCTGGACATGAAGAAACATTAAAGTTTAATGTCTTAAAATTGAAATATTAAGGTTTAAATTGTAAAAAGAAAAAAAGTTTAAAAGTTTAAAGTGTATTTAAGTGAAAGAATAAATTGTCTTACAAATTCACTTCCTGTTGAATCTATATATTTTATCTATTTACTGCAAACCACATAAACCTCCTATCAAGGCAGCGGACCGTGCAAGTTAATTTAATTATATTCCCTTGTATGCAAATTAAGTATTAGAGAGAAATCTGAAGTTATTTTAGAGAATGGAAGGATCGTTTTGCATATTCAGATCTGCTACACACACACCATGAACGAGCTAGATGGAATTTCTTAGTTACAAAGGAGAGAGAAAATATGGAAAGGGAGATGAAGATTTGAACTTGAATTACTATTTTTAATTTGAATTTGTTTGTGTTGTTAGATCCCAAATATTTGAATTTGAATTATTATTTATGACAGTTATTTCTCCTTGATTTTAGGTTTCCTTATTAATGTGAATTGTACTATTTTTGTAATATGGGTCCTAATAAAACTTTTTTTGTAATTATTTTATTGATGCACTAATGGTGTAATTACTTTCTAATTGTTGTATATTTCTGTAAAGAACCCTAATTTAATTAAGGGTAACTAAATTATTAGCTACCCCAATATTAGATTATCAAATATGTTAGTGTCCCAAATAAATAAATTAAGAGAGCCCAAGTTGATTTTATTTAGTAGCCTAAACTAATTAATATGAAAGCCCAAAGAAATTAAATGGGAGCTCAATCTTTAGCCCAATTAAGGAAGGGCATTAAAGTCATTTGTAAGCTTATAATGGCAAATAAAATAAAACAAATGTTGGACAAAAATAGCCTTATATTGCCGGCTATATGAAAAAAAAGAGAGCAAGGATAAGTTTTATTGTGTTGTCAAAGGTCATTAAGTGCTCCACATGTGTCCATCTATAATTGGTCCAACACATTTAGTATAGCTTGCAAGCAAACACAGAGATAATGATGAGTGAGAAAGATAAGATAAGTATTGGGTGATTAACCTTAGATATACAATTTGTATGTATAATTTTTCACCAATACATTTTTTATTACCTACTTCATTTCTCTCTCCTCAATTATACATTCCTAGTAACTACGAGAGAGAGAGAGAGAGAGAGAGAGAGAGAGAGAGAGAGAGAGAGAGAGAAAGGGAAAGTAGGGGAAGAAGAAAGAGGGGCAGCCATAGATGAAGGAAGAAGAAGGAAGAAAATAAAAAAGGTAAAATCTATACTTGATTTCTAAAACTTTAACTTGTATGCTATTTGTATTTTTATGATGGATCTTTGGAGTTGAAGTTTTTTTGTGTGACTAGATCTATGTATAAATGTTAGATCTAGAATTTTATTGGTTTGAGTTATGGATTTACCCATATTGGGTGTTGATTTGGATGGAATTAAAAGGAAAAGAAAATTAATTTTTCTAGTTTTGAAACCCTAACTTTTATATAGTTTAAAAATTCACCGTTTTAAATCTATAACTCCTTTTTGCAATTCGTCAAAGAGGGGTGCTAGATATATGTGTTTAATAGTAAACCCAAGTGGTAGCACTCAAAAATGTTGAGTTTTCAAGGTGTAGTGACTGATTTTGTTAAAACAGTCCCGTTTTTATAAAGGAAATAAAAACTGTTTTGGGACAGTTTCGTCTAGGGGCAGTTTAGTTATTTTTCCAACCTTCAAAAATTCTGGAAAATTTTGGGAGGATAATTTGATGATTTTTCTAGATTGTTTCCAAAAATGACGATTTTTAGATGTATAGATTGAGAGTTATGAATTTTATGGGAAAATACTATTTTAAAAGTAAACCTTTATAACTCCTTGTGGTTAACTCCAAAATTTGTGAAATTTGTATTGGGAGTACATGTATATAACAGGAGTATACCCTGTAAATTTTGGAATTTTTGGACAAAAGTATAGTTTATGATAAATGTCTAAATATTCGACAGTTATGGCCATTTGAAAAATAGTAAATGAATTTTAAAAATTCCGAGAAAAATATATGTTCAATGTGGGACTACATTATGCTAAATCCCCGAAAAGAAAATTTTTTGGGACTGATTTGGTATTTTTCATATAAATGATGTTATATGGATAAATGAGTTTAATTAAATATGTGATGTCAAAAATATGGAAAATGAGGTTTTCCGACTTGAGACCTTTAAGCATGTTTTATGCAGATTTTTGGTGGAGGTTTGGGCCGGGTGGTGAAGAGTTGATACGTGTATGGTATTTTAGAGTGCTTAAAGGAATTAATTAAGGAATAGAAAACAATTGAAATAAATTGTTTATTTATGTGATTAATGACTTAAGATAATTTTATGTGACTAATGATATTGGACTAACAACAGAAATATCATTCAAATCTGACGTATTTTTGTTCAAGTCCATGACATGGGCTAAGAAAACTTGACATCTATTTTTTGATAAACAAATGGCTTTATGGCTTGATATGAAAGAGTTTGACTTCAATTGTTTGGTTGCTTGAATTCAAATAACAGGTTGCTTAGGAATATGAAAACTAACAACCTTGCGAAAGCAATCAATTTTGCAATGATGAATAGTTAACCAATCAATCCCTAAAATCACATCAAAAACAAGTATCTTTAAAGAGATAAGATCAGCATGTAATGTGATGGTTCCAACTTGGATCAAACAAAATTTATAAGCAGTGGATGTAACGAAAGTTTCTCCTAACGGAGTCTCCACAGATAAGCCAAAGTCTAATTTCTCCGGAGTCAAGTTTAAACGTTGAGCACAAGAAGGAGAGATAAAAGAATGGGTAAAACCGGTATCTAATAAGGTATAGATTTTGCAAGAATTTATAATTAACTAACCCTTGATAACTTCGTTTGGGTTTCTCGCATTTTGGGCAGTCACGACAAACGTTCTTCCAGAAACCGCCGACTTTTTTTTGTCCGTATCTTCCTTTGGTTCCACCGTCCCAGCTGGACTTAACTTTGCTACAGGACAAAATTGAGCTATGTGACCGTCTTTTCTATAACTAAAACATACCTTGGAAGGCTGTGAACATTTTGGACTTATATGTCCTTCGTCTCCGCATCTGTAGTATCTAACTGGCGGTCGTTTACCTCCCCTAGAATTTGTTGCTGGTGTTGGTGCTGCTGGAGACGTCTTCCCGTCATAATTAAATCTTCTTTTCTTCAAATTACCACTTGAATCATTTCTTCTATTATCTTGGCCATGATTACCACCAGAGTGGTTACAACTTTTGTCCGTATTTTTCCCTCCTCGCTGGTTATCATCGCTCCGATGACTGCTGTCACCGATATGACCCTGGTTGTGGTCCCTCAGTTGAACATACTCACTATCTCGCTCTAATAATTGAGCCCTGTTGACAACATCTGAATACATAGAAAATTTGAGAGAGATAAGGTATTGAAGAATCTCAGGTTTTAGACCTCTCAAAAATATCTATGTCATACGTTCCTCATTATCTAACAAATGAGGTGCAAACCGGGATAACTCCGCTAACTTCGCCTCGTACTGAGACACCGTCATGTTTTTCTGTTCCAGCCTAATAAACTCTACCTCCTTCATATGACGAATACTTTCAGGAAAGTACTTGTCATTGAACAGTTTCTGAAATCTTTCCCAAGACATGTTGAAGTCATTGGTAGTGCGCTTCACGGATTCCCACCAGTAATCTGCCTCTCCACGGAACATAAAGGTGGCGAATGGAACCTTCTATTCCTCCGTGCATCCCAAGACATTGAATATCTTGGTAATTTGCTTGACCCACGTCACCGCCTTAATCGGATCCATCTTTCCCCAGAATTCTGGTGGTCCCAACTCTTTGAACTACTTGGATGTGACAAACCGTGCGTTGCTATCATTTCCACCTGTATTTTGTACACGAGTCTCCCTCGTCTGATTTTGCATGAACTGCAAAAAGCTTCTAAATATCCCGTCGTTCATCGTCTGATCAGTGGTGTTGTTTACAGGAGGAACATTGTCATCCTGTTGCACGTTCTCCTGATTGGTGAGTAAAGGTGTCTCCACGGTCTCGTTTACTCCACTGTTAACATTCTTAGTTGCCATTCTTAAATACTGCCATAAAACAAGGGTTAATTAAAGAAATTAACATGCAACATAATAACCCTATACTCTGACCAACCAACAATAAACTTAGGTAGGACATACTAGCGAAGGATTTACTCGTCTCTCCCCTCCTAGTTCTATTCCCCGATCTCTGCCAGAGACCATATCCCTAAGCTCTGATACCAACTATGACGCCCCCAAAATAGGTATACAACACCCATTCTGAGTTGCCAACTAAATGGTACAGAAAGCAAACTACAACTTCAATAATACAATTGTCGTGCAAAATACAACAACACATACTGTGAGTTTAAATACAAATATTATTTTCTAGACAATATCCACAATCAAATAAGTCCTCATTACAATTATTCATACACTATTTTACAGAAATAGTGAGGACTACTAAAACACCTTTCTAGAACCATCACTCCATACCCCGACTAGATCCTGCTATGTTCTCCCCTCCTGAGAAGAAAAATGGAACAGAAAGGAAAAGGGTGAGCTCAACTAGCCTAGTAAAGAATATTATGACTAAGATAATATACAACAAATTATCATTAGTCTTCAACAGGGAAAAATCTGATAGAATATAATAGACAACAAGTTTTAGATCAATAAATGCAGCGAAAACAACAATCCATTAGAAGAGTCACGTAAAGAATGAATTCTACTATCTTCTAAGATTTAAAAGTCCATCATCAATATTTTATCCCTGTAACAACGATCAATATACATCTTTAATCAAATATTCATCTTTGCACTACAGGCCAAAGATATTCATTTGTATTACAAATTGGTAGTGTTCATCTCAACACCTGTTCATCTTTGCACTACAGGCCAAAGATATTCATCAGTTAATCATTCATATTTGCACTACAGGCCAAAGATATTCAATAATATCATCATTAAGGACTGAGGATGATGAAAAACAATTTAGAGAACGAATACAGTGAGATAGAAGGACAAATATTAGGGATTCGTGTTACAGTTTATCCAAGATCACTAATACTTCATAATAACCAATTGAGAAGTAGAATTCAAAAATAAATATCAAAACATGGATACAATCAAAGATAGTAACCATAATAGACATCTTGGACAAAAAGGAAAATTTTCATTTTTTGGTGAATAGTGTCGTATTAGTGAATAGTGTCGTATACGTGAATAGTAACCCCGACACAAAAAGGTAAAAATTCCACAATAGAATCCATATCAATATTTCAACATAATGATATTGAAAGAATAACATCATTACGAAAAAAATAACATCCATTACCTAAAAGAAACAGTACTTTGGAATGAATGTCAGATATGATGTTGAATCAAACTTGTACTGAATAGTAACTCTCAAAGTATCTAAATACTCACAAAATACGCTTGATAATATAGAGAGAGAAAGAGAGAAAGCTTATGTTTCTGGTGTGATTTTCAATTCTAACTTAGCCCTCTATTTATAGGAAAATGTTAGCACGCCGAAGCAGACTTGACCTGCTACCTTATGGCTTTACCTGCTACTATTGCCACCTACCACATTTGAAATAAATTTTAGCACATTTCTTCACCAACCACAAGTGGGCCCACTCAATTCTATAATTTTCCACCAAAATCATTTATAAACCTAATTTCCGGATCAGTCACCTCTTAAAATTCATAATAAATCATTCGTTCATTTTTAACGATTCAAAATATGTGGACATATACTCAACTTATATATGTATAACATATCCAAAAATCACAACGATCCAACGGTCGGATTAAAAATTATAACTCACTCAATATATCGTAAAAATACTGATTTGATTTTTAATACCTCAATTCCGACAAAAATACTGATAAAACACCTCAACATTAATTCCTTCAATTATAATCACATAAAATAAATAAATCCATCATTTATATCCACATCAAATAAATATTTCCTTATCATATAAATCAATAATTAATTATTCACAAATAATATTACATAATGACAACTAGGAAGTTCCCAAGAAAGAGGTGGCTTTCCGATAAAGATTTCTCCTTACTGACGCGCAATTAGGTGACCAAACCTCTCCTTAGACAGAACTTTCTAGACATTGCCAATAATGCTATCTAATAATATTATTCAAATAATATGAATTATTGATCGATAATGGAAATCTGTATGAGACAATTATTGAAACAACAATAATATCAAATATCAACGCAAACAATTATTGAATTAATAAAATAAAATATTAACAAAGAATTCTTGTAACAATTATTGAGTAGTGCCTTCTTACGTAAGAATCAATAATTCAAAAATCTTCGTGCAATACTGGTGTGATCTTTGTGTAACCACGCCAGACATTCGTATTTTAATCCACCAAGTATATTCCAACAGTGTTAACGGTAACAACTACGCCATTATTTATAAAAACTCAAACTTGTCGTTTTCTTCATCCGACAATTATTCTGTTATGAGGCCCACGAATGGCTGCGCCGTCGTATGAATATTCCCCGACAACAAGAATATTTCACAACCAAACGAATATTCCCCGACAAAAATGAATATTTTATAACCACTTGCTTATTTTGTAAAATTTGCACATTTCACCCATAACCAAAGTATTATATCAAATTAACTCATTATTATTTGAAGATAATAAATAGAGAAAATTTATTTTTATTAATAATAAGTTGGGGTCTTACATTTCCCGTCTGCAAATCCTTCATAGACAATCCAAATGGGTCAAATTTAACATACACCATATTATCATTAGTAAATTGACGAACTAAGATGAGGTTTTTAATAAGTTTAGGTGCATGCAACACATTTTTAAACGTTAAAGGTGGATTTGTTTGGGTTAGTGAGGCACTTCCATAACCAAGAATCAGAATTGTATGACCATTACCAACAATAATGCCATTATGTTTGCTCAAATTAAAATAAGACGAGAGAGTACCATGATTAGCAATCATGTGTGAGGTGGCACCAGTATCCATGTACCAATTGTCATCCGGTTGATGGAGGAGAGAGTGCATAGTAAGCATCAATGTCTCAGAGGTACATAGTTCACACTTGAAATTTCGCTGTAGTGTAGTGGGCTTGGTAAGGTTGGGGCCCAAGAACTCCTTTTGCAGATGATTGACGGATCTGCCTTGTAGTGGGAAATGGGCAAGGTGGGCTAGCCCAAGTGGGAGGTGACCAGGGAGCCCAAGGAGGCATGGAAGCCAAATGTTGTGGCCATGACGGTGCTGAAGGTCGCTACTATCCCCCGCCATGAGATCCACCACGGTTTCCACTACGGCCACCCACCCACCACAGCCACCATAATTTCGGCTACCGAAAGTATTATGCCCATTTACATTTTCTTGATGCTATTTGGATTTATTGCCACTAGAAACATTATCATTAGTTGAATGCATAATCAAAGCAGAATCCGAACCTAATTCAAGAGCGATACGTTATTTCATGCTTTCCTCTTCTAATGAAAGCATCGAACGGGCTTTTGCAAAGGTCGGAAGAGGACTGCGGTGTTGAATGATGGTGACAAACCTCGCATAAGCTTCTATCAAGCCACGAATCATTTTGAGAACTATGAGCTCATCAGATACTTTTGCTCCCACGTTGGCCAATTGATTAGCCAACACTTTAAGTCACTAGCAATATGCAGCAACATTGGGAAAGTCTCAAAGGTGAGTGTTGGTGAATTGGGTTTCAAGGTGAAGGGCACTCGTATTCTTGTTGTCTTGGAACAAATCTGCTACACAGTTCCAAACATCTTTTGCTGTATCATTCGGATCAAGGATAATGTTGAGAATATCCAAAGAAATTGTGCTATAAATACATTGCATGACAATGGCATCGATCCTTTGCCAAGTCGCTATTTCGGCATCTGCCTTGACGATGATAGCTTCCGTAGGAGGGATGAGGTGGTCAAGGACGAGGTTGGCGCGGGCATGGAGCTTGAAGAGAGTTGCCCAGTTGTTGTATTGGCCGCTTTCGAGATCGAGAGTGATGGGGATGGCTGTTTTGATATTGGTGACGGTGGTAGCAGGATGGAGTTTTGAGTCAGCCATTGATACAGGGAAGAAGAAGATGGCAAAAAGTAGGGAGGAAGAAAACTAGGGCTTTGATACCATAAAAGAATATAATCCCTTGATCTTTTCTCATTTATAGGTTGATAATATATAAAAAGTAAAAACAAATATTATGCCTACAAGTTAGGCTAAGAATAAGGAAACGGTATGATTTTACAAAAGAATAATATCCTAAAATATTTACAATAATAATGAGAATAATCACATATATTCTATCAGTTTAGACTTGAGTATATATATAGTGTTAAGGTTATCTAATATTTGAATATGTGTTTAAATATTAGATAGTTTACTTATAAGGTATGTTATGCTAATTGAACGATCAATCTTATAACTGATAGGTCTTTTCAATAAGGACATAAACTTAGATTGTGTAGCAGTAATCAACGGTTCAGGTAAGTTTCCTAACTCAACTTGAGTTGTTATTGTAAACCATGTTAGTGGCTAATCATTGTTGATTATACCACGTCTATAATTTATTGATTCGCACTCTGTGCTTGTTGTATGTGTTCATCCGGTATAAAAGGCTGATCACCTTCATTACAATTTGGTCCAGTTGAATTATTCAGATTCATTATTGACATTAATTCTTGTCGTCCTGATCGTTCAGTTATAAAATTTGATTCCTGCTAGTTCTCAATTATTATATTGTTTAACGTAGCCAGCTTTTTGTTTAATTCTTTCAATCATGATATATCCTCAATTAAATTTAAACTTGTTGGGCAAAATTGTTGCTCACCCTTGCTATATCATTACAAAAAAATTTAGATTAAGATGAAAGCTCGAGTAAAGACAAAAGCAAAGACAAATTACAAGATTAAATTATGGTGTCGTTAGATCTATTAAATTTTTTGACAAAAATAGCATTGTAAACCTTTTTAGATATTGAAGGTATGTATTAAGTAAGGTTGTAGACCTTGGGAATGTTGTGTAAAAGTTTAAAGTTTAAACAATTTATGTTTATATCTTCCATAATAGTTATAGAAATGATGTACCAGATCTGAGATAAAAAGTACCCGGATTTGGGGGCATCACAGGTTGGTATCAAAGTTGTAGGTTATAAACCTTAGGTAGGGGTACCTTAGGCTATAACCGCGGAGATGATGATAAGGAATAAACTCAGATCGAGTTTAAGGGATATAAGAGATGAATTTAAGAATTTCATCATTAAAGTAAAGAGAAAGATAAATAAGATTCAAAGAAGAATCTTGAAGAGCCATAAAGACAAGAATCTGGAGTTACCTGACTCCAGTAATAAAAATGAAAAGTGATAATAAATAGACGATGTCTATAAGATGAAAAGTGCAAATAAAAACATAATATAATATGATTAAAGAGAAGAATAAGAAGATCGTAGTATAAAACGATCGTAAGTATAAGTAGAAATGATTACAAAATAAGATCACAACGTGATTGATAAGTTGATTTTATACCTACTTATCCGGCATCTATTACTTGAATTAATTGCTCAATCTCGTGTTTCTTAGTTACTTTTCATGCATTTTGTTTCCATTTTGTAGATTATATGTTTGGAAGCGGTCCGAGCCTTCATGTTCATTTTATGTGTATTTCATGTTCATGATGTAAAACTTGGACTATGTTTTAGAACTCTTCCTTGGCTTTCCAAAACGTCTTGATTCATTCCAATCGGAAGTTCGGATGTGAGATTATTGCATATTTATCAAAGCTAAGAGTTGTTATGTTGTCATTTACACAACAGCTATTTTAAGTGCAATTTCGACATTCATACATTCGTTATTTCTAAAAATTAAAGAATGAAAGTTGAAGAGCTCGTCGATATCTTCGATTTGATAGGTGGCGGGCTCCGTAACTCCTCCCGGTTTAAAAGGTATGGCAGTTTTAGCAGAGGATGTTGCAGCAGATTGGCAGTTTTAGCAGAGGATGTTGCAGCAAATTTCCAGAAGGTAGGCAAGCTGGGGCTTTCCCTTTTATGCCTTGATAACAAGCCGGGGCTTGGGGTCTGGGCAGATTAGCAGCAAGGAGGCAAGTCAGGGCTTGCTTTTATAAAGGGAAATAGCAAGTTGGGGCTTGGGTACTCGAATTTGAAGTCTCCTAGTTGATTTCTAATGCTACAAACATGGAGTATTAGTGATGATGATGACTTGGGATTCATTTTGGCATGGAATTGTAATCAGAATACATGTGGAAGTATATAATTAACAACAAACAATGGGATTAAAGACACACAAGGCAAATTACAAAGATTAATCTCAGTTTTTCTAAGCAAGCGTTGGAGGAGTATTTCAAGGACATTTTCGAGACGATTGTGATTCTAGGCTACGTGAAGGGTGTTTTTCAATATTCTTCATCTTATACTATTATTTGTAATTGAAAGAATGATTTCCATGATTTATTCAGTGTTTATTTCGTTTATTATGAACTAATTCACTTTTTAGGCTTGTGATGGATCCTTAAGTGAATCGATGGTTTTGTAAACTTTGATTTCAAATTTAATAAGCTATTTCCAGTTTATCTATATTGATTTGAGCTTAAATCTATGAATTTCCTGATCAACAATTCTTTGTGGAGTTGGATGGAATCGAGAGAGGATATTCAAATCTAGACCTAGTTGATATTTTGTTAATAGCTTAAACTTGATGAGTGTTAAGGTAGAGATATGCTTGACACCACATGTAATCGGATAGAGAACGTATTCTTCAACCTTCTTCAATTGTAATTCACATAGAGATATAGTGGGTTAGTTGATTAATGTGTTAAACAGATTTCTATCTTAATTGTGGATTGATGTTAATAGGGTATTAGTGCATCGAGAGGTGGTTAATACTACATTCGTGTTCTTGATAATAAACTAGGATAGTGAATTGAATTGGAATAAAAGTGTTAAAATCAGAGTGAAACTTAGGGTGAAATCATAAGTCTAATTCTCCATTAATTGTTTGAAAATCCAGATTTTGATACTTGTGATTATTTTGTGAGTTTAATTATTCTTTAATTTAGAGTTTTTAATTTTAATCATTGAGTTGATTTGTTTAATAAAATTAGGATTAATATAAAGTTGGTAATTGTAAGTTAGGATTATTGCTAGTTAGTCTCTGTGGAAACGATACTCTACTTATCACTTTATTACTTGTTGACCATGTATACTTGCGTGTTGTGCGTAATTAGATTTTACCCAACAAGTTTTTGGCGCTGTTGCCGGGGACTATTTAGTATAATTCTTAATAGTTTTACAATATCAGTTTAATTAATCCAGTTTTACTTACACATTTTTATTTTTATTTTATTGTTGCTTCTATTTCAGGTGTGGAAGCAGTTTATGCAAACTCGGTCCAAAAATCCAGACTTGCTGCCTTTTGAGGACAACATTGAGAAAAGGTATCAGAGGTTGAGTAAGTGACTTAAGGAAATGAGGCAAGAATTTGAAACATCTGAAAAGGAAGAGGTAACAGTAATGGCAGCCGAAGATCGAAAAGCATTAAGGGATTCGCAAGAACACCCAAGGTGATCGAATCGATAGCCAAGCATCACTAGGCCAAAGAATAATGACAAATACGCTCAAATTAAGCCTGGGATGATACAAATGATTCAGAATTCAGTTCAGTTTAGGGGATTTGCAAATGACGATCCGAACGAGCATATGGTCAGCTTTCTGGAAATGTGCGACACTTTTAGGTTTAATGGGGTTTCGGATGAGGCGGTGAGACTTCGATTGTTCCCATTCTCTTTACGGGACAAGGTGAAGAGTTGGTTGCATTCTCTACCGTCCAGTTCGATAACTACATGGGAGGATTTAGCTCAGAAATTTCTCGCAAAATTCTTTCCACGGGCAAAAACTGCAAAGATTAAGAACGCGATTACGATGTTTGAACAACAACATGGGGAGTCATTATATGAGGCCTGGGAAAGATACAAAGAACTGCTCAGAAAATGCTCACATCATGGATTTCCCCAGTGGCTACAAATGACCACCTTTTACAATGGACTACATGAGAATCTCAGGACAAGTATTGATGCAGCGTCGGGCAGAGCATTCATGGCTAAGAGTTACGAGGAAGCATACGAGTGGATTGAAACCATGGCGGCTAATAACTTCCAGTGGCCCACAACAAGAATGACACAAGCGAAGGCAGCTAGGGTGTTAGAATTAGATAGTATAACAGCAATGCAAGCACATATATCTGCACTTTCAAAGAAGTTGGAGTCGGTAACAGCAGCACAAGCACAACAAACACAACAAGTACATAAAGCGGCAATAATATGCGAGTTGTGTGCAGGAGAGCACCCCACGGATCAATGCGCGATTAATCCAGTAGCTATGCAGTTCATCGGTAATTACAACAGAATTTCGCAAAATACATATCAGAACACATATAATCAAGGAAATAGGAATCATCTGAATTTCTTATGGAGCAACAACTAGCAAAATCAAGCATCACGACAATCATATCCACCAGGATTTCAGAACCAGCAACAACCAGCTCAATATCAAGAAAGGAAACCCGATCTGGAGGAAGTTTTGGCAAAATTCATGACTAGCACCGAGTTGGCTATAAAAAATCACACCATGGCTATGAAATCACAAGAGATGGCGATTAAGAATCTAGAGAATCAGATAGGTCAAATGGTGTTGGCATTGAATAATAGACCACAAGGGACATTACCAAGTGACACCGAGAGAAATCCTAAGGGTAATCACGAGCAGTGTCAAGCCATTATGTTGAGAAGTGGAAAACAGCTTGAGGGTTAAGAGCCAAAAATTTCGGTTATAAAAGAGGTTGAACCAGAGAAAGAAAATACAGTGGGTGAGGTAAAGCAAGGGAACGAAAAACAAATGGAAAAGAACAAACTAGTTAATGAGCCAACGTTTTATCCTCCCCCACCATTCCAGCAAAGAGTTCAAAAACAAAAATTAGACAAGCAATTTTCAAAATTTTTGGAAGTTTTCAAGAAACTTCAAATCAACATACCATTTGCAGAGGCCCTAGAACAAATGTCGAGCTACGCAAAATTTATGAAAGGGATTATGTCAAGGAAGAAGAAATGGGAAGATTTCAAGACAGTTGCATTAACCGAGGAGCAAAGAAAAGATACAAAGAGAAATTACCACCAAAACTCAAGGACCTGGGAGCTTCACTATTCCATGCACGATCGTGAATATGCATTTCAACAAGTGTTTTTATGTGATTTGAAAGAGTGTAAACCTTATGCCATTGTCGATATACTTAGAATTGGGTTTACCTGCACGAAGGCCTACGAACATTACATTACAGTTGGCGGATAGGTCAGTCACATATCCGAGAGGCATAGTAGAGGACATTCTAGTGAAAGTGGATAAGTTTATATTCCCCGGGGACTTTATCATTCTGGATTTTGAGGAGGACAAGAACATCCCAATTATCTAGGGAGACCATTTTTGGCCATGGGCAGGACACTCATAGACGTACAAAAGGGAGAAATCACTATGAGGGTCCAAGATCAAGAAGTAAAATTTAATGTGTTTAAGGCCATGAAATTCCCTATGGATACGGAAGAATGTTTTCGAATGGATTTAATTGAGAAAATCATCAGTGATGATATGAGCAAGAGTTTGGTAAATGATCCGTTAGAAACAACGTTATTGGGGGATGAAGAGGTCGATGATCCAGAATTAGTGGAGTACTTACAAATGCTAGACTCATTGCCACGAGTTTCCAGATTTAGAACACCATTTGAACCACTGCACACGGAGGAGGTAACCGCAGAAAGACTGAAACCATCATTGGAAGAGCCACCAAAGTTGGAACTCAAGCCACTCCCTAAACACCTCAGGTATACATACTTAGGCAATTCAAATTCTTTACCTATTATTATTTCTACTGCACTTAACGAATTGTAGGAAGAAAAGTTGCTGAGGGTGCTTAGGGAACACAAATCAGTGATCGGGTAGACAATTGCAGATATAAAGGGAATCACCCCTTCATTTTGCATGCACAAGATCTTAATTGAAGATGAGGCAAAACTGACGGTGGAGCAATAACGGCGACTTAACCCGATTATGAAGGAAGTTATGAAGAAAGAAATCTTGAAGTGGTTAGATGCCGACATCATCTACCCGATTCAAACAAAGAAATGGGTGAGTCCAAAGGCAATGCGCGTAGAAAAAAGAGGAATGACAAGGGTGCAGAATGAGGACAATGAATTAATACCGACTAGAACAGTGACCGACTGGAGGGTTTGCATGGATTATAGAAAATTGAACAAGGACCCCCGAAAAGACCATTTCCTTCTGCCATTTATTGATCAAATGTTGGATAGATTGGCGGGATATGAATATTACTGTCTATTGGATCGGTACTCGGGCTATAACCAGATAGTCATCGCTGCGGAGGATCAAGAAAAGACGACATTCACATGCCCTTACGGCACATTTGCATTCAGGAGGATGTCATTCGGGTTATGCAATGCACTTGCAACTTTCCAACGGTGTATGATGTCCATTTACTCAGACATGGTGGAGAAAAATGTTGAGGTCTTCATGGATGACTTTTTTGTCTATGGGGAAAACTTTGATACGTGCCTAGGGAATTTGGTAATGGTATTACAGCGCTGCAAAGATACGAACCTCGTGCTTAACTGGGAAAAATGCCACTTCATGGTTAAGGAGGGCATAATTTTGGGTCACAAGGTATCGGCTCAAGGATTGGAGGTCGACAAAGCAAAGCTTGAAACAATCGAAAAATTGCCTCCATCGAGCTCAGTTAAAGGTATTAGAAGTTTTCTGGGACACGCTGGGTTCTATAGGAGATTCATAAAGGACTTCTAAAAAATTGCCAAGCCTCTATGCAGTCTATTAGAGAAGGATACTATTTTCAGTTTTGACAAAAGTTGTAAGACAACCTTCGAAGAGTTGAAAAAGAAGTTGACTACAGCCCCCGTAATCGTTTCACTGGATTGGAGTATACCTTTTGAGTTGATGTGTGATGCAAGCGACTACGCAATTGGGGCTGTGTTGGGACAATGCCAAGAGAAGGTATTTCATGCTATATATTATGCAAGCAAAACGCTCATAGAGACTCAAATAAATTATACAACTACGGAGAAGGAGTTACTTGCAGTGGTGTATGCGTTTGACAAATTTCGGGCATACTTGATCGGAACTAAGGTGATAGTCTACATGGACCATTCGGCTATTCGGTACCTAATGGCGAAAAAAGATGCTAAGCCACGCCTTATCTGATGGATTCTCCTACCTCAAGAGTTTGATCTGGAAATAAAAGATAGAAAGGGGACGGAGAATCAGGTAGCCGATCACTTGTCTCAAAATTTTGGAAAACCAAGGAAATTGAAAGAGGACAAATGTGAAATCAATGAATCATTCCGGATGAACAACTAACATTTGGAATAAATGCGAATTTCCTTGGTATGCGGATTATGCGAATTATCTTGTGAGCAACGATTTCCACCGATCTCACAAGACAATGTAGAAAAGAAGTTTCTTCATGACGTGAAATTGTACATGTGGGATGAGCCTTACTTGTTCAAATAGTGCGCCGACAAAATGATTAGAAGGTGTGTGCCCTGCAGTGAAGTGAAGAACATTCTGCATGAGTGTCACTCATCTACGTATGGTGGACATTATGGGAGTGAGAGGACAGCAATGAAGGTGTTGCAATCTGGGTTTTATTGGCCTATACTATTCAAGGACACCCACCATTTTGTGAAAACATGTGATAGATGTCAAAGGGTGGGCAAATTTTCAAAACGGAATGAGATGCCTCTACAAACGATTCTTGAAGTTGAAATTTTTTATGTATGGGGCATTGATTTCATGGGGCCATTCCCTTCATCTTTGAACAATTAGTATACTCTACTCGCAGTGGACTACGTATCAAAATGGGTTGAAGCTGCAGCATTACCAACAAACAATGCCAAGGTGGTCCTCAAATTCCTACAAAAGAACATTTTCACAAGGTTTGGCACGCCAAGGGCAATTATTAGTGACGAAGGTAGTCACTTTTGCAACATGTCATTCACAGCTCTATTGGCAAAGTATGGGGTCAACCATAAGGTCACTACAGCATATCATCCCCAAACCAGTGGACAAGCTAAGGTCTCGAACAGGGAAGTAAAGAGAATCTTGGAAAAAGTGGTGAACCCGAATCGAAAGGATTGGTCGCTCAGGTTGGATGATGCATTATGGGCCTATCGGACTGCTTATAAAACACCAATCGGGATGTCACCATATCAACTACTGTACGGAAAGGCTTGTCACTTATCGGTCGAGTTACAACACAAGGCTTATTAGTCTATTCAAAAATTGAACTTTGATCAAGCAGCGGTAGGTGAAAAGAGACTACTTCAGCTAAATGAGCTTGACCAATTCCGACTGCAAGCCTACGAGAACTCAAAATTGTACAAGGAAAAGGTCAAGCGATGGCACGACGAGAAATTGATACAAAGAACATTTGAAATGGGACAATCAGTCCTATTGTTCAACTCAACATTGCGGTTGTTTCCAGGAAAGCTAAAATCAAGGTGGCCGGGTCCATTTACCATAAAAAAAGTTTTCCCACATGGCCTCGTTGAACTATACAGTAGGAACCCATTGCAAACGTTCAAGGTCAACGCTCAGAGATTAAAGCACTATTGGGGTGGCGAGGCTAACACGGACGTCAAAGCTATCACACTTGCAGACGCACCATAAACAGGGAGTAGTCAGGTTGAATGACTTAAAATCAAGCGCTCACTGGGAGGAAACCCAATTTTTTATTTATTTTTATGTTTTTTCTTCATTTTTCTTTTCTTAAGTAATTTTATCCATGCTAGTGAAATGGTAGTTTAAAATAATATTTGGTCTAGAATATAGTCATGTAGTATTTAAAGTATACTTGATAGCTAAATAAGCTTACCCTCCATGCTTGAATTTGTTCAATATCCACTTATGAGTATGTTTTTCATGTGTTCAGGTACTCAAAGAAGCTATGTGATGAACATGAAACAAGGCAGAAGAAACCTGTGCATTAGCAGATCATGAAGCAAGGGGGAGACCCCCTGAGGGGCTTGCCTCTCCAGTAAAAATAGCAAGCCGGGGCTTGCCCTCTCTCTATTTTTTAGCAGACACACGCGACAAGTCTGGGGCTTGCTTTTCCTAGTACAGGACCCAAGCCAGGGCTTGCCCTCTTACTGCATTAGCAGACCATAGGCAAGTCGGGGCTTGCTTTTTAATGAAGAAGAGGCAAGCCGGGGCTTGGCGGTCCGAATTTTGAAGAGCAGTTACGACAGTTGGTGCATTGCAGACATCCCAATTCAATTATACTTCAACCACCTACAATCCAACTCCTCCACAACCTACACCCACGACTGCAATTTACTTCCATCTCATCACAATAATAAAACATAATCCCACTCCTCCCACCTAGTCACTCACTACCCACCTACATAAACTCCTCTCTATAAAACTACCCTTCACCACACAATGTAACAATACCAATTTGGAAATTTGAGGATAGTGTTTATGAAAATCTTTACAACTTACATGGTAATATACTGAAAGGAGAAGTTTGTTTTCTAATTCCTCAATTTCTATCCCCATAGTTCAACCAAATCACCAAGTTTGTGGGAATTTCAAGTCTCACACACCAAGTGTTCGACAAATTGCTTAAGTAAAGTTTGGGGGACAAACTCTTCAATTCCAAATCAATGGCACCAAAATCGGCATCAAAGAGGCAACGAGGAGAGAGTTCGGGGGCCACACAACCAACACGAACCTTTGATAGGGGAAAATTCATAAGTACCGCCGCCACCGACCGTTACGACTATATGGTGACAAAATCACTCACACCTGAGCGGGGGTTGGCACCTGAGCCTGTGGATGGCAAAATGATGCAACAAATATATCAAAAAGGTTAGAATAAATTCACAGCAGAGCCCGAGGCAACACTTGTGAGTGTGGTCAAAGAATTCTACGCTAACGCTGAGGATAAGGCCCCTTCAATGCTTTTGTATGGGGTAGGTTAGTGCCTTTCAGTACCTATGCCATCAACATGTACTATCAGTTACGAGTGCTAAGACATTGCCAGTACCAACACTTACGTGATAATGATCAAGATTATGAGGCTATTATGCAAGAGATGACAAAACCGGGTACCTCTTGGACAAAATCAAATCATGGAGGCACTGTCTTTCGCAGTAAGGATCTCAGTTGGTATGGGAAGATATGGTACGCCTTTCTGTGCGCTAAGTTACTTCTATCTACACATATGTCAGATGTGCCTCAGGATAAGGTAAGGCTCTTGTATGCCATGGTACAAGATTTCATCATTAACATAGGGGTTATAATTAACTTTTCAATCCGAAGATGCCTTCGAGAACCATACTCTGGCGGATTGCCACACCCATCACTCATTTGTGGGTTGTGTATACAGGCATGAGTTTGATGGTCAGATGATGAGATAACCCAGATGCCGCTATAGACGCTCGACTCGAGATGATTGCAAGATATGAGGTGTGGCCCGGAGGCGAGTCACACCCGAGAGGAACATGATTTGTATTTCCCTCAGCCTCGGAGGATGAGGCTGACGCTGAGGTCACCTTGGATGACGATGAATTTCAGGGGACTGCAACAATGGGGGACCAAGATACAGAGATGTCACCACAGCCTGGAATCATATCTAGCCCTCGGTTCCTAAACCTTCAACGACAAGTGAATGAGCAAAACAAGGAAGCACAAAGAGAAATGCGGAGACTGCAGCGAGGCAGGACCACATATTTGAGGCCATGAATGTATCTTTTGCCTCATTGAACACTACGCTCTAGAGCTTTAATCCTACTTCCCAATTCCCATACCAACAACTAGCCCCAATGCCAAGGTTCCCACCCAGCGATTTTGATGAAGAACAACAGCCACCACCAACCCAGACTTAGGCGATTACAGGGAAGTCCTCTCTTATTTATTGCTTTATCTATACAATGAGGACATTGTAATTTTCAAGTTTGGGGGATTTAGTTGCATGTTGTATGTTGCATGTTGCATATTTAATTTCATTAGCTAGGTTTGTATATGTTATTTAATTGTTTATGTTTAGGATTATTAAATGTTGCATTTTCAGGTAATCATGTAGTTGCATAGTATCTTAGGAATGTAAATAGTTTTTATTTATCTTTGCAATCATGTTATGTTTACCACATATTTCCAAATCAAAAAAAATCAAAAAAATCAAAAATAATAGTTAGTTAATATGTTCATCTTGCATTAGTCCAGCTGTTTGATAGTTACAGTCTATTTTGGCCAATGATGAGAATGGGATTGAGTAGACAAGTATATTACTATTATTAGAACTTTAATGTGATTTCTTTTTATGAATTGAATCTTTTCCTGTTTGAAACTGGTATTATCAGGTTAGCAGTATAGAGATAACTTTGTTAACTTTTTAAGTTTAAATTGATACATAATTGACTTATTAAGGATAATATTAGTTTGAATAAATGAAAGACATGAACAGGCGGAGATGGCTAAATTTAGACAAAAACTAAAGTTTGGGGGAAAAATTTGGGATATATAAGTTTATCTAAAAAAACAATAAAAAAAGCAATAAAAAAATGATGAAAAAAAGAATATCGTGGCTAGTCTTGTTTTGGGGCCTTTATTACTTGAGCAAGTACGCCCGAGGGGATTGTTTTTACACCTAGCGCCCTAAGGTCTTATATGGTCTAGGAGTCGTTGGTCAAAAGCTCGCTAAGGGGTAGCACTCTTAGCCTAATGGAATGAGACATTGCACAGCCATGATTAAAAAAAAAGAAATAAAAAAAAACAACAATAAAACGGGAAAAGAGCAAAAAGCCCCCGTAATGCAAAGTAAAGCATAAGTATCCCGGATTGGACTCTTGAATTTGGTGGAAGTTTGACTTTAGTTGGATCTAGCCTTTTTGTGAAATTTATGAGTTTGCACTGTATGATGCCTTTAAAGAGATCTATTATGTGCTGTATTTAGCATTATATTAGTTAGCATTGTTGTTGAGCACACACGCACTATATCAGTAATAACAGTTAAAGATTTGATGATTGATAGGAATTATTGATTAGTTTTGATATGAAGTATCATCATGTTTACTTGATTTCTTTGAGGCCGGGCGAAAAGACTTGTTTTTTCTCATTATTGCTGGATTCGTAGGCATATAGATTAGTTGCATTCCATTCCATTGCATTTTTGTTTTGTTTTTGCTTGAGGACAAGCAAAGGTTTAAGTTTGGGGGTATTTGATAAGTTGGTTTTATACTTACTTATCCGGCATCTATTACTTGAATTAATTGCTCAATCTCGTGTTTCTTAGTTACTTTTCATGCATTTTGTTTCCATTTTGGAGATTATATATTTGGAAGCGGATTGAGTGACTATTGCAATGTAATTGTAAGGAAAATCAATTCCGGATATCGTTCGAGCCTTCATGTTCACTTTATGTGTATTTCATATTCATGGCATAGAACTTGGACTATGTTGTAGAACTCTTCCTTGGCTTTCCAGAATGTCTTGATTCATTCCAATCGGAAGTTCGGATGTGAGATTATTTCATATTTATCAAAGCTAAGAGTTGTTATGTTGTCATTTACACAGCAGCTAATTCGAGTGCAATTTTGACATTCATACGTTCGTTATTTCTAAAAACTAAATAATGAAAGTGGTAGAGCTCGTCGATATCTTTGATTTGATAGGTGGCGGGCTCCGTAACTCCTCCCGGTTTAAAAGGTATGGCAGTTTTAGCAGAGGATGTTGCAGCAGATTTCCAGAAGGTAGGCAAGCTGGGGCTTGCCCTTTTATGCCTTGATAACAAGCCAGGGCTTGGGGTCTGGGCGGATTAACAGCAAGGAGGCAAGTCGGGGCTTGCTTTTATAAAGGGAAATAGCAAGCTGGGGCTTCGGTACTCGAATTTGAAGTCTCCTAGTTGGTTTCTAATGCTACAAACATGGAGTTTTAGTGATGGTGATGACTTGGGATTCGTTTTGGCATGGAATTGTAATCAGAATACATATGGAAGTATATAATTAACAACAAACAATGGGACTAAAGACACACAAGGCAAATTACAAAGATTAATCTTAGTTTTTCTAAACAAGCGTTGGAGGAGTATTTCAAGGACATTTTCGAGACGATTGTGATTCTAGGCAACGTGAAGGGTGTTTTTCAATATTCTTCATCTTAGACTATTATTTGTAATTGAAAGAATGATTTCCATGATTTATTCAATGTTTATTTCGTTTATTATGAACTAATTCACTTTTTAGGCTTGTGATGGATCCTTAAGTGAATCGATGGTTTTGTAAACTTTGATTTCCAATTTAATAAACTATTTCTAGTTTATCTATATTGATTTGAGCTTGAATCTATGAATTGTATGATCAACAATTTTTTGTGGAGTTGGATGGAATCGAGAGGGGATATTCAAATCTAGACCTAATTGATATAACATGTGTTCAGGATTTTGTTAATAGCTTAAACTTGATGAGTGTTAAGGTAGAGATATGCTTGACACCGCATGTAATCGGATAGAGAACGTATTCTTCTACCTTCTTCAATTGTAATTCACATAGAGATATAGTGGGTTAGTTGATTAAGGTGTTTAACGGATTTCTATCTTAATTGTGGATTGATGTTAATAGGGTATTAGTGCATCGAGAGGTGGTTAATACTACGTTCGTGTTCTTGATTAATAAACTGGGATAGTGAATTGAATTGGAATAAAAGTGTTAAAATCAGAGTGAAACTTAGGGTGAAATCATAAGTCTAATTCTCCATTAATTGTTTGAAATTCCAGATTTTGATACTTGTGATTATTTTGTGATAGTTTAATTATTCTTTAATTTAGAGTTTTTAATTTTAATCATTGAGTTAATTTGTTTAATAAAATTAGGATTAATATAACGTTGGTAATTGTAAGTTAGGATTATTGCTAGTTAGTCACTGTGGGAACGATACTCTACTTATCACTTTATTACTTGTTGACCACGTATACTTGCATGTTGTGCGTAATTAAATTTTACTCAACAATGATCAGATTAAATTGTTGAATACCATATGATATGTTAAGTGATTGGTATGATATAACTTGACGCTATAAAGAGAAGGTATTATGAAATGGTACAATGTAAACTCAGAAAAGAGTGGTAAATGTTTAGATACGGATTAAAGAAAATTCGTATTAAGAAAAGAGAAAGTTAGAATCATGTGGGTTTTCAATTGATAACTCATGTCAGCAGTTGAGTTGTATGATTCCTTGTATGGGTGAGGAATTTGTACTTAGTTTTAGAATCACTTAGCTTCCTGGTCGATATAGTGGTTAGGTTGACCAATTCTTTGTATGGGCGGGGAATTATCTGCTTATCTTCCTATATTGATTAGTGGCCGAGTTTTGTTTAACCACCACTTAGTTTCTTACATTGATAATCAGTAGAACCTGATGTCGCGCTATTTTCTATATGCATGTTGATAAGGTGATTCTTTCTCATGTTTATAACGAATAGGTAGAAAATATAAGGTTAGTTGCGAGTTCTTAAAAGTCATACTTATTGTAAGTTCATGACTCATAATCATATGGTATGTTTTGAACCCCTCAGTGAATAGACGCCTATGTTCTGACTAGGATAAGTTCTTAAGCCCATATGATTGTGTCAAGTTACTGAACTCATAATGTGTGGTAAGTTTGATGAACTGGGTATAGGAAAGTTGTGAATGGAGCATTGAGGATTATAGGAATAGATAGATTTATTAAGCAATGGATCGTTAGAGAAAGTGAAGTTGATGATGGAAGCATAAGTATTCTAAATCTTCTAGCTACGCTAGACTTTGAAGTTTTTGACATCAAGCTAAATTCGCATTGATGTGCCTTTAAAAATGAATTTTTCTTATCCTCAACACATGGTGACAAGTGTGTAGGTGTGGACTTTGGGCCACTAACACATCGTTACTTGTTGTGGCATAACGACACCAAAGATGATTTTCAAAGGTTTTTGAATGGTTTAAAGAAGAGTCTATGCTAATTGATTCGGCTAGACGAAGATGATTTAAATGATCAAAATGTATTTTTATATCATTAATGCATCATGCAACCTAGTGTAGAGATGATAAAAATGATGGAGTTATCAATGCAGAATTACTTAGTGTCGGATGTGATCTAAAGATCGTCAGCCCACTATAGTATAATGTAGTATGACAAAGTCACAAAATGACAGAATCCTCAAATGGACTGTATATAAAGTGCGGTATCATGACGCCAAAATGATTTTAAGAATTTTAAAGATAATTTATTTCCAACTGAATTTGGCCAGAAATGTTTCAACTGAAATTCAAATTATTGATATGCGTCTAAGCTATTTGATTCAGCTAGACAAATGTTTATGAAATTCAAAGTATTCTTTGAAAGCTTATGCCCAACCAAATTGTTTTCGTGTAGAATCTTATGATAAGTCTGAGGTGAACAACCCTAAAAATGGGGATATACTAATTAGATAAAATATTCTAATCTAAGAACGCATATAGTTGTTCCGATTACTAAGGTATAACAGACTAATCATCTAAAGTACACGCACCGGTAGTTTACCTTCTTCGTGATTGTAAAAATACAAAATATAAAATATTTCAGAGGTAGAGTACCTTTCTTTCATAATTAAAAGAGGTAGCAGGTAGAAATACCCCTAAACCTCAAAGTTCATAGTTTTTATGATCCCTTAGACAGATATGGATTTTATTTTTTACTCTTTGGAGTAATGTTAGGGTAGTATGTGATGATGGATATGAAATAGTGTAAACTCGTTGCATACGAGTAGAATCTGAGAATGATTGAATAAAGGTTATTATGACAACCTAGTTTTGATGAATATTTAGAAGATGTAAACTCCTAGTGAGTAGTTATGGTGAAATGTGATAATAGATGAGAAATCCTCATAGGAGAAAATTGTAAAGGTTAAGTTAAAATACCTAATTTTGATCAAGAGAATAAGTAGAGATTAGTATGCTTTAATTTCGAGGACGAAATTCTTAGAAGAATGGGTGAATGTGATAACCCAAATTTTTGGATAATATTAAAATAAGAATTAAACAAAGAAAATTCTTATTAGATGATATGTTATGTGATATTATAGTACACAAAGGATTATGTGCCATGCAATATGTGATGTTGTGTATAATAAATATATTAGAATTATATATTTATTATATGTAAGTAAAGTTTAGGAGTAAATTACTAAAGAAAATTAGATGGGTAAAATTAAAATAATTTATAATATTAAATTATTTTAATGTGGTAAAAATTGGTGGCATTAAATATACTTCATGTATAGCCACTATGTTATTGAAGAAATCATATATTACCTTATTGAGTGTAATGTATGCATGTATTTAATGGGGAGAATATATTAATATATTTACTACAGCTTAAATAAATTGTGAAGACAATTTATAGAAAAGAAAAGAAAATAATTGGATATATGATATTAGGTTGTATGGAGGATATTATAATATTCAATATTATACCAAATTATGTAAAGTAAAAATATGAGATGAGATCCAATATGTATATTGGTATCAACTAGTTAGTAAATTAAATTCATATATGAATACATGATTGATTATATTAAATTATATAGTTAATATATAAATAAATTGTTTGAAAACAATTTATGGAGAGGGGAGGAAATTAAATTTAATTATACAATATAAATGGTATAATTGAAATAAGTTATTTATATTAGGTATGGTAATTAACTAACCTAAGGGTTATAGTATTATGTAATTCTTGTATTGAATATATATACTAATGTAAGGGATTTATTTTATAAATCTCAAGTTATTATTTATTTTGAAACCTAATTATAGCAAGTCTAATTGGGTTATGTAGGTTAATTGATATTATTGATATATGAGAATGTGTTTATATTAATAATAATGTATTAGAGTCCAAATGATAATTTATTTAATGGACTAAGGAGAATAAATAATTTAAACAAGTCCATTGGTTTAATTTAAGCATTGGACTTGTAGATAATTTAATTAAGGGTAACTAAATTATTACCTAGCCCAATATTAGATTATCAAATATGTTAGTGTCCCAAATAAATAAATTAAGAAAGCCGAAGTTGATTTTATTTAGTAGCCTAAACTAATTAATATGGAAGCCCAAAGGAATTAAATGGGAGCTCAATCTTTAGCCCAATTAAGGAAAGGCATTAAAGTCATTTGTAAGCTTATAATGGCAAATAAAATAAAACAAATTTTGGACAAAAATAGCCTTATATTGCCGGCTATATGAAAAAAAAGAGCAAGGATAAGTTTTAATGTGTTGTCAAAGATCATTAAGTGCTCCACATGTGTCCATCTATAATTGGTCCAACACATTTAGTATAGATTGCAAGCAAACATTGAGATAATGATGAGTGAGAAAGATAAGATAAGTATTGGGTGATTAAACTTAGATATACAATTTGTATGTATAATTTTTTACCAATACATTTTTAATTACCTACTTCATTTTTCTCTCCTCAATTATACATTCCTAGTAACTACGAGAGAGAGAGAGAGAGAGAGAGAGAGAGAGAGAGAGAGAGAGAGAGAGAGAGAGAGAGAGAGAGAGAGACAAAGACAGAGAGAAAGGCTCACGGCATAGGGGAAGAAGAAAGAGGGCAGCCATAGATGAAGGAAGAAGAAGGAAGAAAATAAAAACAAGGTAAAATCTATACTTGATATCTAAAACTTTAACTTGTATGCTATTTGTATTTTTATGATGGATCTTTGGAGTTTAAGTTTTTTTTTGTAGCTAGATCTATGTATAAATGTTAGATCTAGAATTTTATTGGTTTGAGTTATGGATTTACCCATATTAGGTGTTGATTTGGTTGGAATTAAAAGGAAAAGAAAATTAATTTTTCTAGTTTTGAAACCCTAACTTTTATATAATTTTAAAATCCAGTGTTTTAAATCTATAACTCCTTTTTGCGATCCGTCAAAGAGGGGTGCTAGATATACGTGTTTAATAGTAAACCCAAGTGGTAGCACTCAAAAAGGTTGAGTTTTCAAGGTGTAGTGACTGATTTTGCTAAACAGTCCCATTTTTGTAAAGGAAATAAAAATTGTTTTGGGACAGTTTCGTCTAGGGTCAATTTAGTCATTTTCCAGACCTTCAAAAATTTTGGAAAACTTTGGGTGGATAATTTGATGATTTTTCTAGATTGTGTCCAAAAATGACGATTTTTGGATGTATAGATTGAGAGTTATGAATTTTATGGGAAAAGACTATTTTAAAAGTAAACCCTTATAACTCATTGTGGTTAACTCCAAAATTGGTGAAATTTGTATTGGGAGTACATGTATATAACAGGATTATACCATGTAAATTTTGGAATTTTTGGACAAAAGTATAGTTTATGATAAATGTCTAAATATTCTGTAATTTTAGCCATTTGAAAAATAGTAATTGAATTTTAAAAATTCCGAGAAAAATATATGTTCAATGTGGGACTACATTATGCTAAATCCTAGAAAAGATAAATTTTGGGGACTGATTTAGTATTTTTCATAAAAATAATGTTATATGGATAAATGAGTTTAATTAAATATGTGATGTTAAAAATATAGAAAATGACGTTTTCCGACTTGAGACTTTTAAGCATGTTTTATGCAAATTTTTGGTGGAGGTTTGGGCCGGGTGGTGAAGAGTTGATATGTGTATGGCATTTTAGAGTGCTTATAAGGTATGTTATGCTAATTGAACGATCAATCTTATAACTGATAGGTTTTTTCAATAAGGACGTTAACTTAGATTGCGTAGCAGTAATCAACGGTTCAAGCAAGTTTCCTAACTCTACTTGAGTTGTTATTGCAAAGCATGTTAGTGGCTAATCATTGTTGATTATACCACGTCTATAATTTATTGATTCGCACTCTATGCATTTTGCATGTGTACATCCGATATAAAAGGCTGATCACCTTCATTACCATTTGGTCCAGTTGAATCATATCCATTATTGACATTAATTCTTGTCGTCCTGATCGTTCAGTTATGAAATTTGATTCTTGCTAGTTCTCAATTATTATATTGTTGAACGTACCCAACTTTTTGTTCAATTCTCTCAATCATGATATATCCTCAATTAAATTTAAACTTGTTGGGAAAACTTGTTTCTCACCCTTGCTATATCATGATAAAAAAATTTAGATTAAGATGAAAGCTCGAGTAAAGACAGAAGCAAAGACAAAGTACAAGATTAAATTATGGTGCAGTTAGATCTATTAAATTTTTTGACGAAAATAGCATTGTAAACCTTTTTAGATATTAAAGGTATGTATTAAGTTAAGGTTCTAGACCTTGGGAATGTTTTGTAAAAGTTTAATGTTTAAAAAATTTATGTTTATATCTTCCGCAATAGTTATAAAAATGATGTACCAGATCTGTGGTAAAAAGTACTAGGATTTGGGGGCGTCACAGGTTGGTATCAAAGCTGTAGGTTATAAACCTTAGGTAGGGGTACCTTATGTAAGACCCCGAATTTTATGAAATAAAAGTATTCAATTTTTTTATAATTACTATTCATGAGTTACTATTCACGAGTTACTATTCACGAGTTACTATTCATGAGTTACTATTTACGAGTTACTATTCATGAGTTAATATTCATGAGTTACTATTCACGAGTTACTATTCATGAGTTACTATTCACGAAAGTACTATTCATGAAGCATGATAATTTTTTTTTTCGTAAGAAGGCATTACTCAATAATTGTTACAAGAATTATTCTTTATTCAATATTTTATTTTATTGATTCAATAATTGCTACGTTGATATTTTATATTATTGTTGTTTCAATAATTGTCACTAAGACAAATATTTTCCATTATCAGAGCAATAATTCATATTATCCGAATAATATTATTGGATAACATTATTGGCAATGTCTAGAAAGTTCTGTCAAGGAGAGGTTTGGTCACCTAATCAAGCGCCAAGAAGAGAGAAATTCTTATTGGAAAGCCCCTCTTTCCCTGAACCGCCTCGGTTGTCAATATTGTGATTATGTAATATTATTTGTGAATAATTAATTATTGATTTTTATGATGAGGAAAATATTTATTTTATGTGGATATAGATGGAGAAAATTTTTAAAGTGACAATTGTTGAAAATTAATATTTTATCTTTTTCTGATAAAATAATTCATTTAAATATATTATTTTAATAATATAGATGATATTTTTACGATGAATGTGGGATATATGAGTATATGTGGAGGAGAAGTATTTTTGTTACCAAAAATATTTAAAACATGTTTTATGTGTCGGTGGACCCCATTTCTTGACTGAAATTTGCTTATAGCCTGTAAAATCGTCCGTTTGTGGATTTCGGTCAATTTCTGTTTGGAATTTGGAAAAACTTTCTTCTGCAAAGTTGTAGAGAATTGAATTTCCTATAAAAACTCGCGAGATTTGAATTTTCTGATAAAAGGGCTATTTATTATGAATTATTGAAGTTCTGAAGTTCCGAAATAATTGATTTTTGGAAGTTTTATTTATTTTTATTAATAAAAACGTTTTTTATATTTTGTGGCCTCATTAAACATGTGCAAAATCAGCTGATTTCAAATGTCTAGAGGTGGGCTTGAAATTTGATAATAATATTATTATTATATTCAATTTTTTCGCTTTGGTGTTCTAAACAATTTCCTATAAATAGGTGTTTAGGTTAGAATTGAAAATCACACCGTAAATCAAGTTTTCTCTCTATATTATCGAGCGTATTCTTGTGAGTATTTTGAGTATACTTTGAGTATTGCTATACGGTGCAAGTTCGATTCGGTGTTATATTCGACATTCCAAAGATCTTTCTTTTGAGGAAAAGGATAGTAAAGGGATTTTAAGGGTTATTATGTTTTTAGTTTCGAAATTTTTCTGAACCTTCAAAAATTCTGGAAAAATTTGAAATGATATTTTGATGAGTTTTGTAGAGTGTGTCCAAAAATGGCGATTTTTGGATGTATAGATTAGGAGTTATGGATTTTATGAGAAAGGACTATTTTAAAAGTAACCGCTTATAACTCCTTGTAGTTAACTCCAAAATTGATGAAATTTTTATTGGAAGTACATCTATATAATATCAGTATACCGTATTAATTTCAGAATTTTTGGACAAAAGTACAATTTATGATAAATGTTTAAATATTCAGTGGTTTTAGCCATATGAAAAATAGTAAATGAATTTTTAAAATTTCGAGAAAAATATATGTTCAATATGGGACTATTTTATGCTAAATCCCAGAAAAAAAATATTTTTGGAACTGATTTGGTATTTTTCATGAAAATATTCTAGTTATGAGTAAATGAATTAAATATGTTATGTGAAGTAAGAAAATTGAAAAATATGTTTTTATGCCTTGAGAATCATATATGAGGTATATGCAGATTTTTGATGAGGGTTTTGGTTATTGGTGATGAAATCTTATGAGTTTGGCATTTTATGATGATTAAATGCATTAATTAGTAAAGTGTAAACAATTTAATTAAATTGTTTATAAGTTTAAGAAATGATTAAAATATTATTATAATATTAATAATATTAGATTATGAGATTTCTAAGTGATTTATAACATTTGGATTAAGGTGTTATAAATATGGATATGAATTTTATTATGAAACTTTATCTTTTCGTGTCGAGGTTACTATGCACGATACATTATACGGGACTATGTCTACGAATAACACGGGTACTATTCACGACAAATTGGTTTTTCTTCTCCGACCAAATTATCATTGATTTATGAATCTTACTCTTGAAATTAAAACCATGTTTTGATTATATTATTTTTATATAACATTCTTATAACCCCAATGATGATATTTCTCTTTGACTTGAGTGTAAAGATGGGTAGATTATTGGTATGATCGTGACCATAGGTTCTTTTGCCAAGAGTGCAAAAGTTGAATTGTTGATGGTATAATCATGACCATTGAATTTACAATTGAATATTTTTAGCTTAAGTGCAAAGGTGAATTGATCAACATGGTTATAATTATTGTTATATAACTTCGAAATGATTATGTATTTCTTTGATATATGAATATCTTTGGCTCGTAGAAAGTGCAAAGATGACTTGTTGATGAATATCTTAGCTTTTGAAAGTGCAAAGATGAATTATTGATGAATATCTTTTGCTCAGTAGTGCAAAGAAGACTTGTTGATGAATATCTTAATTTTGTAAAGGCAAAGATGAATTATTGATGAATATCTTTTGGCTCGTAATGCAAAGATGACTGTTGTTGAATATCTTTGCTTTCGAAAGTGCAAAGATGAATTATTGATGAATATCTTGGCTCGTTTGGCAAAGATGACTTGTTGTTGAATATCTTTGCCACGTAGTGCAAAGATGAATTATTGATGAATATCTTTGGCTCGTAATGCATAGATGACTGGGTTGTTGAATATCTTTAGCTTTGTAGTGTAAAGATGAACTGTTGATGAATATCTTTGGCCCGTGGTGCAAAGATGAATTTATTAGTATGATTACGTAAGCAGAGGCGTGATTTGGTATAACCATGATATTTGATGTTTCGGTAAAGACAGTGATGAAAATTATCTTCGCCCGGATGAGAAGAGGAATTTAGAATCACAATTATGATTATGAGTTATTCATATGATTGTGGAAAGGCTGTTGATTGATGTTACAGGATAAAATATTGTTGGTGGACTTTTAACGTGGAGAAGACAATAGACTTTATAGTCTATTTGACTCTTTTAATGGATTGCTTTCGTTCACCGCAACTATGGGTTGAAAAGTTTTATCGCTCACCATATGTTCTAAATCTCGATTCATTCTTGATGAAGACTATTGATAATTTATTTATCTTTAGTCATAATATTCTTTATCGAAGCTAGTTGTGCTCACCCTTTTGTTTCACAATTGCTTTCGTGTAATAAAAGTGTATTTGGGTT
Source organism: Panax quinquefolius (assembly GCA_020205615.1). NCBI lineage: Eukaryota > Viridiplantae > Streptophyta > Magnoliopsida > Apiales > Araliaceae > Panax > Panax quinquefolius. The sequence goes on from CM035152.1 coordinate 39,721,450, forward strand.
GAGCGGGGATAACAAGGAATAGAAGCGGTGGTCTATAGTTGTTGAGGTTCTCCCTAAAGAGTATGAAAATAATTTTATTGAGGACTTTAGTGTGTTGTATTTTATACATCATTTAATAGTTATTTTGGTGAATTAAATAGGGTGAGGCGAACCCAACTTTGGAAGGGTGTTTTGTCACTATCATACAAGATGTCTAATGACATACAAACTCGTGTTATCATAAGACATGGTTGTGCTCATCCACTTCGCCGAGTATATTTACAAGCACTACCTATATAATCTTGGTGTTTGTTTGGAGTATAATACCAATTTAGGCAAGTGGAGATAATGATATGTCAAGAGAAGACTCACCATTGGGAAGAATATGATAGTAATCTTCTCGTTTTTTCTTTTGGGGCTATTGGGTCAACCAAGGATAATTCTGTGGCCATATGATATCTACCATAACCTAAAAGCATGGCCTCCCATGTACGAAGGTTTCTTGAGCACTTCCCAAAGATTCTAATTTCTAAAAAGCAGTTTTTGACTATACCTTTATGTAAGGTGTCATTGTGACGATGCTCTGAGTTGGTATATATTTGTATCCAAACTCACAAAGATATATGTTGTTGTATTTTGCACGACAATTATTGTAATAAAGTTGTAGTTTTTTGCACTACCATATATTTGGCGACTCAGAATGGGTTGGATGGAATGGACCTATTTTGGGGCGCGTTACCTAAAGGCTATAAATCATGAGTTGATGATAAGGAATAAACTCAGATCTAGTTTAAGGGATATAAGAGATGAATTTAAGAAATTCTTCATTAAAGTAAAGAGAAAGATAAATTAGATTCAAAGAAGAATCTTGAAGAGCTATAAAGATAAGAATCTGGAGTTACCTGACTCCAGTGATAAAAATGAAAAGTGATAATAAATAGACGATGTCTATAAGATGAAAAGTGCAAATAAAATCATAATATAATACGATTAAAGAGAAGAATAAGAAAATCGTAGTATGAAACGATCGTAAGTATAAGGAGAAATGATTACGAAATAAGATCACGACGTGATCAGATTAAATTTTTGAATAACATATAATATGTTAAGGGATTGGTATGATATAACTTGACGCTATAAAGAGAAGGTATTATGAAATGGTACAATATAAACTCATAAAAGAGTGGTAAATGTTTAGATACGGATTAAAGAAAATTCGTATTAAAAAAAGAGAAAGTTAGAATCATGTGGGTTTTCAATTGATAACTCATGTCAGCAGCTAAGTTGTATAATTCCTTGTATGGGTGAGGAATTTATACTTAGTTTTAGAATCAATTAGCTTCCTGGTCGATATAGTGGTTAGGTTGACCAATTCTTTGTATGGGCGGGGAATTATCCGCTTAGCTTCCTATATTGATTAGTGGCCGAGTTTGGTTTGACCACCACTTAGTTTCTTACATTGATAATCAGTAGAACCTGATGTCGCTCTATTTTCTATATGCATGTTGATAAGGTGATTCTTTTCTCATGTGTATAACGAATAGGTAGAAAATATAAGGTTAGTTGCGAGTTCTTAAAAGTCATACTTATTGTAAGTTCATGACTCATAATCATATGGTATGTTTTGAACCCCTCAGCGAATGGACGCCTATAGTCTGACTAGGATAAGTTCTTAAGCCCATATGATTGTGGCAAGTTACTGAACTCATAATGTGTCGTAAGTTTGATGAACTGGGTATAGGAAAGTTGTGAATGGAACATTGAGGATTATAGGAATAGATAGATTTATTAAGCAATGGATCATTGGAGAAAGTGAAGTTGATGATGGAAGCATAGGTATTCCAAATCTTCTAGCTATGCTAGACTTCAAAGTTTTTGACATCAAGCTAAATTCGCACTAATGTGCCTTTAAAAATAAATTTTGGTTATCCTCAACACATGGTGACAAGTGTGTAGGTGTGGACTTTGGGCCACTAACACATCGTTACCTGTTGTGGCATGATGACACCAAAGGTGATTTTCAAAGGTTTTTGAACGGTTTAAAGAAGAGTCTAAGCTAATTGATTCGGCTAGACAAAACTGATTTAAATGATCAAAATGTATTTTTATATCATTAATGCATCATGCAACCTGGTGTAGAGATGATAAAAACGATGGAGTTATCAATGCAGAATTACTTAGTGTCGGATGTGATCTAAAGATCATCAACTCACTATAGTATGATGTAGTATGACAAAGTCACAAAATGACGAAATCCTCAAACAAACTGTATGTACAGTGCGGTATCATGACGTCAAAATGATTTTAAGAAATTTTAAAGATAATTTATTGCCAACTAAATTTGGCCAGAAATGTTTCGATTGAAATTCAAATTATTGATATGCATCTAAGCTATTTGATTCAGCTAGACAATTGTTTATGAAATTCAAAGTATTCTTTGAAAGCTTATGCCGAACCAAATTGTTTTGGTGCAGAATCTTATGATAATTCTGAGGTGAACAACCCTAAAAATGGGGATATACTAATTGGATAAAATATTCCAATCTAAGAACTCATATAGTCATTCTGATTACTAAGGTACAACAGACTAATCATCTAAATTACCCGCACCGGTAGTTTACTTTCTTCTTGATTGTAAACATACCAAATATAAAATATTTCAGAGGTTGAGTACCTTTCTTTCGTAAATTGAAAGAGGTAGTAGGTAGAAATACCCCTAAACCTCAAAGTTCATAGTTTTTATGATCCCTCAGACATTTATGATTTTTTTTTACTCTTTAGAGTAATGTTGGGGTAGTATGTGATGATGGATATGAAATAGTGTGAACTCTTTGCGTACGAGTAGAATCTGAGATGATTGAATAAAGGTTATTATGACAACCTAGTTTTGATGAATGTTTAGAAGATGTAAACTCCTAGTGAGTAGTTATGGTGAAATGTGATAATAGATGAGAAATCCTCAAAGGAGGAAATTGTAAAGGTTAAGTTAAAAAACCTAGTTTTGATCAAGAGAATAGGTAGAGATTAGTATGTTTATTTTCGAGAAAGAAATTCTTAGAAGAAGGGGTGAATGTGATAACCCAAATTTTTGGATAATATTAAAATAAGAATTAAACAATGAAAATTCTTATTAGGTGATATGGTATGTGATATTGTAGTACACAAAGGATCATGTGCCATGCAATATGTGATGACATGTATAATAAATATATTAGAATTATATATTTATTGTATGTAAGTAAAGTTTAGGAGTAAATTACTAAAGAAAATTAGATGGGTAAAATTAAAATAATTTATTATATTAAATTATTTTAATGTGGTAAATTGCGGTGGCATTAAATATACTTCATGTATAGCCACTATGTTATTGAAGAAATCATATATTACCTTATTGAGTGTAATGTATGGATGTATTTAATGGGGTGAATATATTAATATATTTACTACTGCTTAAATTAATTGTGAAGACAATTTATAGAAAGAAAAGAAAATAATTGGATATATGATATTAGGTTGTATGGAGGATATTATAATATTCAATATTATACCAAATTATGTAAAGTAAAAATATGAGATGAGATCCAATATGTATATTGGTATCAACTAGTTAGTAAATTAAATTCTTATGTGAATACATGATTGATTATATTAAATTATATAGTTAATATATAAATAAATTGTTTGAAAACAATTTATGGAGAGAGGAGGAAATTAAATTTAATTATACAATATAAATGGTATAATTGAAATAAGTTATTTATATTAGGTATGGTAATTAACTAACCTAAGGGTTGTAGTATTATAGAGTTCTTGTATTGAATACATGTATTAATGTAAGGGATTTATTTTACAAATCTCAAGTTATTATTTATTTTGAAACCTAATTATAGCAAGTCTAATTGGGTTATGTAGGTTAATTGATATTATTGATATATGAGAATGTGTTTATATTAATAATAATGTATTAGAGTCCAGATGATAATTTATTTAATGGACTAAGGAGAATAAATAATTTAAACAAGCCAATTGGTTTAATTTAAGCATTGGACTTGTAGATAATTTAATTAAGGGTAACTAAATTATTAGCTAGCCCAATATTAGATTATCAAATATGTTAGTGTCCAAGATAAATAAATTAAGAGAGCCCAAGTTGATTTTATTTAGTAGCCTAAACTAATTAATATGGAAGCCCAAAGGAATTAAATGGGAGCTCAATCTTTAGCCTAATTAAGGAAAGGCATTAAAGTCATTTGTAAGCTTATAATGGCAAATAAAATAAAACAAATGTTGGACAAAAATAGCCTTATATTGCCGGCTATATTAAAAAAAAGAGCAAGGATAAGTTTTAATGTGTTGTCAAAGATCATTAAGTGCTCCACATGTGTCCATCTATAATTGGTCCAACACATTTAGTATAGCTTGCAAGCAAACATTGAGATAAATGATGTTATATGGATAAATGAGTTTAATTAAATATGTGATGTCAAAAATATGGAAAATGAGGTTTTCTGACTTGAGACCTTTAAGCATGTTTTATGCAGATTTTTGGTGGAGGTTTGGGCCGGGTGGTGAAGAGTTGATATGTGTATGGAATTTTAGAGTTCTTAAAGGAATTAATTATGGAATAGAAAACAATTGAAATAAATTGTTTATTTATGTGATTAATGATTAAGATAATTTTATATGACCAATGATATTGGACTAAGATATTATTAGTAATATTTAACTTAAATGTTATTAAAAGGTTAATGACCTTAGCTTGAAATACTATTAAATAATTAATAATATTAAATGGGAAATTAAAATAGAGAATTAAGTTATTTTTAAATGTAGTTGTTGAATTTGGTATTCAATGAACTATATTATGTGTATAATCTGTTGAAAAAGGAATCAAGAGTACTGAATTTAATTTCGGGTTGCTGAAATTGAATTCAGTCCGCTAAACTAATTCTAGTCTGCTGAAATAGTGATTTTAGGATACTAAAATGAAATCCGACTTACTAAAATGGTATTTCGGTTTACTAAAATATTATCTAATTTACTAAGATAACATATAAAAGGGAAAACTTATAAGTATAAGTTATGACATGATGAAAAGATTATCAAAGTATAATGATAATGCTAAGGCTATAATGTAATGTCTAATACTTAACTAGGTTTAGACTTGAGTATATATATAGTGTTAAGGTTATCTAATATTTGACTATGTGTTTAAATATTAGATAGTTTACTTATAAGGTATGTTATCCTAATTGAACGATCAATCTTATAACTAATAGGTCTTTTCAATAAGGACGTTAACTTAGATTGCGTAGCAGTAATCAACGGTTCAGGCAAGTTTCCTAACTCAACTTGAGTTGTTATTTTAAAGCATGTTAGTGGCTAATCATTGTTGATTATACCACGTATATAATTTATTGATTCGCACTTTGTGCATGTTGTATATGTTCATCTGGTATGAAAGGCTGATCACCTTCATTACCATCTGGTCCAGTTGAATTATTCAGATTCATTATTGACATTAATTCTTGTCGTCCTGATCATTCAGTTATGAAGTTTGATTCATGCTAGTTCTCAATTATTATATTGTTGAACGTAGCCAGCTTTTTGTTCAATTCTTTCAATCATGATATATCCTCAATTAAATTTAAACTTGATGGGCAAACTTGTTGCTCACCCTTGCTATATCATGATACAAAATTTCAGATTAAGATGAAAGCTCGAGTAAAGATAGAAGCAAAGACAAAGTACAAGATTAAATTACGGTGCAGTTAGATCTATTAAATTTTCTGACGAAAATAACATTGTAAACCTTTTTAGATATTGAAGGTATGTATTAAGTTAAGGTTGTAGACCTTGGGAATGTTGTGTAAAAGTTTAATGTATAAATAATTTATGTTTATATCTTCTGCAATAGTTATAGAAAAGATGTACCAGATCTGAGGTAAAAAGTACCCGGATTTGGGGGCGTCATATGATGTATGATGATGCTTTATGATGTCTAATGTTTGAAAAACTAAGAAAACATGGAAGTTTATGAAGTAATAGTGAAAGTTAGAAAAATTATTTTTCCTTAAAATGAAACATGAAATTCAAATAAGCATAACTCCTAGTCTATTTTGAATTTTTGAGTGTGGTTAAGTCATATAGTTATATATATGAGCCCCCTAACACTTCCAATTGGAATCACTCAAAAATATGTTATAGATTTTTGTGGGGACATATTCTACCAAAACAGTCCAGAACTGCAAAATGAACAAAGCCTTCTGCCCTAATTTTACCATGCCCTGTTTTGCCTACATAGATAATGAAATAAATTCAATACTTTTGGGAAATAAAAATATATGACATAAGGAAGATTTAGTCCAAAATGATCTTATTCCTACTTAAATCGACTGAGTTATGGCCATTTTAATTTTAGGGTTTTTCTGACGAAAATAGCTATTACTAGAGTTTTATAACTTCGATGGCCACAAAATTTAAATTGGAAGTTTGTGTTAATATGTGTAAGATTCTTCCAAGATTTGTGAATTTTTGGAGTTGAGTAAGATAGATCATTTTTCTAAGTTACAAACTTAAAATGGACTTTTGAAAAATACTAAAGGAAATTGAAAATTTTCAAAAAAAAAATTTATGTATGGAATATATGTATATATGTGTGGACAAAAAAGAAAATAATAATAAAATAGTTAAGGAGGCTTAATGGGGGAATTAGGCTTCCAATGGATTAAAAACTAATAATTATCGACGAGTCGGGATTTGTTGAAATAATTTTTTTCGACTAAAGTATGTCAACATGTGACGTATGAGTCTATGAAAAGGTTAATTACATATTTTTATGAGAATCTTATAAAATGATGTGAGGTGACGTTTACATTAGTTTAAATCGAAAGATTGATTATCAGAATAGGTTACGATAATTACCGTTGATAATTATTACGAAGTTGTGATTAAATTAATCAAATATATGTTCATGGATGCTGTAAGTTATCATTTGAAGAAATTTATAAATGTGGATGAAGTAATGTTAAAACGTTAGTGCAGGAAATTTTTCAGAACTTGTGGTTATATGTTAAGTTTCAAGAAAAATGAAACGTTATAAGACGTGAAAGGAAGTTTAATGTAAATAAACAGACGAAACAATCAAGTGTCCTAGTAAGTCTTAAAAACATGATTGAGAATTGTGCATTAAAAATTCAAAAATGAAAAATGATGAAATGTAAGGTAGAGTTAACCTAAGTGATTACTAAGTGTCATTATGTGGCTAATTGTGGTTTGTGTATACACTTAAGCGTGTAGGAAATTTGAAGGATGAGTTCTCCTAACTGCGCAAGGAATGCTTTAAGGCAAGTTCTTCAGTAACTTGTTATTATGTGATAATGAGTATTGAACCATGTGTTTATGGTATTCAATGAAATATGTTGTTTTATGTGAACTAGTTAGCTTTATGAATGTTATGTGACTAAATGCAAAGTATGAAAATTTTTAAGTATGTGTTGGTTATATAACATGAAGTTTATAATGTGTTGTATGAAAAGTATGATGCATATCATGAGATTTATGAAGCATATGTAGATGTATTGTGTAAAACTTATGATGCATGAATATATGTAATATGTATGTTATGTGAAGCATGGAATATGTAGATTGTTGGACATACTAGGCCGTCGTGCTCAATCTTGCAAATTTTTTTGAAAAATCAAGGTTGATATTAATAGATGACTATAACGTCGAAGGATTCGGGATAGACAAAGGATCACAAGAAGAAATAGTGATTGAAGATGTTTTATGCTTTAGTAAAAAACTAACACATTGGTGTACTCTCTTTAGAGTAATTATACTTGGTAATGATAAATGCTAGAACACTTGTTTGCGTAGTCTCCAACTATGCTAGATGAACATTGATATTATATATTGTAGTTGCGTAGTTTAAGAACACTGTAAAGTAGAATGTTTAAAATTTGGATTGTGAGCTCATGAATACTTATAATTAATGTATTAAAATGAAATATATTGTTTAAAGTTTTAGAGGTATAGATTAGATCATGAAAGATCTACAATGTAATAGCAGGTTGTGAAGGTTATCTGAATATAAGAAATTAATGTATTAATCGGTATCAAGGCGAGGTTATGTTCATTAAATTATGAATAAAGGTGGTATATATTGACACTACTAGAAATTCAACATATAGTGACGGGCTATAGCGACGGTTGGGGTGGAAGCGTCGCTATAGGTCATATATAGCGACGGTCAATATCTGGTCGTCGGTGTAGGGAGTTTTTTTTGGTTGGGTCATTACTGGGGCTTTAGTTTGGGCGCATAAAAATCCCTCAGCTTCTATTTTTCCCCCAAGTCATGATTTTTCCCCAAACATTCGGTCGATCGAGTAAAAATCGTTCTCTCATCTCTAACCTTTTCTCTCCCCTCTCTCACCATTTCTTAGTTGATGGAACTGACGCTGGCGACTAGAGGTGCTTCGGTAGTAGGCCATCGTGTTCTTCGATCTAAACCATACAACATTAGGTCAGAATTTTGAATACCCAGTTCGTGATCTTATTAACAGAGTTATTTCTCTTTCTGTCTATATGTGTGTCAATGTGTATGATATATGTGGTAAGTATGTATATTTCCTATAAGATAAATATGTTGTTATTAGTATATGTTAATGGTTTAGCATTACTATCTAAATAGGTTTTGTTCTTTATGGTAGATTAGATAACTGCTTTTAGCAGCCGATGCTATTTTGAGTCTTAAAATTTAATTCCATTGTTTTGAATTTGGGACTAGACCCAGTAAAAGTTGATTAGTTTCATGTTGTGCAAGATCTGTTCCATGTGCAAGGAAGTTACAATATTATTGAATTTTATCTTATTATGATAAATGTCATGTAATGGATGGAGAAGTTACAGCAAACCATCCCTACCAAATCTGTTCCTTTTTATAAGGCAAAATATATTTAATTTGAGTAATTTTGAATTGGTTAGTGATGAATTTTCCTTTTTATAAGATAAAATTGATTTAATGTTGTAAATTTGGATGCATTAGGGAATTTTGGAAAAAATTGATGGTAATGTTCATTATTCCCTATGGAGTATTTGACATTAAAAAAATGGCAGAGCTCTTTGTGTGGTTTTATTTGAGCTATAAGATTGAGAATCATTTTCTCCACTTTGAATTGTTTAATAGGTCTCATCATCTTCTTCTCTTTTATTTAGACAAATGATTCTTCTTGTTGCTTATCTTTATGGCTTATTGGCTTTCCAAGCTATGTAAAGGATATTTTCTTTTCTTAGTGATTTAATTAGGAACTCAGAAAAGTGATTATGTTTCTATGAATTTGACCCCATCAACCTTGTGAGGATTAAGTCCATCTTTATCTTATTGGATTTTAAGAATGGTTTGGTTTTTGTTCTTCAATACTTACTACTACTGCTCAAGGGTATTATGCTTTCAATGCTTTTTTAGAAGAATCATTGTTACTTCCTTCTTCATTCCCTTCCCTTTTACCAAAAGCAAAACCTCTCACTACCAACTTGAATATGTATATAATAACTTTAGTTGCGGACAAACCATATACTTTTCTTATTCTAAATTCAGGTTTTAGATAATTTTGTGTTTATTTTTTGGGTGCAAAAAATTGGTAGTTATCCCAATCTTTCTGCATGACAATTGACGCATGCATGCTCAAGAACCTTCACCAGTTACATGAACGTATAGTTTCTACCAACCAGATATGGGTACTTGGATGGTTAGACCCAACCCCAAGTTTGAACAAGTGACCAACTTATCACTAGACTTATGGTTTGTGATTTGGGGGGACTTATTAGCCTTTTACTTGTAGAAGGTGTTCCGCAAAAACTTATAAGTTGGTTAAACGGACTTATAAGTCATTTTGTCTTGTTTAACTATTTCATAACAATTTAATTTGACTTATAAGCAACAATTTATAGTTATACGAATATAGTACAAATCATTAAGGTGTTTTCATTACTATAAAATGAAGTAATGTGACATTATAGTTATACGAATATGGTACAAATCATTCATGTTAATATATTATTTATGGTACAATACTTCATGTTGATTTTTCTGAGAGTTGATGACCACATAACAACTTTAATTTTTGCTGGATTCTTAGTCTTCCAAATAAAAGAAGCTAAAGGAAAAAGTAGGAGGGAACGAGATCCAACGAGATAAGCCAATGGCTATGACTCAAACAACATCATATATTGGGGCCTTGTAAATTTTAATGGTCTTACTAGCTATGATCACTATAACTGACATAGAAACAGTAGTACAATAATAATAAGAGGAATTATATTTTTAGATTAACAAGATATGTTTGAACCACATTCTAAGCCTACAACTTCATTCAATGTTGACCTCCAACGATTTGCCCTGTCCATATGCATTCCTTTTTTACTTTCATTATCTTTTTTCGCCATCAATTTCTCTTTTTCCCTACCAAATGCTTTTTTGATGCTTCTTGTTTGGTACCTAACATTGGATGGTTGTTCAATTTGAATTAGGGACACAATATCATGGATAACGGGTTGATGGAATTACTAAGATATTCTAGAGAAAATCTTGCAGGCCTAGAAAGATTTCTGAACTTTAGTTTCAAAAAAGTGGGCATGGTCACAGGAAGAATTCCTTGTCCATATAAGAATTGTGTTAATGAAAGATACCAGATTCGAACAATTATTTGTGAACATTTGATTTGTGATGGATTTATGTTTGGCTATACGAATTGGGAGAATCAAGGAGAAGATAAGATTTCCAAGGATGTGATCAATGATGATGTTCACGACGAACCATCATAATCCGAAGATGATCATCGTATGCCTGAGATGATAAATGATATATTTAGGGATCACGGTGTGGAATCGTCGACTAAAGCTACAAAATACCAAAAGTACATGTTAGAGGCCAATCAACCTTTATATCCTGGATGTGAAATGGAGACTGTCCTTTCATTTATTTTATGGCTTTTCAATCATAAAAATGTTAGCAAATGGAGTGATGTGTCCTTTGATGGTTTGCTCCGTAAGTTCAAGTCATCATTTCCAGCATTTGCAAACTTGCCTAATAATATTTATGAAATAATAAAAATGGTTGGAAATTTAGGGTTTGGTTATGAGAAGATTGATGCATGCGAGAATGATTATATGCTCTTTTGGAGGGAGAATGAAAAATTAGAGTCTTGTACAGTTTGCAAATTATTGAGATGGAAGCAGACTGAGATGGTTGTACCAGAGAAGGTAGAAATAGATACAAATGCTAAGAGGAGTAAAGTAGCTGTGAAGCGATTACGTTATTTAGCATTAATTCTGAGATTTTAGATGCTATTTATGTCTATAGAAACTGTAAAATACATGACGTGGCACCATGTAAAGTGACAAAAAGATGGAGTAAATCGTCGTCCAGCTGACTCTGCAGCTTGGAAGCATTTGGATACAATGTGCCCTACATTATCTCAAGAACATCGAAATGTAAGACTGGGAATGTCCACTGATGGCATGAGTCCCTTTACCCATGGGTCACCGTATAGTATATGGTCAGTGACAGTTGTTGTTTATAACTTACCACCATAGATGTGTATGAAGCAGGAGTATTTTATCATGCCATTTTTAATACCTGGTCCAAACTCTCCATGTAATGATATTGAAGTGTATATGCAACCTTTAATTAAGGAGTTGAAGATACTATGGAGTAATGGGGTTGAAACGTATGATGCATCTACCGGTACAAAGTTCCAAATGTGTGTTGCACTGTTGTGGACAATTAGTGATTTTCTAGCTCTTGCTATGTTGTCTGGTTAGAGCACTAAAGGTAAGTTAGCTTGTCCATTATGTCAAATGAACACTCGTTATTGTATATTGCAAATTAAGGAATTTTATATCGGGCATCGTTGTTTTCTGGAGTCGGGTCATAGTTATAGGTTTGATACACGAAGATTTAACGGAGAATGTGACCATAGTGAAGCTCCGGTGGTGCCCTCAGGATTTCATATTCTTGAACAAGTTAATGACATTAATGTCAATTTTGGAAAGACACCCACTAGAACGAAGACCATTCCCCATGACTCAAAACATAATTGGAGGAAGAAATCTATTTTCTTTGAATTACCATATTGGCGAATACTTTTGTTGTGCCACAATCTAGATGGAATGCACATTGCCAAAAACATTTGTGATAGCCTGATTAGGACATTGTTGAGTGTGCAAGGAAAGTTAAAAGATAATTTAAAAGAACGATTGGACTTCATGAAAATGGGTATAAGAAGAGAGCTCCATCCAATACCCATGCAAGCAAGCAATTCAAAGTACCTTTTTCCGGCTGCAAGCTACTCAATGTCTAAGAAAGAAAGACATGATTTCTTGCAAGTGTTGAAAAATGTTAAGGTACCTGATGGATATGCTTCAGATATTTCACGTTGCATCAATTTGAAGGGGGCAAGATCTCAGGTCTTAAAAGTCACGACTGCTATATTTTAATGCAACAATTACTTCTAATAGTAATATGATGTACCATCTTGTGACGCCCCCAAAATAGGTATACATCACCCATTCTGAGTCACCAAATACACGGTATAGAAATAACTACAATTTCATTAATAAAATTGTCGTGAAAAATACGACAACACACAAACTGTGAGTTTAAAAACAAATATTGTCTTCTAGACAATATCCACACTCAGATAAAGTCCTCATTACAATTATTGATACACTATTATACAAAATAGTGAGGACTGCTAAACAACTGTCTAGAACCATCATTCCACACCCTGACTACTTCCTGCTATATTCTCGCTTCCTGAGAAGAAAAATAGAACAAAGAGGAAAAGGGTGAGCTCAACTAGCCCAGTAAAGAATATTATGACTAAGATAATAAACAACAAATTATTATTAGCCTTCAACAAATCAAATAAAATATAATGGACAACAAGTTTAAGATCAATATTCGCACAGGAAATAACAATTCATTAAAAGAGTTAAGTAGAGAATGAAATCTACTATCATATATGAATTTAAAAGTCCATCATCAATATTTTATCCCTGTAACATCAATCAATATACATCTTGCATCAAATATTCATCTTTGCACTACTGGCCAAAGATATTCATTTATATCACCAGTTGGTCATGTTCATCTCAACACCTATTCATCTTTGCACTACGGGCCAAAGATATTCATCAGGTAATCATTCATCTTTGCACTACAAGACAAAGATATTCATCAAGTATCACTATTAAAGACTAAAGATGATGAAAAACATTTTAGAGAACGAATCCAGTGAGATAAAAGGACAAAGATTAGAGATTCGTACTTTAGATAGTTCAAGTTTAAAAATACTCCATAATAAACCATAATGGAGTAAAATTCAAGAATGAAGATCAAAACATGGATACAATCAAAGATAGTAACCATGATAGACATCTGGGACAAAGAAGAGAAAATTTCATTTTTTTGGTGAATAGTATCGTATTTGTGAATAATGCCATATACGTGAATAGTAAACCTGACACAAAAAGGTAGACATTCCACAATAAAATTCATATCAATATTTCAGCATAATGATATTGAAAAAAAAAATATCATTTACGAAGAAAATAACATCCCTTACCTCAAAAAAATAGTGTTTCTGAATGGAATATCGGATATGATGCTGAAGGAAACTTGCACTGAATAGTAACTCTCAAAGTATCTAAATACTCACAAAATATGCTCGATAATATATATATATATATATATATATATATATATATATATATATATAGAGAGAGAGAGAAAAAAAAAAAAACTTATTTCTGGTGTGATTTTCAATTCTAACTAAGCACCCAATTTATAGGAAAATGATAGAACGCCAAAGTAGACTAAATTAATTAAATATCAATTTCCAAAATTTTCAAGCACGCCACTTTTGATCAGATTTTAGCACACCACGGTGGTGTTAGGTTTGTAATATTCATAGGCGCAATCAAATTGCACAAATTAGCGGAAGCGAGTAAAAATCAGAGTTTAAAAATTTACAAACCATATACCCGGATCACCCTTTATGCATAATTATTAATTAAACGAAAAGATAAGGAATAAAATCATACCCTTGAAGATCGAGCTTCCTCAGGTACAAGTTCACCTCCAATCCTTTTCGCGTTCAACTTGAATCCACCGGGTTTGGTTCCTTCCTTTGATCAACGTTAGCCACCCAAATGTTAGGCCTATAGAGTGATCCACCAAGGAAGAAGAAAATTCAAGAAGAAGGGTGGTTGGCTAAACCCTAGTTTTTCTATCTGTATAGAAAAGGTGTACTCTCCCAACAATTGGAATTATGTCGTATGTTGAAAAGTCAACAACCCCCACCACCCATAATAAGACTCCTCTTATTTATAGATGTGGGCAACCCATCTTAACAATTAAGGAATTGGGTTTTATTTAATTAATTAAATTCTTTTAATTAATTAAGCTCCCTAATCTTATTAGGGATAATTAATTAAACTCCTTTAATTAATTTAACCTCCTAATCTTATTAGGAATAAATGAGAGTACTTATATTAAATTAATTCCTAAACTCTTTTAGAAATTAAAATAATAATAATTGTAATAATATTAATAAGACTCCTCTTATTAATTTATATTTAATATTTCTAAAATATTAAATAATAAATATTAAGCTATTTAATTTATTCTATCACCATAGATTAAATTAAATATACATAACATATTATTACGATTATGCCATTAACTTCTTAAATAATTATTCTTCCTTTTTTATGGTGTGACCCTTTAGGTTCTCCATATTAAACCTAGGTTGTGAATAAATCAATTAGAACAATTCTAATCTTATTTAAATAAATAAATTAAACAATTAATTTATTTAAATAAATAATATTTATTCTACAATAGGGATAAGCCTCCCTAATGATCAACGACTTTCCAGATAATATAGATTTCAACATTAATCATAAAAGAACCTTTGAGTAAATAGTTACCGCAGATAATTCAATCCTTCCACCATACAATGTCCCAATTAAATATAAGCATTGGAATTACTGTCAAGTCTTATTTTATTTAATTATATGTATTTCGATCCTTAAATGCACAACTCAAATAATGCAAATTAGAAACTCCTTTCTAATTTCATTACGCTTCGCCGCCAAGGACTCACTTTGGGTTGTCATTTATCGAATCACATAGGACATTCTCTTCTTTATTAGAAGTGGTAGATTCTTTATTGATCATACATTATCTCAATGTACAACTTATTATACCCAAGCATACCCTTTGATATACCCTAAGGGTCTTAAGGAGTAAGTCAAAGTATAACTCATCATACACAAGATACTATGATGATCTCAAGTCCAAGGATTACTTGTACTACTATCACTACAGAATTCTATTGACAGCAAATAAAACTCCATTAGGTATTCCTTAGCGAGCCACGTTCAGGTGAACTTATTCTCTAATAAGCACCTACATACTTGCTTTAGTGTCTCCACACAAATGATCATGAGATCAATCATCCTCATCCAATGAAAGAAGCAACGTATGTACCAATCTATCCGGATTCACTAATCCCCAATTTAGTAATCCAATGATTGGGAACTATTTTAGTTTTAAGCTTTCTAAGAATTTAGATCTCATTAGAATGATCATCATCATTATTCTAAAAGCATTGCTTAAAACTATGGGTTTATCACATATTATAAAACAAAGATCATGTAGATAATTAAAAGCCTTTAATAAATTAATACTTTTATTAATAAATGAATAAGATTATTTACAAAGTATATGCTTTATCATCAAACATGATTGGTTTGTGTGCATACTACTTTCAATCTCCACACTTGCACTAAAGCCAATCGTCATGGTAACTTATACTCTTCTTCTCTAAGTGACGATTATCCTGCCGCATTGGATAAGCTTTAGTTAATGGATATGTAATGTTGTTCATGAGAGTCCACTATCTCTATAGTGATTTCCCATCTTTCAATGATTCTAATAATCAAATGAAAGTGCCACAACACATGTTTAGATCCAAGATGAGACTTAGGAACTATTCCTAGTTACAGTAATGAACTTTTAATCCAAACAATCAACTTGTAGCTTCATTTATAGCTATATACTTTGTCTTTATCACTAAACCAAAGAACTTTTTCTTTGTTTGGAACCTTTCCAATTCATCGCACTAATTGCTCAAGGTAACACTTTACCTTAAAGTGGATTTTCGGTCGTCTTAGTGCATCTCGAAAAACTTGAGTCGTAAAGCCCTCTAGTTTTAATTCAGACCCACCATGTTTGCTCACATCCTTAGTGTCGGTTAAGAACTTTAAGATGTTTTTCACTGTCGTACAGTGATCTTCTCCAGAATATGACCGATCAACATCAGGTCTCGTATATTTCATTGCATACATGATAGTCACTCATGCGACCTCTCTTTTCAAGAGTCTGTGGGGACTATAAAGAGAGATACACTCCATAGCTCATCAACATGAGACATCTCTCGGAGTTTGCCATGCTAAACGACTTTAGCATCAAATGAATATACGTTCCTTGGGTTAATTCGAGCATCCTCTTAAATCTATCTATATAGATTTATATCCCCAATTAAGATACTCTTCCAAATCATTCATGGAGGAATGTTTAGACAACTTTATCTTTACTGATTGTAGCATTGGTATGTCATTCCTTATCCGTAGTATATCAACATATAATACTAGAAATTTCACGACGCCCCATCGACCCTTTTGTACACACTAGAAGTCTTACCTCATCGAATGTAACTCTGGATCATCATCTTCTATGATCGTACCTCATCATCATCATCCATGATGAATCCATACCTCCTAGGTATCTTCTTGTACTATTATAGACTTACGATTGGTTTGTGGTACAATAGGTCTCATCTGTGTTCCTCTTATTTGACTTATAGTGTTTTGTTGTTCTTGAACTCTTCAAGATCTATTATCCTCCCACTAGCCCTTTTTAATGATAAACACCTTTATCTTAGAAGGCAGGGTGTTTCGCAATAAACACCTTTTACTATGTAGGATTATAGAACATATGCCCCAAACTTACTTTAGGATGTCCCACAAATCGACACTTGTCAAATCTTATCCCAATCTTATCCTTTGAAACCGTTTCACATAAGTTGGACAACCCCTTATCTTAACATACTTAAGATTAGGAATCCTACCTGTCCATAACTTTAATGGAGTCTTGGGGCCGAATTTTGAAGTTACCTTTTCGTAGATATGCAGCCATTTCTAGGACATTATCCCAGAAGGATACAGGAATGTCGGTAAAATCATTATGGACCGTACCATGTCCAACAAGGTACAATTTTTCATTCAGATACATCAATCAATTATTGCGTATCAGGATGTGTCCATTATGAGAAGACCATTTGAGATAATCTAGAAACTTATTGCACAAGTATTTATTCCTTGATCTAATCAAAGAATCTTAATACTTTGCCAATTTGTTTCACTTCTGAATTCTTTGAACCTTTTCAAATAATTCACACTTGTATTTTAGCAAATACACACATTCAACTCTTTGAATGATCATCTCCTTTTCTTATACTAATTTGTTCAATAGGCAAAATTATTTCCATGTAAGTCAAGTATACAAAATTTATTAAGTAATATTTCAGTTCTATACAAAACATTATTATTATAAATAGAACAACAATTGTTCTTAAATATAATACCAAAGATTTCATTGTCCAACAATAAAATGGAAATAATATTTTAACAAGAACCTGGAATACAATAACAACTTATTGACTTAATAGATTTGCTCGTAGGCATTGCTAAACTATAAGTTTCTATGGCTAATGCAAAGAACCTTTGTTACATTTCCGCATATAGGATTACTTATATTTGTTTAGCTTACTACATTTGGTCCCTTCATAAATCTATATTTATGATAACCAAAGCTCAGTATCCAATTCCCAAGTAGAACCTTGACTTAAAGAAAATTTATTTCAATCATGAACAAAAGCGTATTATGCAAAGAAACTTCACTAAGCTTCTTTGGTTAGCCTCTGCAAGATACTTCATGATTTCTTTCCGGTGTCCGGGCTTATTGCATTGGAAGCAAGCCTTTTGCTATCCGTGATCGGTTTTGTTCTTATTATCCTTTGTTTACGCCTTTACATTTACCTTCTTTGAATCGTTCTTCTTTTCGGAAGATCCTTTGGCCCCTACCAAGAAGACATGATCTTTCTTGGTTGGAAAGTGACTCTCAACAATTTTTTAATATGTTAAGCAAATCGGTGAGACCGATATCTAGCTTGTTCATATGAAAAATTCACAACAATTCATGAAAGGAGTCCGGAGTGAGTGCAAGATCAAATCTTTGCTCAACTCTCCATCCATGACAAAACCAATTGCTTCTAATTGATCAATCAAAATGATTATGTTAAGAACTTTTTGTCATCTTATAGTGCCATTGGCCATTCTAGATCGGAAGAGCTCCTTAGATATCCGATATCTACCGGTCCTACTTTCCTCACCATCAACTACTTGATGTGCGGGAGTATAATGAAGAGCATCCATAGTTTCATGCCGACGTCAAGCTCGTTACTCATGGATGCGAGCATGATGCATCGAGCTAATCTGTGTGCATCATCTTGCCACTTTCTAAAAGTAGCAATCTCTTCCTCGGAGGCATTATTCGCAACCATTGCGAGGATAGGCATATTAAGGGCATAAGATAGCTTTTTCACTATGAGAACTATTCTCAAATTCCTTAACCAATCCGTTTAATTAGGTTTGGTTAATTTAGCATCTAATATGCTACGCAGTGATAGTAATTTTAGACATTGTAAAATTCTGTAAATGAATTTGTAATTAACAACATTTTAACATACATTCTTTTATTAATTACCAAAATAATTTAGGTCTTGTTTTAAATTGGTATCTCCCACTATTTTCTTCAAACTATATTACCCTCACTTATATAGTTCGGCAAAATCTAATTAAAGATTTGCTAGTGAGAATAAGGATCCCATTTTAAATGTATATAGCCTTGTGGTGACACAACAAACTATATATAAATAAATAGGTAGACAACTTTTGTCAATTACATCAACTATGAAACTTCTTTTCTTTTGCCTCTTAGATTATTTTGATCAAGTGGTGGCACATCCGAATCAAAATTATCCAAGTTAAGTCCGACCTAGCACTCCATATATTCAAAAAAGAAAAATATCATCTTTGTGGTGACACAACAAAACAATATTGTTCAATTTTCTTTATAAGCATCAAATGTGATAAATTAACATCTTAAATACTTAATACTTGCCTTGTGGTGACACAACAAACTCATATTAAATATTTAATGCTCTATTAATTTTATCATGCTAGAAGGCGACGTTCGATATTCCAAATATCTTTGAACGCCCGGACTTAATATAAAAAATTGAGGGGTTTGTTATTAATTTGTCTCATCTTGTTTAGCGCATTTATTATATATATATAAAATACGCGTCATATTAATGAACATGCGAAGCATGTTTGCATAATATATAATATATATAGTATAAGCATGCACATATAGAATACTATATTCTACTCGGATTGATTATGGACTTTTATTCTAGTTTGGTTCACTAGAGCCACCAAGTGAACCAAAAGGTCAAACCCTAGGGGTGCAAGAAATAATATTTAAATATAACTATTACATTTAAACCCTGCTCCATTACAAATGTGTCTTCAAGCGCCTTGCTTCCTTGATCTCCAATTTTTCAAAATTAATTCTAACTATTCCTATTACAAAACTATTTAAAATAAATAGAAACCTTGATCACAATCGAGGGAAGTACATAGGAGAGAGATAGAATTTACATTAAGAAAAAATTAGAGAAGACGCAAAATGCAGAGACCCCATTTAATAAAACTCATACATTCATGCATCCAACTAAAATAAAATCCAATCACATTTGGTCAATAGTCCATAATCAATCCCATTTATTATCATACACATCACCATATGTATCAATAAATAACATTCATCTTATGAATAATAAATATTTAATATATATATATATTGATATCATTTAATGGGCAAATTTATTTAGTATAAAATCTATTTTGAATAAAATAAACTCCTTTATTTAAATCCAAATTTAAATCAAAATAAAACTATTTTATTTTAATTTATCCTATTTTGAATAAAATAAACTATTTTATTTTAATCAAAATTTTAATCAAAATAAACTCCTTTATTTTAATTAATTATGTAATCCAATTCCATGTGTAAAAAATCTCTAATTAAAATAAACTCTTTTATTTTAATTAATTATGGAATCCAATTCCATGTAAAAAAAAATATTAAAGGAAACATGATTATCTTTCCTATTCACAAATAAACTCTTTTATTTTGAATAATATGAAATCTTATTTCATATTTAAATAAACTCCTTTATTTAAGGAAATACGGATTTTCTTTCCTATTCACAAATAAACTCTTTTTTTTTTGAATAATATGAAATCTTATTTCATATTTAAATAAACTCCTTTATTTAAGGAAATACTGATTTTCTTTCCTATTGACAAATAAACTCATTTATTTTAGGAAAAATAAAATCCAATTCCAACTCCAATTAGTTATTATGGAATCCAATTCCAACTCTAATTAGTTAGATGAAATTTAATTTTAAAATTAAAATAAACTTTTATTTTAAGATTAAAATAAGCTTTTTATTTTAATATTAAAATAATTTTTATTTTAATTATAAAATAATTAATATATATATATATATATATATATATATATATATATATATATATATATATATATATATATATATATATATATATATATAATATCCGTTCCTTTTCTTTTAAATAATCTCGCAACCTTGGGCCACGTGCCATACCATACATGAATATTTACTCAGCCATGCCTTTTGTAACAAAATCAGCCGTGCCTTTTTATAACAACTTTTCTGTCATTCCAAAAAGAAAACTTGTATCTTGATCTCCTTATAAACGTGAATCCTTGATTTCCGTTCCTTTTTATTTTTTAAAATTAAACCACGTGGCAGGTTCTTTTAAAGACCTGTTAACCAGAATTGCGTGAACAATTTGCAACCATTTTATCGGTTTTCAAAAAAAAATAAAATTTTGCAACGTTTTTTTTTTTTTTTTTTTTTTAATAAATTTTATAAAATAAAATTATGCCCAATTAAATTGTTCTAAACACATATCAATATACATATCAAATTAAAATAATTAATAATTCGCATAAAGATTTGGCTCTGATACCACTGTTAGGTTTGTAATATTCATATGCGCAATCAAATTGCACAAATTAGCGGAAGCGAGTAAAAATCAGAGTTTAAAAATTTACAAACCATATACCTGGATCACCCTTTATGCATAATTATTAATTAAACGAAAAGATAAGGAATAAAATCATACCCTTGAAGATCGAGCTTCCTCAGGTACAAGTTCACCTCCAATCCTTTTTCGCGTTCAACTTGAATCCACCGGGTTTGGTTCCTTCCTTTGATCAACGTTAGCCACCCAAATGTTTGGCCTCTAGAGGTGATCCACCAAGGAAGAAAAAAAATCAAGAAGAATGGTGGTTGGCTAAACCCTAGTTTTTCTATCTCTATAGAAAAGGTGTACTCTCCCAACAATTGGAATTATGTCGTATGTTGAAAAGTCAACAACCCCCACCACCCATAATAAGACTCCTCTTATTTATAGATGTGGGCAACCCATCTTAACAATTAAGGAATTGGGTTTTATTTAATTAATTAAATTCTTTTAATTAATTAAGCTCCCTAATCTTATTAGGGATAATTAATTAAACTCCTTTAATTAATTTAACCTCCTAATCTTATTAGGAATAAATGAGAGTACTTATATTAAATTAATTCCTAAACTCTTTTAGAAATTAAAATAATAATAATTGTAATAATATTAATAAGACTCCTCTTATTAATTTATATTTAATATTTCTAAAATATTAAATAATAAATATTAAGCTATTTAATTTATTCTATCACCATAGATTAAATTAAATATACATAATATATTATTAAGATTATGCCATTAACTTCTTAAATAATTATTCTTCCTTTTATGGTGTGACCCTTTAGGTTCTCCATATTAAACCTGGTTGTGAATAAATCAATTAGAACAATTCTAATCTTATTTAAATAAATAAATTAAACAATTAATTTATTTAAATAAATAATATTTATTCTACAATGGGATAAGCCTCCCTAGCGATCAACGACTTTCCGGATAATATAGATTTCAACATTAATCATAAAAGAACCTTTGAGTAAATAGTTTACCCGACAATTCAATCCTTCCACCATACAATGTCCCAATTAAATATAAGGCATGGAATTACTATCAAGTCTTATTTTATTTAATTATATGTATTTCGATCCTTAAATGCACAACTCAAATAATGCAAATTAGAAACTCCTTTCTAATTTCATTACGCCTTCGCCAAGGACTCATTGGGTTGTCATTTATCGAATCACATGTAGGACATTCTCTTCTTTTATTAGAAGTGGTAGATTCTTTATTGATCATACATTATCTCCGTATACAACTTATTATACCCAAGCATACCTTTTGATATACCCTAAGGGTCTTAAGGAATAAGTCAAAGTATAACTCATCATACACAAGATACTATGATGATCTCAAGTCCAAGGATTACTTGTACTACTATCATCACTACAGAATTTCTATTGACAGCAAATAAAACTCCATTAGGTATTCCTTAGCGAGCCAACGTTCAAATGAACTTATTCTCTAATAAGCACCTACATACTTGCTTTAGTGTCTCCACATAAATGATCATGAGATCAATCATCCTCATCCAATGAGCAAGCAACGTATGTACCAATCTATCCGGATTCACTAATCCCCTATTTAGTAATCCAATGATTGGGAACTATTTTAGTTTTAAGCTTTCTAAGAATTTAGATCTCATTAGAATGATCATCATCATTATTCTAAAAGCATTGCTTAAAACTATGGGTTTATCACATATTATAAAACATCATCATGTAGATAATTAAAAGCCTTTAATAAATTAATACTTTTTATTAATAAATGAATAAGATTGTTACAAAGTATATGCTTTATCATCAAACATGATTGGCTTGTGTGCATACTACTTTCAGGTGGGGCCCACCAAAATTAGCCAATTCCTCACCAACCAAATGTGGGGCCCACCCATGTTTATTTATTACTACAAATTCAATAATTCATAATAAACAGTCCTTTTATCAGAAAAATACGAATTTTATGTCCATTCCATTGGAAATTAAATTCTCTACAACTTTGTAGATTTAAGTTTTTCCAAATTCCAAACGAAAAATGCCCAAAATCCACATACGGACAATTTTTAATACCTCCATTCTGACAAAATATTGATAAAACACCTCAGCATTAATTCCTTCATTTATATCCACACAGAATAAATATTTCCCTATCCATCCACATAAAATAAATATTTCCTTATCATATAAATCAATAATTAATTATTCACAAATAATATTACAGAATCATAATTATGACAACTAGGTTGTTCCCAGGAAAGAGGGGGCTTTCCGATAAGGATTTCTCCTTAGTAGCGCGCAATTAGGTGACCAAACCCCTAATAATATTATTCAAATAATGCTATCTAATAATATTATTCAAATAATATGAATTATTGATCTGATAATGGGAAATAATGTACAATGACAATTATTGAAACAACAATAATATAAAATATCAATGCAGCAATTATTAAATTAATAAAATAAAATATTGAACAGTAATTACTACAATAATTATTGAGTAGTGTCTTCTTACGTAAGAATAAATAATTCAAAAATAATGTGTAATACTGTGCAACCACGCGTATTACTGTATTTTAACCACCAGGTAATCCAACAGTGTTAACGGTAATAATTACGCTGTTATTTATAAAAACTTAAACTTGTCGTTTTCTTCATCCGATCGATTTTCGTTATGGGGCCCACAAATGGTCAATGGGCGTCGTCGCATTTAATATTCCCATAAGCAAGAATATTCCACGACCAAACGAATATTCCCCGATAAAATGAATATTTTATAACCACTTGCTTATTTTGTAAAATTTTCACATTTCACCCATAACCAAAGCATTATATCAAATTAACTCCTTATTATTTTAAGATAATGAATAGAGGAAATTCAATTTTATTTATAATAAGTTGTGGTCTTACAACCTCCCCTCCTTATAAAATTTTGTCCTCGAAATTAACGTACGTACCTGGTGTTTCGAAAAGGTGAGGGTACCTCGCTTTCATTTCCAATTCTAACTCCCAGGTCATTTCCTCTATAGCATGGTTCCTCCACAAAACCTTAACTTGTGGTATAACCTTTGTTCGTAGGACATGCTCTTTCCTATCCAAGATCTTGACAAGTACCTCCTCGTACGTTAAATCTTCGGCTATTTCGGGTCTAACGCAATAATGTGGTTTGGGTCTTTCACATATTTATGAAGCATAGATATATGAAAAAATATTATGATCACGAGACATGCTTGGAGGTAATGCTAGTCTATAGGTCACATTTCCTATTCGGTCAAGAATCTCAAATGAAACAACAAATCAAGGATTGAGCTTTTCTCTCTTCCCGAATCTTGTAACTCCCTTCCATAGAGCAATATGTAACAGTACATGATCTCCAATATTAAATTCCACGTCTTTTCGATGAAGATCAGCATAACTCTTTTGTCGATCTTGTGATGTCTTTATACGTTGCCGGATCATTTGAATCTTTTCTATAGTCGTGCGTACTATTTCTGGTCCCAACAACGTTGCTTCACCCACCTCGTCCCAATATACTGAGAACGACACTTTCATCCATACAACGCCTCGAATGGAGCCATGCCTATACTTGCTTGATAACTGTTGTTGTAGAAGAATTCCACCAATGGTAAGTACTTATCCCAACTCCCTTTGAAATCTAGGACACAGAGTCTTAATAGATCTTCAAGAGTTTGAATAGTCCTTTCTAATTGCCCGTCCGTTTGAGGATGGTATGCCGAAACTAAATAGTAAATTCGTGCCCATAGCTTCCTACAAACTAACCCAAAATCGTGAAGTCCTTGGTCACGATATGAAACTATGGATACTGGCATGCCATACAATCTAACAATCTCATTTACATAAATACGAGCAAGACGTTCAAGGGAATAAGTCTCACGTATAGGCAAGAAATGAGCAGACTTGGTTAATCTATCAATAATAACCCAAATAGCATCTATACCTTGACAAACCTTGGGAAGACCCGTAACGAAATCCATTGTAATGTGTTCCCACTTCCATTTTGGAATCTCAAGTGGTTAGAATGGACCCTTTAGCACTTGATGCTCCGCCTTTATACGTTGACAAGTTAAACACCTCAAGATAAACTATGTGATCTCTCTCTTCATATTGCTCCACCAAAATGTATGTCGAAGATCATGATATATTTTGGTACTCCCAGGATGGATTGCAAATGGTCTATTGTGTGCCTCCATCATGATTCTATGCTTCAAGTCATAATCGTTAGGAATGCAAAGTCTAGAGTTGACTCAAAGTATTCCTTCTTCATCAATTCTTGCTTCTAGAATAACACCTTCTTGTACTTTCTTCTTCATACGTATCATCTGTGGCTTGAGCAACTTTAACTTTATCGATTAAAGTTGGTTCTACTCGTATGTTTGATATCATCACGTGGGTACTTGGAGCCTTTAACTCTATCTCCATCCTTTGTAAGTCGTACAAAATGGGTCTTTGTGTTAACAACATCGCACTCGTACCCGAATACGATCTTCTACTCAACGCATCGACTATAACATTTGCTCTTCCAGGATGATATTGAATGCTATGGTCATAATCTTTCAACAGCTTGAGCCAACGTCGTTGTCGCATGTTGAGTTTCTTTTGGGTTAACAAATATTTGAGGCTTTTATGATCTGTATAAATCTCCACTTTCTCCCCATACAGGTAGTGTCTCTAGATTTTCAACGCAAAAACGACCGCTGTCAACTCCAGATCATGAGTAGGATAATTCATCTCATATTCTTTGAGTTGTCGCGAGGCATAGGCTATGAATTTTCCATGTTGTATAAGAACACATCCTAACCCTTTGCCTGAAGCAACGTTGTAGATAACAAATCCATCCAAACCAGATGGTATTGTTAAAACAGGTGTCGAAATGAGTCTCCTCTTGAGCTCTTGGAAAATCTTCTCGCATTCCTCGCTCCATACAAATTTTGTATCTTTTCGAGTCAGCTGAGTTAATGGAGTAGCGATTCAAGAAAATCCTTCCACGAATCTCCGATAATAACCAAATTAAGCCCGAAAGCTACGTGCTTGGTCACAAACTTGGTTGCTCCCAACTTTGTATTGCTTCAATCTTTGCCTGGTCAATAGATACTCCATGTTTTGAAACCACGTGCCCAAGGAATGCTACTTCCTTAAGCCAGAACTCGCAATTCTTCAGCTTGGCATATAGCTTGTTGTCACGAAGCCTTTGAAGTACCAGCTTCAAATGATGCTCATGATCTTCACGGCTTTTGGAATAGATGAGGGTGTCATCGATAAAGACAACAACGAACTGATCTAAATATTCCTTGAATACACGGTTCATCATATCCATGAAAGCCGCAGGAGCATTAGTCAATCCAAAAGACATGATTAAGAATTCATAATGCCCGTACTGAGTTCTGAAAGCAGTCTTTGGAACATCCTCAGTTTTAATCTCCAGTTGATGATATCTAGAATGAAAATCGATCTTTGAAAAGAATTATGCTCCTTGGAACTGGTCGAACAGGTCATCAATGCGAGGTAGGGGATACATATTCTTGATGGTGACATGGTTCAATTCTCGGTACTCAATATAAAGTCGCATACTCCCGTCTTTCTTCCTTACTGATAAAACAGGAGCACCCCAAGGAGATATACTAGGATGAATAAAACCAATGTCTAACAATTCCTGTAGTTGGACTTTTAAGTCCTGAAGTTCAATAGGAGTCATTCGATATGGGGTTTTAGAAATGAGTTTTGTACTTGGTTTAAGATCACTAAAGAATTCAACTTCACGTTCTGGGGGTAGACCAGGAAGTTCTTCAGGAAATACGTCAGGAAATTTACTAACAACAGAAATATTATTCAAATCTGACGTGTTTTTGTTCAAGTCCATAACATGGGCTAAGAAAGCTTGACATCCATTTTTCAATAAACGAATGGCTTTATGGCTTGATATGACAGTGATTGACTTTAGTGGTTTGGTTGCTTGAATTCGCATAACAAGTTGGTTAGGAATATGAAAACTAACAACCTTACGAAAATAATAAATTTTGGCATGATGAGTAGTTAACCAATCAATCCCTAAAATCACATCAAATACAAGTATCTTTAAAGAGATAAGATCAGCAGGTAATGTGATGGTGCCAACTTGGATCAAGCAAGATTTATAAATAGTGGATGTAATGAAAGTTTCTCCTAATGGAGTCTCTTTAGATAAGTCAAAGTCTAATTTCTCTGGAGTCAAGTTTAAACGTTGAGCACAAGTAGGAAAGATTAATGAATGGGTAGAATCATTATCTAATAAGGTATAAACTTCGCATGAGTTCAAGATTAGCTTACCCGTGATCACCTCGTTCGGGTTTCTCGCGTTTTGGCCAATCACGAAAAATGCCCTCCCTTGAACCACCGACTTTATTTTGCCCGTAGTCGCCTTTGGTGTCGCCGTCCCAGCTGGACTTGACTTCTCTACCGGACAAAATCGGGCTATATGACCATCTTTTCCACAACTGAAACACACCTTGAAAGGCTGTGAATAGTTTGGACTTATGTGTCCCTCATCTCCGCATCTGTAGCATCTAACTGGCGGTCGTTCTCCTCCCCTAGAATTTGTTGTTAGTGTTGGTGCTACTGCTGATGTCTTCCCGTCATTGTTGAATCTTCTCTTTTTGAAATTTCCACTTCACTCACCTCTCCTATTATCATGGCCACGATTACCACCCGAGTGGTTACCGCTTTTTTCCATATTTTTCCCTCCTCACTGGTTATCATCGCTTCGATGACTGTTGTCACCGGTATAACCCTGGTTGTGGTCCCTCAGTTGAATATACTCATTATCTCGCTCTAATAATTGAGCCCTATTGACAACATCTGAATACAGAGAAAATTTGTGAGAGATAAGGTATTGACGAATCTCGATTTTTAGACCTCTCAGAAACATCTGCGTCATATGTTCCTAATTCACTACCAAATGAGGTGCAAACCTGGATAACTCCGCGAACTTCGCCTCGTTCTGGGACACCGTCATGTTGTTATGTTCCAGTGTAATAAACTCTACCTCGTTCATATGACGAATACTTTCAAGAAAGTACTTGTCATTGAACAGTTTCTGAAATCTTTCCCAAGAAATGTTGAGTGCGGCTGGCTGGGTACGTTTCACATATTTCCACCAGTAATCTGCCTCACCACGGAACATAAAGGTGGCGAATGGAACCTATTGTTCTTCCGTGCATCCCAAGACATCGAATATCTTGGTAATTTGCTTGACCCACGTTTCTGCCTTAATCGGATCCAGCTTTCCCCAGAAATCTGGTGGTCCCAACTCTTTGAACTGCTTGGTTATGACAAACTGCGCATTGCTATCACTTCCACCCATATTTTGTACACGAGTCTCCCTCGTCTGATTTTGCATGAACTGCAAAAAGCTTCTAAACATCTCATCATTCATCATTTGCTCGGTAGTGTTATTTATAGGAGGAATATTGCCTTCCAATTGCACGTTTCTCCTGGTTGGTGATTGAAGGTTGTTCCACGGTCTCAAACACTCCATTGTTAACATTCTCAGCTGCCATTCTTAAAAACTTCCATAAAACAAGGGTTAATTTAAACAAATTAACATATCACATAATATCCCTATATTATGACCGACAAACAAATTAGCTTAGGTAGGACATACTAACGAAGGATTTACTCGTCTTTCCCCTCCTAGTTCTATTCCCCGATCTTCGCAAGAGACCATATCCCTAAGCTCTGATACCAACTGTGACGCCCCCAAAATAGGTATACATCACCCATTCTGAGTCACCAAATATATGGTACAGAAATAACTACAACTTCATTAATACAATTGTCTACTATCATCTATAAATTTAAAAGTCCATCATCAATATTTTATCCATGTAACATCAATCAATATACATCTTGCATCAAATATTCATCTTTGCACTACGGGCCAAAGATATTCATTTGTATCACCAGTTGGTGATGTTCATCTTTGCACTACGGGCCAAATATATTCATCAGGTAATCATTCATTTTTGCATTACAGGCCAAAGATATTCATCAAGTATCACCATTAAAGACTAAGGATGATGAAACCCATTTTAGAGAACGAATCCAGTAAGATAAAAGGACAAAGATTAGAGATTCATACATAAGATAATTCAAGTTTAAAAATACTCCATAATAAACCATAATGGAGTAAAATTCAAGAATGAAGATCAAAATATGGATACAATCAAAGATAGTAACCATAATAGACATCTGGGACAAAGAAGAGAAAATTTTATTTTTCAGTGAATAGTGAGGTATACGTGAATAGTAACCTCGACACAAAAAGGTAGAAATTCCACAATAAATTTCAAATAAATATTTCAGCATATTGATATTGAAGAATATAATATCATTTACGAAGAAAATAACATCCCTTATCTCAAAAGAACAGTATTTCTGAATGGAATATCGGATATGATGCTGAAGGAAACTTGCACTGAATAGTAACTCTCAAAGTATCAAAATACTCACAAAATACGCTCGATAATATATATATATATATATATATATATATATATATATATATATATATATATAGAGAGAGAGAGAGAGAGAAAACTTGTTTTTGGTGTGATTTTCAATTCTAACTAAGCACCCTATTTATAGGAAAATGCTAGAACGCCAAAGCAGACTAAATTAATAAAATATTAATTTCCAAAATTTTCAAGCACGCCACTTTTGATCAGATTTCAAAACACCACAGTGGGCCCCACCAAAATCAGTCAATTCCACACCAACCAAAAGTGGGGCCCACCCATGTTTATTTATTTTCAAAACTTCAATAATTCATAATAAATAGTCCTTTTATCAGAAAAATATTAATTTTATGTCCATTCCATAGGAAATTAAATTTTCTACAACTTTGTAGCTTTAAGTTTTTCCAAATTCCAAACGACAAATGCCCAAAATCCACATACGGACGATTTTTAATACTTCCATTCCGTCAAATTACTGATAAAACACCTCAGCATTAATTCCTTCATTTATATCCACACAAAATAAATATTTCCCTATCCATCCACATAAAATAAATATTTCCTTATCATATAAATTAATAATTAATTATTTACAAATAATATTGCAGAATCACAATTATGACAACCAGGTTGTTCCCAGGAAAGAAGGGGCTTTCCGATAACGATTTCTCCTCACTAGCGCGCAATTAGGTGACCAAACCCCTTTCCTAGACAAAACTTCCTTAGATATTGCCAATAATGCTATCTAATAATATTATTAAAATAATATGAATTATTGATCTGATAATGGGAAATAATGTGCAATGACAATTATTGAAACAACAATAATATAAAATATCAATGCAGTAATTATTAAATTAATAAAATAAAATATTGAACAGTAATTACTGCAACAATTATTGAGTAGCGTCTTCTTACGTAAGAATCAATAATTCAAAAATATTGTGTAATACTGTGTGCTACTATGCAACCACGCATAATATTGTATTTTAACCACCAGGTAATCCAACAGTGTTAACGGTAATAATTACGTTGTTATTTATAAAAACTTAAACTTGTCGTTTTCTTCATCTGATCGTTTTTCATTATGGGGCCCACAAATGGATGCTTGTCGTCGCATTTAATATTCCTCGACAAAGAAGAATATTCCACGATTAAACGAATATTCCCCGACAAAATGAATATTTTATAACCACTTGCTTATTTTGTAAAATTTGCACATTTCACCCATAACTAAAGCATTATATCAAATTAACTCCTTATTATTTTACGATAATGAATAGAGGAAATTAAATTTTATTTATAATAAGTTGTGTTCTTACACAACTTGTAAGACCCCAACTTTAATGAATAAAGATTAATTTTTCTCAAAATATATTTTTGAATATTATGGTGTGGATTTGATATAATGTTGTAGTTATGGGTAATTTTTATAAATTTTGCAAAGTAAGCAAGTTGTTGTAAAATATTCGATTGAACGGGGAATATTCATTTTAACAGGGAATATTCGTACGACGACACAATCATTGGTGGACCCCACAACGGAAGTATTGTCGGAGTTAAAAAATGACAGAAATATCTTTTTATAAAAATAACGGCGAAAGTTATACCGTAAAACTATTGAAATACCCGGTGGTAAAAGTACAGTAATACGCGTGGTTGCATAGTAGCACACGGTATTGTACAATATCTTTGATTGTTGATGCTTACGTGAGAAGTCACTTAGTTTTATTCAATTATTGCCATAGTAATTGTTGCATAGTATCTCTCATATTATTGATTCAATTATTGTCACAGTATCATATGCACAATATTTTATATTATTAAATCAATAATTGAGATGACAAAGTTATTCATATTATTATTTGCATTATTGACGATGTCTAGAAAGTTCTGTCAAGGAAAGGGGTTTGGTCACCTAATTGCGCGCCAGTAGGGAGAAATCTTTATCGGAAATTCCCTTGTTTCTTGGTAATGATCTGGTTGTTAAATATTATGAGTTATAATAATAATGATGAATAAGTTCGTGTTGATTAAAGATGTTTATTCATTTAGTTTTCTTTAATTCTTCTGTGACCCAATTAACCTCAGAGGAGGTAATTCTGTGATAAGCTGGTTTTGTTATAATTAATCAAACGGGCAATTAATCAGAAAAATGAGCAATTAATTACTTTTGGTTCATATAAAAATTAATGTTGGTTCACATGTATGGAACTATTGATTCACATGCATGTACTATTAGGGGAGGTGGTGCAAGATTGATAATATTTAAAGGACTAAATTAAAAATGGAGGTAAAGATGAGGGTTCTATACTGTAATAATTTGAGCCCCTAAACGTGCAGTTATCGAAACTATGGTTTCCTATAAATAGAAGCTCATTTCTTCTTTCATTCTCACCAATTCACTAAGACTCACAAGAGAAATTATAGAGAGAGTAGCTATAGAGAGAAAGAAGAAGAGTGTTATGCTACTTCACTATTGCAGTATACAGCCTTCTACTAAGGTAAGAGGTATTATTTATTTCATATTCGCTTACGATATTATTTTTCATATTCGTAAGAAATTTTATTTTCGTTCAATATTTGCAAGGAATATTATCTTCGTTCAATATTCGTAAGGAATATTATTTTCATTTAATAGTCGTAATGGATATTATTTTTGTTCAATATTCATATAAAATAATATTTTCTTCCATACTCTGTAGTATGTAAGTAATATTATTTCATTTCGTGTTCCTAATTCTACACTTATTTTGTTAAAGTATCGCTTTTATACTTCGTGAAATTAGTAGAATATCCTTGAAATTTGTACTTCATCTTGTATCGTTCACAAAGATATTTTTTTGAACATTCTTGTTAAATTTTAAGCTTTTCATGCTGAAGTACTATTCATAAAGTACTATTTATGGGATACTATTCACAAAGTACTATTCACGAGATACTATTCATGAAGTACTATTCACAGGGTACTATTCCTGAAGTACTATTCACGGGGTACTATTATGACAACCCCAAATCCGGGTACTCCATTCTCATAGAATTTGGTGCTCACTATCCAAAACTATTACATCTAACTACCCATAATAAAGGATAAAGACATAATTTAAATAACTTAAACAATAATATTCCCTATTAAAGGGTTACATTAATTTTTAAACAATCCCAGGTAATCTAACCTTAACTTATTACATAAGTCTGCGAAATACATCACAAAATAAATTAAGTCTTATAACATATTTCATCCAAATAAATTCACATAAATCTTCAAAACGTGGACATCTTGCCCTTTCCTTTTCTAGAAGATGGCTCATCGACCTTTTCGACTTTAGCTGCAGTGTTAATTGCAAGAGTGAGCAAACAATTACTCACTGATATAGAGAGTAATAATAATAACAACATGAGAATGAACAATGAATGCTGAATAATGGTGAACTTGTTCTACGAATCAAAAATAGAAAACAAGCTCGAATTTAATATCGGAGCGTCTTAAGACCACGAACTATGTCCCTAGTACTTAGGTATTATTACCCCAACCTTAACAGACATTTAGACTATACAGTCCCTTTTCTTTATATACTTAGGGGGATCATCCCTTTGTACCATGTATTGTGCACAAACATCTAAACGTTACACGTACATAATCCCCTATGTTAGGGTTGTTCGTCTAAGTTTGAATTTAGAATTTTTGCACTAAAAAAGTTTAGTTTAGAACTAGCTTATCAGTTGTTCTAGAATTTTAGAACGCTATTTAATTATAGACCCGTTCAATTAATAAGAGTTTGCTTGCTACTTGAAGGTTCAATATAATAATATAGAATTAAACAAGGTTATTTAAGTCAAAGATCAAATAACAACAATATTCAATTGAGTAGACATGGTATACATGCAAAGTACTACATTCAAAAGAGTTAGAACAATCTCATTTGAATCAATGTATTAAAATAATATGTGCTTTGAATAGCAATAACAAGAAATAGGAAAGTGAAACTCGCTCGATGTAACGAACTAGGTTACAAGAGCTTATAGAACCATACACAAGATAGAATCAATAGGCTTGCTCAACTTTAAGATTGATTTGTACAATGATAATTTAGGACTAGAAAGCTTGCTTGACAGTCATAAGATAACAGAATTATGAAACTTACATTCATTATAAAGAGAATGAAGTTAGGGAACTTGCTTCGTGTGTAAGCTACACAAGTATAATAATGTTCGCCAATTACCCTACACATACCATTGAAATTGCAATACCAATTAGTTGTATCAACATTAGCATTATAGGTTTAACCCACCATTTAAGCTAACCTTATCTTAATGTCTAATCATATTGGTTCACCATTCATACAAACCTGAAATCTCATTATCTC
This sequence comes from Panax quinquefolius, assembly GCA_020205615.1. Taxonomy (NCBI): domain Eukaryota; kingdom Viridiplantae; phylum Streptophyta; class Magnoliopsida; order Apiales; family Araliaceae; genus Panax; species Panax quinquefolius. The sequence continues at coordinate 39,755,632 of CM035152.1, forward strand.
TTAATATAAACTTTATCATTCACTTCTAACTCTTGAAAACGTCAACTTTTGTTCATTACATAACTTAGTCAAATAACCATTTAAAATCTTCACATTTTGTATTACATTACATCACAATCTGTTATTGTATGCCATATTATGATTTAACACCTTTATCATGCATACTCCACTAAATTAGGTCTTTATTTTATAGTCTACAAATAATCGAACCCATCTGCATATAAAGGAGCAGTATACCTTACGGCAACAAGCTACGCTTCTGTGCCTAACACTTGGCCATTCATTGTATTAGTGCGAGTAAACGTTAGAAGGCCATATGGCGCAACAACATCGTTTTCACTGTGGTACCGGTCGCAATTACTACAGATACGCATGTAAATCAGAAGTTTAGTTCTGACTTTCACAAAGACACCCAATTTCACCTAATTTCCACAGAAATTCACAAATTCTAATAACTAAAACTTTGTAATAACATCAATAAACATGTAATTCATCACTTTAACAACATAAACACTATATATACTTAACTGTTAAGGATCAAAACAACACTTTTTCAAAATTTCTTCATTTTAAACACTTTTAGCGAATTTGATTGCCCTAACTTCGTTTCTCGACCAATTGACATGATTCAAATTACGTTGTTTTTGTTTCTTGATGTACTAACATAATCTAAAATCAATTTACAGATTATACCAAATATTAGACATCAAATTTTATACTTAAACAAGCCATATTACACCCAATACACATTGTTATTTATTTTTCCTCCTACAAACCAATTTTCACATTTTTTGATCATCAAATAGCACTTATATATGATGATTAATAGATTATAACACCATATATATATATATATATATATATATATATATATCGATCCAACATGATTTAACAATTTACAGAAAATAATCATTGGAAACTCAAAACATAGGATATTAGGGGTTAAGTATATCTTCAATCCCTAGTTGAATGCTAGAAAAAGATGGTGACAACTTCTCATTCCTCTTGAAATTCACTCTGTTTTCCCCTCTTCTCACCAAACTCTCTTTTCTACTCTGTTATCTAGCCTTAGGGAAAAAATAGAACGCGTAATATAACTTATATGGCCTCTCTCCCACGTACGTCAGGTCACAAACCCAACAGGTTGTGTCTGTTAAAAATAAGCCAAAGGCCACAAGACCTTGTTTGGCTAAACACAACTCCCCCCTTCTAGATTATTTTCATAATATTTTTATTATATAGTTTTTACTTGTCACATTTAATTAATTTAAATAGCTTATAATTGTAATTATAATAATTATAATTTTAATTATAATTATACTTATGATTAATAAATTATGATATATCTAATTTAATTATTAAATTAGACTAAAACATCACTTTATTTAATTTAATTATTTTCTTAAATATTAAACAATTTATTTAATTTAATTATTGCATTAAATTAAATCTTCAAATAAAAATTACCCTTATTCAATTTAATTAACATTAATCAATTTAGTTACTAAATTCTTGCACCACAATTCTATCAATTATTTATTTTTCTCAATAAATAAATTATTTTAAAATATTTATTTAATTCAATAAATATTTAAATTACAAAATTTCTCGATCGTTACATCCTTCCCTCCTTAAAAGGATTATGTCCCCAGAATCACGACTCGACAAATTTATTCGTTACATTCTTCCCTCCTTAACAGGATTCTGTCCCCAGAATACAAGATTAAGCAAATAACTGAGGATAATTCCTCATTTATAACATTTTCTAGTTCTCATGTAGCTTCTTCAGCATTGTGGTTTCTCTAGATTATCTTAACAGAAGGTATCACTTTATTCCTTAGTATTTGTTCTTTCATGTCGATAATTTGAAAAGGAACTTCTTCAGAAGACTAGTCTTTCTCAAACTGTAATGGCTCATATTCTATAACATGCTTATAATCAGGCTTATATAGCCTCAATACCGAGACATGGAAAATATTATGAATATGCTCCAATTCCGGAGGTAAAGCTACCTTGTACGCCACTTCACCAACTCGTCGAAGTACCTCAAAAGGTCCTATAAATCTAGGGCTTAGTTTTTCCTTTTTGCCAAACTGAATTTTCTCCTTCTAGGGAGACACTTTCAAGAAAACAAAACTATCGACATCTAATTCTCGATTTTGTCGGTGTTGATAGGCATATTTCTTCTGTCTATCTTGTGCAGCTATCAATCTTGTTCGAATCACCTTGATGATCTCGACAGTTTGTTGTACTAACTCTGGACCCAATAGCTGACGTTCACCAACCTCATCCCAGCTTAATGGAGTTCTGCATTTCCTGTCGTATAATGCTTCATAAGGCAGCATGCCAATACTCGTGTGATAACTATTATTATAGGCAAATTCAACCAATGGTAGATGGTCATCCCAATTTCCCTTGAATACATACTCTGAGCATATCTTCTAGTGTCTGGATGGTTCTCTCACTCTGTCCGACAGTTTAAGGATGGTACGCTGTGCTCATTCTCAATTGTGTTCCCAAACACTCTTGTAGCCGTTTCCAGAAATTTGATGTGAAACGTGGATCTCTGTCTGATACAATAGACATAGGTGTACCGTGTCTTGAAACAATTTCCTTCACGTACAGTTTTTCGAACCGATCTAGGTCAAATCTAATCTTGATTGACAAAAAGTGTGTCAACTTCGTCAGTTGATCGACAATCACCCAAATGGCGTCGTAACCTTGATGAGTCGTTGGAATACCTACCACAAAATCCATTGTGATATGCTCCCATTTCCACTCCGGTATCTCCAACGGTTGCAATAATACTTTTGGCCTTTGGTGTTCAGCTTTAACATTCTAACACGTTAAGCATTTCACCACACACTCAGCCACATCCTTTTTTATATTCAGCCACCAAAAATTATGTCTTAGATCCTGGTACATCTTCGTGTTCCCAAGGTGAATTGAATATCTTGAGTTGTGAGCTTCACTCAGAATTTCTTCTTTAACTTCCGGTACTGGCGGAACCCAAATTCTCCCTTCGAATCGAAGTAGCCCTTCCGAATCAATTTTAAATTTGTTTTCCTCACCTTTAGATACTTTATATCTTATCTTTTCAAAGTCTTCATCCTGAAGTTGTACATTCTTCACCTTATCTAATAACGCTAAAGTGTTTCCCATCTAGAACAATTTTTCTTCTGATTCTGTCGAATATTTAATTTCCAACTCCATCTTAGCCATTTTTGACACTAGATTCTCCTAAGCAGTCAACATCATTAACTTCTCTCGTCCCTTCCTACTTAAAGCATCGGCAACAACATTCGCTTTTCCAGGATGGTAGAAAATCTCGCAGTCAAAGTCTTTAATCAACTCCAACCATCTTCTCTGCCTCATATTTAAATCTTTTTGTGTAAAGATATATTTTAGACTTTTATGGTCGGTATATATCTCACACCTCTCTCCATAAAGATAATGTCTCCAAATCTTTAGAGCAAACACCACCGCAACCAACTCTAAGTCATGACTCAGATACCCTTTCTCATAATCTTCCAATTGACGTGATGCATACGCAATAACTCTGTCATTTTGCATAAGCAAACAACCTAGTCCTTTATGTGATGCGTCACTATACACCACAAAGTTCTATATATCATCAGGCAATGATAACATAGGTGCTGAACTCAACCTCTTCTTTAATTCTCATAAACTTTCCTTACACTTCTCCGTCCAAACAAACTTAACTGCCTTCCTAGTTAAATTCGTCAACGGAGTCACAATTTTGGAAAAGTCTTGAATAAAATGCCTATAATAACCTGCCAATCCCAAGAAACTTCTTACTTCTGACGGTGTCTTCGGCTGATCCCAGTATATTATAGCTTCCACCTTTGATGGATCTACCAAAATTTTGTCCTTATCAATAACGTGCCCGAGAAACTGTACACGTTCCAACCAAAACTCACATTTTCAAAATTTAGAGTACAACTTCTCTTTTCTCAATGTCTCCAACGTCACTTTTAAGTGTTCAACATGTTCCTCCTTGGTTTTGGAATACACCAATATATAATCAATAAACACCACCACAAATTTGTCTAAGAATGGTTTAAACACCATGTTCATCAAATCCATGAACGTTGCAGGTGCATTGGTTAAACCAAAAGACATAACCAGAAACTCGTAATGACCATACCAAGTTCTGAACGCTGTTTTTGGTACATCCTCTGGCCTCACCTTCAGCTGATGATAACCACTCCTCAAGTCTATCTTTGAGAAATATCTTACCCCCTTCAGTTGATCAAACAGGTCATCGATTCTAGGTAATGGATACTTATTTTTAATTATGACCTTATTCAATTCTCGGTAATCAATGTAAAGCCGCATTGATCTATCTTTCTTCTTAACAAACAATACCGGTGCTCCCCATGGTGATACACTCGGCTGGATATACTTCTTGTCGAGAAATTCTTGCAACTGCAACATCAACTCTTTCATCTCTATTGGGGTAATTCTATATGGTGCTTTAGATATTGGGGTCGTTCCTGGCTCTGATACCAACCTGTGACACCCCCAAATTTGGGTACTCCATTCCCAAGAATTTGGTGCTCACTATCCAAAACTATCACATCTAACTACCCATAATAAAGTATAAAGACATAATTTAAATAACTTAAACAATAATATTCCGTATTAAAGGGTTACATTAATTTTTAAACAATCCCAGGTAATCTAACCTTAACTTATTACATAAGTCAGTGGAATGCATCATAAAATAAATTAAGTCTTATAACATATTTCATCCAAATAAATTCACATAAATCTTCAACACTTGGACATCTTGCCCTTTCCTTTGCTAGAAGATGGCTCATCGACCTTTTTGATTTAAGCTGCAGTGTTAATTGCAAGAGTAAGCAAACAACTGCTCACTGATATAGAGAGTAATAATAATAATAACATGAGAATGAACAAAGAATGCTGACTAATGGTGAACTTGTTCTACGAATCAAAAATAGAAAACAAGCTCAAATTTAATATCTGAGGGTCTTAAGACCATGAACTATGTCCCTGGTATTTAGGTATTATTACCCCAACATTAACAAGCATTTAGACTATACATACGCTTTTCTTTACGTACTTAGGGGGATCAACCCTTTGTACCATGTATACAAACATCTAAACGTTACACGTATATAATCCCCTATGTTAGGGTTGTTCATCTCAGTTTGAATTTAGAATTTCTGCACTAAAGAAAGTTTAGTTTGGAACTAGCTTATTAGTTGTTCTAGAATTTTAGAACGCTATTCAATTATAGACCAGTTCAATTAATAAGAGTTTCCTTGCTACTTAAAGGTTAAATACAATAATATAGAATTAAACAAGGTTATTTAAGTCAAAGATCAAATAACAACAATATACAATTTAGTAGACATGGTATACATGCAAAGTACTACATTCAAAAGAGTTAGAACAATCTCATTTGAATCAATGTATTAAAATAATATGTGCTTTGAATAGCAAAAGCAAGAAATAGGAAAGTGAAACTCGCTCGATGTAACGGCCTATGTTATAAGAGCTTATACAACCATACACAAGATAGAATCAATAAGCTTGCTCAACTTTAATATGGTTGCACAATGATAATTTAGGACTAGAAAGCTTGTTTGACAGTCATAAGATAATGAAATTATGAAACTTGCATTCATTATAAAGAGAATGAAGTTAGGGAACTTGCCTCGTGTGTAAGCTACACAAGTATAATAATGTTCGCAAATTACCCTACAATACCATTGAAATTGCAATACCAATTAGTTGTATCAACATTAGCTTTATAAATTTATCCCACCATTTAAGCTATAACCTTATCTTAATATCTAATCATGTTGGTTCACCATTCATACGAACCTGAAATCTCACTAGCGCCTAATATAAACATTATCATTCACTTCGAACTCTTGAAAACGTCAACTTTTGTTCATTACATAAGTTGTTCAAATAACAATTTAAAATCTTCACATTTTGTATTTCATTACATCACAATCTGTTATTGTATGCCATATTATGATTTAACACCTTTATCATGCACACTCCACTAAATTAGGTCTTTATTTTATAGTCTACAAATAATCAAAACCCTTCGCTTAAAGCTCGGGGAGCACAGCAATTGCTACGCCTCTGTGCCTTGCATAAGACAATCTTCGTTGGTGCAGAAATCTGTATATATATATGGCCTTGCAATTTCTGCTTTCACTGCTTTTGTGAATGCTAAGCAGCCATTACTGTTGTCGTAAGCGTAAGCTCGTAGTTTGCAGCTCTGTTTCATAGCACACCCAATTTCACCCAATTTCCACAAAAATTCACAAATCCTAATATCTAAAACTTTGTAATAACATCAATAAACATGCAATTCATCACTCTAACAACATAAACACTATATATACTTAACTTTTAAGGATCAAAACAACACTTTTTGCCAATTTCTTCATTTTTAACACTTTTAGCGAATTTGATTGCCACAACTTTGTTTCTTAATCAATTGACATGATTTAAATTACGTTATTTTTGTTTCTTGATGTACTAACATAATCTAACATCAATTTAGAGATTATACCAAATATTAGACATCAAATTTTGTACTTAAAAAAAGCCATATTACACCCAATACACACTATTATTTTCATTTCCTCCTACAAACCAATTTTAACATTTTTTGATCATCAAATAGTACTCATATATGTTGATTAATAGATTATAACACTATATATATATATATATATATATATATATATCAATCCAACATGATTTAACAATTTATAGAAAATAATCATTGGAAACTCAAAACATATGATATTAGGGTAAAGAATACCTTCAATCCCTAGTTGTATGCTAGCAAAAGATGGTGACAACTTCTCCTTCCTCTTGACAATCTCAGAGAATTTCCTCAATTCACTGTGTTTTCCCCTCTTCTCACTGTTCTTCTCTGTTATCTAGCCTTTGGGAAAAAATAGAATGTATAATATAACTTATATGGCCTCTCTCCCACGTCTGTCAGGTCACAAACCCATCAAGTTGCATAGGTTAAAAATAAGCCAAAGGCCACAAGGCCTTGTTTGGCTAAACACAACTCCCCCCTTCTAGATTATTTTCATAATATTTTTATTATGTAGTTTTTACTTGTCACATTTAACTAATTTAAATAGCTTACAATTATAATCATAATCATTATAATTTTTATTATAATTATACTTATGATTAATAAATTATGATATATCTAATTTAATTATTAAATTAGACTAAAATGTCACTTTATTTAATTTAACTATTTTCTTAAATATTAAACAATTCATTTAAATTAATTATTGCATTAAATTAAATCTTTAAATAAAAATTGCCATTATTCAATATAATTAACATTAATCAATTTAGTTACTAAATTCTTGCACCACAATTCCATCATTTATTTATTTTTCTCAATAAATAAATTATTTTAAAATATTTATTTAATTCAATAAATATTTAAATTATAAAATTTCTCGATTGTTACAACTATTCACTCGGGTACTATTCTCCCGAGGTACTATTCATGACAAAAAATTGATTTCTTTTCTGTTTAAATCATTTTTGATATAATATTATTTTTGAATTTTACTCCACAAAGCAGACCATGTTGACAATTTGGACATTATTGAATTCTGGATAAATTAAATTATAAATATTTACAAATTTATCATTTGCTTTCTTTTAACTGAATTCTTATATCATTGTCATCATCCTCATGCTTATATTGTGATGAAAGTCATCTTTGGCCGTAGTGCATAGATGGACTGTTGATTGGTATGATTATAACTAGGGATTATCCGGTATAATCATGACCTTTAATGTTACAAATGATGTGGTAAAAGTCCTCATTGGCCCGTAGTGCATTGATGGACAGTTGTTGGCATGATCATGACCATTGGTGATTACACGAATATCCTTGGCTCGTAGTGCATGGATAATTCGTGGACATGATACTAATGAATATCCTTGGCCCATAGTGCATGGATAATTCAGTGATGTGAATTATTTATTGAGCTGAGTCTCAGTGATATAATTGATGATAAACTTTTTAAATCATAGAAGATAGTAGATATCATGCTCTACTTTACTCTTCTAATGGATTGTTTGTTCCGCTGCAGTTAAACTTGTTGTTTATTAACAGTTTAACACTGTTGAAGGCTAATGATAAATTATTATACATTATCTTAGTTATAATATTTATTATTAGGCTAGTTGAGCTCACTCTTTTGCTTTCATTGTTCTCTTCAGGAAATGAGAATGTAGCCGGGACTAGTCGGGGAACGGAGTGATGGTCCGAGATGTTGGCTATAGTAGTCCTCACTATTCTATGAAATTGTGTGATAATAATTATAATAAGGACTCCATTTGAGTTTGGATATTGTCTAGAAGATAATATTCGTGTAAAAACTCTCAGCTATGCTTTTGTTTTATTGTATAAAACAAGTTTGTATTTAAATTATGTACCATGTATTTGGCGACTCAGAATGGGTGATGTATACCTATTTTGGGGGCGTCACAGTTGATATCAAAGCTTAGGGATATGATCCTTGGCTGAGATGTGAGACTAAAACTAGGAGGGGAGAGAAGGGTTAATCCTTCGCTAGTATGACCTACCTAAGTTTATGTGTTATTTAATCGATCGATCAGAGTATAGGTATAATATGTGGCATGTTAATTAAACCTTGTTTTATGACAGTGTTTGAAAATAGAATCTAAAAATGTTGAGATATGTAATGGAGCACAGGAGATCGTTGAGTCACCACAGATAAATAACCAGTATAATGTGCATCGGGAAGGCAACAATCCTCATGTAAATAACAACATTGACCAAATGATTATCGATGGGATGTTTAGAGGCTTTATGCAATTCATGCAATATCAGGCAAGAGAGACTCCTGTTCAAAATGCAGGTGAAAACACTAGCAACTCTCGGATGGTCACTGCTAAGCAATTCAAGGAGCTGGGACCACCAATGTTTTTGGGAAAACCAGAACCACTTAAGGCAGAGACGTGGAAAAAGTAGATCACCAAGATATTTGATGTCTTGGGATGCTCCTAGGAGTAAAAGGTTCCCTTTGCCACCTTCATGTTGAGAGGAGAGGTAGATTATTGGTGGGGATCTGTAAAATGTACTCAACCTTCCGCACTAAAGATGTCTTGGGAGAAGTTCCAAGAATTGTTCAATGACAAGTACTTTCCCAAAAGTATTCGTTACATGAAGGAGGTGGAGTTCATCAAGCTAGAGCAAAACAATATGACAGTGTCGCAGTATGAGGCTAAGTTTACCGAGTTATCCCGATTTTCATCCCATTTGGTAGATAATGAGGAGCGTATGACGCAGATATTTTTAAGAGGTTTGAAACCCAAAATACGCCAATACCTCATTTCGTAAATTTGCTTGTATTCAGATGTTGTAAATATGGCTCAGTTATTAGAGCGCGATAATGAGTCAACCTAACCAAGAGAGAGCAATTGATAAAATGATAATACCAGTGGTAACAGTCATCGAAGTGGTGACAACAAACATGGAAGGAATTAACACGCCAGAAATGGTAACCACTTCAATGGTAATCATGGCCAAGATAATGGGAGTGGAAATTTCATGAAGAGAAGGTTCAACAATGATGGAAAGACAACAGCACCAACACCCATTTTTAAGGAAGGAGAACGACCATCGATTGTATGCTTCAAATGCGGAGGGGAAGGACACATCAGTCCAAACTACACAATGCAGTCCAAGGCATGTTACAATTATGGAAGAGAAGGTCACCTTGCCCAATTTTATCGTGTAGCGAAGTCAAGTCCAGCTGGGATGGAGGCACCAAAGTCCGTCCCAAACAAGACAAAATCGGTAGTTCAAGGGAGAGCGTTTGTTGTAACCTCCAAAAAAGTGAGGAACCCTAATGAGGTTATCACGGGTAAGCTAATCATAAACTTTTGTTAAGTCTATACCTTATTTGATAATGGTTCTACCCATTCTTTTATTTCTCCTACCTGCGCTCAACGTTTAAATTGAACTCTGGAGAAATTAGACTTTGACTTATCTGTTGAAACTCCGTTGGGAGAAACCTTCATTACATCCGCTGTTTATAAGTCTTGTTTGATTCAAATTGGCAACCGCACGTTGTCGATCTTATCTCTTTGAAAATACTTGCATTTGATGTGATTTTAGGGATTGATTGGTTAACTACTCATCATGCTAAAATTGATTATTTTTGTAAGGTTATTAGCTTTCATATTCCTAGCCAAACTATTATGCGAATTCAAGTAACCAAACCACTAAAGTCAATCACTGTCACATCAAGCCATAAAGCTATTCGTTTATTAAAAAATGGATATCAAGCTTTCTTAGGTCATGTCACAGATTTAAACAAAAATACGTCAGATTTAACTTATATTCTTATTGTTAATAAATTTCCTGACGTATTCCCTGAAGAACTTCATGGCCTACCCCTAGAGCGTGAAATCAAATTTTGTATCGACCTTGAACCCGGTACAAAACCCATTTCTAAAGCCCCAGATCGAATGGCTCCTATTGAACCTCAGGAGTTAAAAACCCAACAGCAGGAATTGTTAGACATCGGTTTCATTCGTCCTAGTACGTCTCCTAGGGGTTCTCCTGTTCTATGTGTAAAGAAGAAAGATGGAAGTATACGACTTTGTATTGATTATCGGGATTGAATCATGTCACCATCAAAAATAGGTACTCGTTACCTCGCATTGATGACCTGTTTGACAAGTTGCAAGGCACCAAATTCTTTTCAAAGATCGATCTTCGTTCTGAAAATCATCAATTAAAGATTAAAACTGATGACATTCCAAAGAATACTTTCAGAACTCGGTACGGGTAGTACGAATTCCTAGTCATGTCTTTTGGATTGACTAATGCTCTTGTTGCCTTCATGGATATGATGAACCGAGTATTCAAGGAATATTTGGATCATTTTGTAGTCGTCTTTATTTATGACATCCTCATATACTCCAAAAGCCGTGAAGATCATGAGCAACACTTGAGGCTAATACTCTAAAAACTTCGTGAAAATAAGCTATATGCTAGTTAAAGAAATGCGAGTTCTAGCTTGAGGAAGTAGCATTCCTTGGGCACGTGATATCAAATCATGGAATATCTGTTGACCTGGCAAAGATTGAAGCAATTCAAAGCTGGGAGCAACCTAAGTCAGTGACCGAAGTACGTAACTTTCTGGGATTAGTTGGTTATTATCGGAGATTCATGGAAGGATTTTCTCCAATCGCTACTCCATTAAATTAGCTGACTCGAAAAGATACAAAATTTGGTTAGATCGAGGAATGTGAGAATAGTTTTCAAGAACTCAAGAGGAGACTCATTTCAGCACCTATTCTGACAATACCATCTGGTTCGGAGGGATTTGTCATATACAACGATACTTCAGGCAAAGGTTTAGAATGTGTTCTCATGCAACATAGGAAAATCATAGCCTATGCCTCACAATAACTTAAAGAATATGAGAGGAATTATCTTACTCATGATCTAGAGTTGGCAACTATCGATTTTTCGCTTAAAATCTGGAGGCATTACCTGTATAGGGAGAAAGTGGAGATCTATACGGATCATAAGAGCCTCAAACATTTCTTCACCCGAAAGGAGCTCAACATGTGGCAACAACGTTGGCTTGAGCTATTAAAAGATTACGATCATACCATTCAATACCATCCTAGAATAGCGAATGTAGTAGCTGATGCATTAAGTAGAAGATCATATGCGGGTACGAGTGCGATATTGTCAGCGCAAAGGCCCATTTTGTATGACTTACAAAGGATGAAGATAGAGTTAAAGACTCCAGGGACCCACGTGATGATGGCAAATATATGAGTAGAACCAACTTTAATCAATAAAGTTAAAGCTACAGACCTAGAGTTGATGCGTATGAGGAAGAAAGTACAAGAAGGTGCTATTCCAGAAGAAAGAATCGATGAAGAAGGAATACTTCGAGTCAACCCCAGATTTTGTGTTCCTAATGACTCTGACTTGAAGTATAAAATCATGATGGAGGCGAATGACACACCGTTTGCAATCCATCTTGGGGGTACCAAAATATATCGTGAGCTTCGATATATATTTTGGTGGAGTAATATGAAGAGAGAGATAGCGGATTTTATCTCAATGTGTTAAACTTCTCAACGTGTCAAGGCGGAGCATCAAGTGCCAAAAGGTCCATTGCAACCACTTGAAATTCCAGAATGGAAGTGGGAGCACATTACCATGGATTTCGTTACTAGTCTTCCTAAAGTTTCTCAAGGCATAGATGCAATTTGAGTCATTGTCGATGGATTGACCAAATCTGCTCATTTCTTAACTATACGAGAAACTTATTCACTTGAACGTCTTGCTCGTATATACATAAATGAGATTGTAAGACAGTATCAATAGTTTCTGATCGAGACCCAAGATTCACTTCACGATTTTGGGTTAGTTTGCAAAAAGCTATGGGCACGAATTTATGATTTTGTTCGGCATACCATCTTCAAACGGACGGGCAGTCAGAGTGGACTATTCAAACACTTGAAGATCTATTAAGACTATATGTCCTTGACTTCAAAGGAACTTGGGACAAGTTCTTGCCATTTGTGGAATTCTTCTACAATAATAGTTATCAAGCAAGTATTGGCATGGCTCCATTCGAGGGGTTGTATGGACGCAAGTGTCGTTCTCCAGGATGCTGGGATGAGGTGGGTGAAGCAACATTGTTGGGTCCAAAATTGGTACGCATGACAATGGAAAAGATTCAAATGATCTGGCAATGTATAAAAACCTCACAATATCGACAAAAGAGTTATATGGATCTTCATAGAAAGGACGTGGAATTCAATATTGGAGATCATGTGTTGTTACATGTTGCTCCATAGAAAGGAGTTACAAGATTTGAAAAGAGAGGAAAGCTCAATCCTCGATTCATTGGGCCATTCAAAATCTTTGATCGAGTCGGAATTGTGGCCTATAGACTCACCTTACCGCCAAGTATTTCTCATGTTCATAACGTTTTTCACATATCTATGTTACATAAATATATGGAAGACCCAAACCACATTATTGAATTAGAACCGAACGAGATAGTAGAAGATTTAACGTATGAAGAGGTACCTGTTAAATTCTTGGATAAGAAGGATCATTTTCTACGCTCCAAGGTTATACCTCAAGTCAAAGTTTTGTGGAGAAACCATGATGTGACGCCCCCAAAATAGGTATACATCACCCATCTTGAGTCGCCAAATACATGGTACAAAATTCAAATAAAACTTAATTATACAACAGTCGTGTAAAATACGATAAAACATAATCTAAGAGTTTCAATAAGAATATTGTTATCTAGACAATATCCACACTCAATGGAGTCCTCATTACATTTATTATCACACTATTTTATAGAATAGTGAGGACTACTAAAACAACCATCTGGACCATCAATCCGTTCCCCGACTCGTCCCAGCTATATTCTCATTTCCTAAAGAGAACAGTGGAAGAAAAGGGTGAGCTCAACTAGCCCAGTAAGAAATATTATGACTAAGATAATGCGGAATAAATTATCCTTAGCCTTCAACAGTATAACAACTGATAGAATACAATAGACAACAAGTTTTAGATCAACAACTGCAGCGGAATAAGCAATCCATTAGAAGAGTCAAGTAGAGCATAAAATCTACTATCTTCTATGATTTAAAAAGTTTTTTATTAATTTATCACTGTGACTTAGCTTAATATATAAACCACATCATCGAATCATCCCGGCACTACGGGCCAAGGATATTCATGTAATCATCAATGGTCATGATTATACCAAATAATCTCTGGTCATAATCATACCAACAACTGTCCATCAATGAACTACAAGCCAATGAGGACTTTTACCACATCATTCGTCACATTACGGTCATGATTATACCGAATAATCCCTGGTCATAATCATACCAAGTCCATCTATGCACGTAAGCCAAAGATAACTTTAATCACAATATAAGCATGAGGATGATGACAATGACATAATAATTCAATAAAACAAGTTCAAGGATAAATTTTAAAGATTTATAATTTAATATATCATGAAATTAATAACGTACAAATTGTCAACATGATACTACTTTGTAGAGTAAAATTCAAGAATAATATTCATGTACCAAAAATAATTTGGACAGAAAAGAAATATATTTTTTGGGTGAATAGTACCCCATGAATAGTACTTCAGGAATAGTACCCCGTGAATAATACCCCGACACGAAAAGTGTCCCGAATAACCGAGTGAATGATACTAGTGTGAATACTAATCGAGTGAATAGTAACCCATGAATTGAAAGTAATATGCACACAAGCCAATCATGTTTGATGATAAAGCATATACTTTGTAACAATCTTATTCATTTATTAATAAAAAGTATTAATTTATTAAAGGCTTTTAATTATCTACATGATGTTGTTTTATAATATGTGATAAACCCATAGTTTTAAGCAATGCTTTTAGAATAATGATGATGATCATTCTAATGAGATCTAAATTCTTAGAAAGCTTAAAACTAAAATAGTTCCCAATCATTGGATTACTAAATTGGGGATTAGTGAATCCGGATAGATTGGTACATACGTTGCTTGCTCATTGGATGAGGATGATTGATCTCATGATCATTTGTGTGGAGACACTAAAGCAAGTATGTAGGTGCTTATTAGAGAATAAGTTCATTTGAGCGTGGCTCGCTAAGGAATACCTAATGGAGTTTTACTTGCTGTCAATAGGAAATCAGTAGTGATAGTAGTACAAGTAATCCTTGGACTTGAGATCATCATAGTATCTTGTGTATGATGAGTTATACTTTGACTTATTCCTTAAGACCCTTAGGGTATATCAAAGGGTATGCTTGGGTATAATAAGTTGTACATGGAGTTAATGTATGATCAATAAAGAATCTACCACTTCTAATAAAAGAAGAGAAATGTCCTATGTGATTCGATAAATGACAACCCAAGAGTCCTTGGTTAAGGCGAATGAAATTAGAAAGGAGTTTCTAATTTGCATTATTTGGAGTTGTGCATTTAAGGATCGAAATACATATAATTAAATAAAATAAGACTTGATAAGTAATTCCATGTCTTATATTTAATTGGGACATTGTATGGTGGAAGGATTGAATCAGACGAGTAACTATTTACTCAAAGGTTCTTTTATGATTAATGTTGAAATCTATATTATCCGGAAAGTCGTTGATCGCTAGGAGGCTTATCCTATTGTAGAATAAATATTATTTATTTAAATAAATTAATTGTTTGATTTATTTATTTAAATAAGATTAGAATTGTTCTAATTGATTTATTCACAAATTGGTTTAATATGGAGAACCTAAAGGGTCACACCATAAAAGGAAGAATAATTATTTAAGAAGTTAATGGCATAATCGTAATAATATGTTATGTATATTTAATTTAATCTATGGTGATAGAATAAATTAAATAGCTTAATATTTATTATTTAATATTTTAGAAATATTAAATATAGATTAATAAGAGGAGTCTTATTAATATTATTACAATTATTATTATTTTAATTTCTAAAAGAGTTTAGAAATTAATTTAATATAAGTACTCTCATTTATTCCTAATAGGATTAGGAGAGAAAATTAATTAAAGGAGTTTAATTAATTATCCCTAATAAGATTAGAGGAGCCCATTTAATTAAAAGAGTTTAATTAAAATAATACCTTATTTTATTAAATAAGGTTAAGCGATATCTTTATAAGAGAGTCTTATATCGGATATCGGTATATGCACGTATAATTCCAATTTGTTGGAAATACGCGCCCTTTTTCGATAGAGATAGGAAAACTAGGGTTTGAGCCAATACCCCTTCTTCTTGAATTCCTATTCTTCCTTGGTGGATCACCTCTAGAGGCCAAACACATGGGTGGCTAACGTTGATCAAAGGAAGGAACCAAACCCATTGGATTCAAGTTGAACGCGAAAAGGATTGGAGGTGAACTTGTACCTGAGGAAGCTCGATCTTCAAGGGTATGATTTTATTCTTTATCTTTTCGTTTAATTAATAATTGTGAAATAAGGGTGATCCGGGTTTATGGTTTATAAATTTTTAAAACTCTGATATTACACGTTTCCGCATTTTTATGCAATTTGATTGCGTTTATGAATATTACAAACCTAACAGTGACATCAGAGCCAAACCTTTATGCAAATTATTAATTGTTTTATTTGATATGTATGTTGATATGTGTTTAGAATAATTTAATTGGGCATAATTTATTGTATAAAATTTATTTAAAAAAAAAAAAAAAACGGTAATCAAAGTCAGAATCACGGATGCAGTATGAATTTTTTTTAAGGCAACAAGAAATTTTTTTTTTAACAAAATTTATATATGATATAAACCTTAATGATTACAATAATCATTAGCTTGTAATAATTATAGTAATCATTAGCATGTAATGATTAAAGTAATCATGACCATGTTAAAAAAAAAAAAAAAAACCTTAATGATTACAATAATCATTAGCTTGTAATGATTATAGTAATCATTAGCATGTAATGATTAAAGTAATCATGACCATGTTATATAAAAAAACCTTAATGATTACAATAATCATTAGCTTGTAATGATTATAGTAATCATTAGCATGTAATGAATAAAGTAATCATGACCATTTTAAAAAAAAAAAAAAAAAAAAAGGAGTAGCATAGTGTACGGTTTTGGCATCTTTTTTATATATATATATATAATATTGAATATATATATATATATATATATTATATTCTTAATAATTTTAATTTTAAAATAAAAGTTTATTTTAATCTTAAAATAAAAGGTTTATTTTAATATTAAAATAAAAGATTTATTTTAATTTTAAAATTAGAATTTCATGCTAACTAATTAGAGTTGGAATTGGATTCCATAATAACTAATTGGAGTTGAAATTGGATTTTATTTTTCCTAAAATAAAGGAGTTTATTTGTGAATAGGGAAGTAAATCCATCTTTCCTTAAATAAAGGAGTTTGTTTAGATATGAAATAAGATTTCATATTATTCAAAATAAAAGAGTTTATTTGTGAATAGGAAAGAGAATCCATGTTTCCTTAAATAAAGGAGTTTATTTAAATATGAAATAAGATTTCATATTATTCAAAATAAAGGAGTTTATTTGTGAATAGGAAAGATAATCCGTGTTTCCTTTAATATTTTTTTTTTCATGGAATTGGATTCCATAATTAATTAAAATAAAGGAGTTTATTTTAATTAAAGATTTTGATTAAAATAATATAGTTTATTTTATTCAAAATTGGATAAATTAAAATAAAATAGTTTTATTTTGATTTAAATTTGGATTAAAATAAAGGAGTTTATTTTGATTCAAAATTAGATTTTATACTAAGTAAATTTGCCCATTAAATGATATCAATATATATATTAAATGTTTATTATTCATGAGATGAATGTTATTTATTGATGCATATGGTGATGTATATGATAATAAATGGGATTGATTATGGACTATTGACCAATATGATTGGATTTTATTTTAGTTGGATGCATGAATGTATGAGTTTTATTAAATGGGTTCTGCATGTACCTCGTCTTTCTAATTTTTCTTAATGTAAATTCTATCTCTCTCCTATGTACTTCCCTTATTTCACGATCAAGGTTTCTATTTATTTTAAATAGTTTTGTAATAGGAATATTTATAATTAATTTTGAAGAATTAGAGATCAGGAGGCGAGGAGCGCTTGAAGACCCGCAGATTTGTAATGGAGCCGGGTTTAAATGTAATAGTTATATTTAAATATTGTTTCTTGCACCCCTAGGGTTTGACCTTTTGGTTCACTTGGTGGCTCTAGTGAACCAAACTAGAATAAAAGTCCATAATCAATCCAAGTAGAATATAGTATTCTATATGTGCATGCTTATACTATATATATTATATATTATGCAAACATGCTTAGCATGTTCATTAATATACGACGTATTATATATATATATATATATAAATGCTTGTATTAAACAAGATGAGACAAATTAATAACAAACCCCTCAATTTTTATATTAAGTCCTAAGCGTTCAAAGATATTTGGAATATCGAACGTCGCCTTCTAGCATGATAAAATTAATAGAGTATTAAATATTTAATATTAGTTTGTTGTGTCACCACAAGGCAAGTATTAAGTATTGAAGATGTTAATTTATCACATTTGATGCTTATAAAGAAAATTGAACAATATTGTTTTATTATGTCACCACAAGGATGATATTTTTCTTTTTTGAATATATGGAGTGCTAGGTCGGACTTAACTTGGATAATTTTGATTCGGATGTGCCACCACTTGATCAAAATAATCTAAGAGGCAAAAGAAAAGGAGTTGCATAGTTGATGTAATTGACAAAAGTTGTCTACCTATTTATTTATATATAGTTTGTTGTGTCACCACAAGGCTATATACATTTGAAATGGGATCCTTATTCTCACTAGCAAATCTTTAATTAGATTTTGCCGAACTATATAAGTGAGGGTAATATAGTTTGAAGAAAATAGTGGGAGATACCAATTTAAAACAAGACCTAATTTATTTTGGTAATTAATAAAAGAATGTATGTTAAAATGTTGTTAATTACAAATTCATTTACTGTAATTTTACAATGTCTAAAATTACTATCTTTGCGAAGCATATTAGATGCTAATTAACTTAGGGCCGAATTAAGCGGATTGGTTAAGGAATTTGAGAATAGTTCTCATAATGAAAAAGCTATCTTATGTCCTTAATCGCCTATCCTCAGTAAATGGTTGCAGCATAATGCCTCCGAGGAAGACATTGCTACTTTTAGAAAGTGGCAAGATGATGCACTGATTGGCTCAATGCATCATGCTCGATCTCATGAGTATGAGCTTGTTGTCGACTGAAACTATGGATGCTCCTACTATATTCCTGCACATCAAGTAGTTGATGGTGAGAAAAGTAGGACTGATAGATATCAGATATCTAAGGAGCTCTTCCGATCTAGAATGGCCAATGGCACTATAGTACAAACAAAAAGTTCTTAACATAATCAATTTGATTGATCAATTAGGACAACTGGTTTTTATCATGGATGGAGAGTTGAGTCAAGATTTGATCTTGCACTCACTCCCGGACTCCTTTCACAATTGTTGTGAATTTTTCATATGAACAAGCTAGATATCAGCCTCGCTGATTTGCTTAACATATTGAAAAATGTTGAGAGTCACTTTCCAACCAGAAAGACCAAGTCTTACTGGTAGGGGCCAAAGGATCTTCTGCAAAAAAGAAAGATTCAAATAAGGTAAATAGAAAGGCAAAATAAAGGATAATAAGAACAAAAGCGATATGGATAGCAAAGGAGTTTGCTTCCACCGCAATAAGCACGGACAATTGGAAGGAAAGCGTGAGAAGCATCTTGCGAGGCTAACCAAAGAAGCTTAGTGAAGTTTGTTACATAATACGATTTTTGTTCATGATTGAAATAAATTTTTCTTTAAGTCAAGGTTCTACTTGGATATTGGATACTGAGGCTGGTTATCATAAATATAGATTTATGAAAGGACCAAGCGAAGTAGAAAGTTAAACAAAGATAAGTAATCCTATGTGTGGAAAATGAAGCAAAGGTTCTTTGCATTAGCTATAGAAACTTATAGTTTAGCAATTTTCTACGAGGCAAATCTATTAAGTCAATAAGTTGTTATTGTATTCTAATTCTTGTTAGAAACATTATTTCCATTTTATTGTTGGACAATAAAATTTTGGTATTATAATTAAGAACAATTGTTGTTCTATTTATAATAATAATAATTTTAAGTATAGAATGGAATATTACTTAATAAATTTTGTATACTTGACTTACTTGTGAAAATAATTTTGCAAATTGAACAAACTAGTATAAGAAAAGAGATGATCATTCAAAGAGTTGAATGTGTGTATTTCTTTGAAATACAAGTATGAATTATTTGAAAGGTTCAAAGGATTCAGAAGTGAAACAAATTGACAATGTATTAAAATTCTTTAATTAGATCAAGGAATAAATACTTGTGCAATAAGTTTCTAGATCATCTCAAATGGTTTTCTCATAATGGACACATCGTCGATACTTAATAATTGATTGATGTATCTGAATGGAAAATTCGTACCTTGTTGGACATGGTGCGGTCCATAATTATTTTACCGACATTCCAGTATCCTTCTAGGATCATGTCCTAGAAATGGCTACATATCTACGAAAAGGTAACCTCAAAATCAAGCCCCAAGACTCCATAAAAGTTATGGACAGGGAGGATTCCTAATCTTAAGTATGTTAAGATAAAGGGTTGTCCAACTTATGTGAAAAGGTTTCAAAGGATAAGCTTGGGACAAGATTTGACAAATACAGATTTGTGGGACATCCTAAAGTAAGTTTAGGGTATATGTTCTATAATCCTACTTAGCAAAAGGTGTTTGTTACGAAACACGCTGCCTTCTAAGATAAAGGTGTTTATCATTAAAAGGGGCTAGTAGGAGGATAATAGATCTTGAAGAGTTCAAGAACCACAAAACACTATAAGTCAAATAAGAGGAACCTATAGATAGACCTATTGTACCACAACCAATAAGTAAATCGGAATAGTACAAGAAGATACCTAGGAGGTATGGATTCATCATGGATGATGATGATGAGGTACGCATCATAGAAGATGATGATCCGAGTTACATACGATGAGGTAAGAGTTTTAATAGTGTGTACAAAAGGGTCGATTGGGAGCGTCTTGAAATTTCTAGTATTATATGTTGATATACTACGGATGAGAAATTACATACCAATGCTACAATCAGTAAAGATAAAGTTGTCTAAACAATCCTCCATGAATGATTTGGGAAGAGTATCATTATTGGGGATGCAAATCTATATAGATAGATTTAAAAGGATGCTCAACTTAACCCAAGGAATGTATATTCATTTGATGCTAAAGTCGTTTAGCATGGCAAACTCAAGAGATGTCTCATGTCGATGAGCTTTGGAGTGAATCTCTTAATAGTCCCCACAGGACTCTCGAAAAGAGAGGTCGCATGAGTGACAATCATGTACGTAATGAAATATACGAGACACGATGTTGATCGATCATATCTCGGAGAAGTTCACTACGAGTCGGTGAAAACATCTTAAAGTGCTTAACCTTAAGCACTAAGGATGTGATCATATTCATGGTGGGTCTAAATTAAAACTAGAGGGCTTAGCAGACTCAAGTTTTCAGACATGCAGAAGATGATGAAAATCCACTTTAAGGTAAAGCGTTATCTTGAGCGGTGGTGCGTTGAATTGGAAAGGTTCCAAAGCAGCAAAGAGTTGTTGGTTTAGTGATAAAGACAAAGTATATAGCTATAAATGAAGTCGCAAGTTGATTGTTTGGATTAAAAGTTCATTCTGAACTAGGAATAGTTCCTAAGTCTCATCTTGGATCTAAACATGTGTTGTGGCACTTTCATTTGATTATTAGAATCATTGAAAGATGGGAAATCACTATAGAGATAGTGGACTCTCATGAACAACATTACATATCCATTAACTAAAGCTTTTCCAACAGCAGGATAATCGTCACTTAGAGAAGAAGAGTATAAGATACAATGGCGATTGGCTTTAGTGCAAGTGGGAGATTGAAAGTAATATGCATACAAGCCAATCATGTTTGATGATAAAGCATATACTTTGTAACAATCTTATTCATTTATTAATAAAAAGTATTAATTTATTAAAGGCTTTTAATTATCTACATGATCTTTGTTTTATAATATGTGATAAACCCATAGTTTTAAGCAATGCTTTTAGAATAATAATGATGATCATTCTAATGAGATCTAAATTCTTAGAAAGCTTAAAACTAAAATAGTTCCCAATCATTGGATTACTAAATTGGGGATTAGTGAATCCGGATAGATTGGTACATACGTTGCTTGCTTCATTGGATGAGGATGATTGATCTCATGATCATTTGTGTGGAGACACTAAAGCAAGTATGTAGGTGCTTATTAGAGAATAAGTTCTTTGAAGCATTGGCTCACTAAGGAATACCTAATAGAGTTTTACTTGCTGTCAATAGGAATTCAGTAGTGATAGTAGTACAAGTAATCCTTGGACTTGAGATCATCATAGTATCTTGTGTATGATGAGTTATACTTTGACTTATTCCTTAAGACCCTTAGGGTATATCAAAGGGTATGCTTGGGTATAATAAGTTGTACATGGAGATAATGTATGATCAATAAAGAATCTACCACTTCTAATAAAAGAAGAGAAATGTCCTATGTGATTCGATAAATGACAACCCAGTAGTCCTTGTTAAGGCGTAATGAAATTAGAAAGGAGTTTCTAATTTACATTATTTGGAGTTGTGCATTTAAGGATCGAAAATACATATAATTAAATAAAATAAGACTTGATAAAGAATTCCATGTCTTATATTTAATTGGGACATTGTATGGTGGAAGGATTGAATTGTACGGTAACTATTTACTCAAAGGTTCTTTTATGATTAATGTTGAAATCTATATTATCGGGAAAGTCGTTGATCGCTAGGGAGGCTTATCCCTATTGTAGAATAAATATTATTTATTTAAATAAATTAATTGTTTAATTTATTTATTTAAATAAGATTAGAATTGTTCTAATTGATTTATTCATAACTTAGGTTTAATATGGAGAACCTAAAGGGTCACACCATAAAAGGAAGAATAATTATTTAAGAAGTTAATGGCATAATCGTAATAATATGTTATGTATATTTAATTTAATCTATGGTGATAGAATAAATTAAATAGCTTAATATTTATTATTTAATATTTTAGAAATATTAAATATAGATTAATAAGAGGAGTCTTATTAATATTATTACAATTATTATTATTTTAATTTCTAAAAGAGTTTAGAAATTAATTTAATATAAGTACTCTCATTTATTCCTAATAGGATTAGGAGGAAAATTAATTAAAGGAGTTTAATTAATTATACCTAATAAGATTAGGGAGCCCATTTAATTAAAAGAGTTTAATTAAAATAATACCTTATTTTATTAAATAAGGTTAAGCGATATCTTTATAAGAGGAGTCTTATATGAGGATATCGGTATATGCATTTACATAATTCCAATTTATTGGAGAATACGCCCTTTTCTATAGAGATAGGAAAACTAGGGTTTGAGCAATACCCTTCTTCTTGAATTCTATTCTTCCTTGGTGGATCACCTCTAGAGGCCAAACACATGGGTGGCTAACGTTGATCAAAGGAAGGAACCAAACCCGGTGGATTCAAGTTGAACGCGAAAAGGATTGGAGGTGAACTTGTACCTGAGGAAGCTCGATCTTCAAGGGTATGATTTTATTCTTTATCTTTTCGTTTAATTAATAATTGTGCATAAAGGGTGATCCGGGTTTTTGGTTTGTAAATTTTTAAAACTCTTATTTTACACGTTTCCGCATTTTTATGCAATTTGATTGCGTTTATGAATATTACAAACCTAACATGAATAGTAACTCGTGAATAGTACTCTGGCACGAAAAGTGCCCCGAATACCTGAGTGAATAATACTAGAGTGAATAGTAACTGGGTGAATAGTAACCCATGAATAGTAACTCGTAAAAGAAAAATACCAAAGAAAATGATATTCCATGACAAGTACAAAAGAAATGATATCTCATTCGAGTATAATAGAATATACGAAACTGCAAATGGATTTTCACCCGCCATGCGGTAATCCACGTAGACAGATCATTTCCACAATTTAATAAAGAATGAATACAAAGGATCATTCACCGTGCATGCGGTAATCCACATAGGCAAAAGTTATTCCAAAGAATAATAAAGAATAGAATAACAAAAGAATTCACTAGGCATGCGATAGATCGCATACATCAAAAGTTATTCCATCGAATAATAAAGAATGGAACCAGTCATGCGTAATCCGCATGCATGCGGGATATTCCAACAATGTAATAATAAAGAATGGAATCGGTCATGTATGTAATCGCATGCATGGATATTCCAATAGAATAATAAAGAATGGAATAACAACAAAATTCACGGGCATGCGATAGGCGCACAGATATGAGTTATTCAATGTAATAATAAAGAATGGAATAATGAAGAATTTCACCATATATGCGGTACTTCACATGATAAAGTTATTCCAATATAATAATAAAGAATGGAATAACAACCCTTACGAGTATTGAAAAAAAAATAACTCTCTTCATGAATACAAAAGAATAATACCCCTTACGAGTATTGAAAGAAAATAATTCTCTTCATGAATACGAAAGAAATAATACCCCTTACCTTAGAAGAAACTGGATACTGGAATAGTGAGGTAGCAGACTTCTCCTCTTCTTTCTCTCTATAATTTCTCTCTATAATAATTGCTTTATAACTTTAGTGAATTGGTGAAAAATAATGAAGGAATGAGCTTCTATTTATAGGAAAATATAGTTTCGATAATTCCACATTTTGGGGCTCGAAATATTACAGTATAATACCTTCATCTTTTCCATTATTTTTAATTTAGTCCTGCAAGTATTATCAAACTTGCACCGCCTCCCCTAATAGTAAATCATGTGAATCAATAGTAAATCATGTGACTCAACAGTTCTAAACATGTGAAAAAACTAATAACAGTATAGTACCTTCAACTATACCTCCATTTTTAATTTAGTCATGCAAGTATTATCAATCTTACACCAACTCCCCTAATAGTAAATCATGTGAATCAATAGTACACACATGTGAACACATAGTTATAAGCTTGTGTATTAATAGCAATTAATTGCTCGTTTATCCGATTAATTACCCGATTGGTCAATATACCTTCTAGACATCAATTATCATCGAAATAAATGTCGATTTTCACTAAAACCAATAATCTCAACACAATGGAACTATCAATTTCATCTTTAATCAACACGAACTTATTTCATCATTAATATTATAACTCACAACATTTAACAACCAGGTCGTTCCCAGGAAAGAGGGGGCTTTCCGATAAGGATTTCTCCTTATTGGCGCCTAATTAGGTGACCAAACCTCTCCTTGACAGAACTTCTAGACATTGTCAATATTGCAAATAATAATATGAATAACTTTGTCGTTTCAATTATTGATTTAATAATATAAAATATTGTGACAATAATTGAATAAAACTGAGTGACTTCTCACGTAAGCATCAATAATCAAAGATACTGTACAATACCGTGTGCTCCTATGCAACCACGCATATTACTATACTTTTATCACAGACTATTTTATGACAACTTGAGTACTTTTTAAAAAAATTCACATATCACCCTTAACTTTAAACTTTTATCAATTTAACTATTTACCAAAATAGAAAAATTGAATACTTTTATTTCATAAAATTTGGGATCTCACACATGATGTTGAGGAAATAACCTGGGAGTTAGAATCTGAAATGAAGTCAAGGTATCCTCACCTCTTCGATATATCAGGTACGTACCCTAATTTCGAGGAAGAAATTTCATAAGAATGGATGGTTGTAAGACCCCAACTTTTATGAATAAAGATTAATTTTTCTCAAAATATATTTTTGAATATTATAGTGTGGATTTGATATAATGTTAAAGTTGTGGGTAATATTTATAAATTTTGCAAAGTAAGCAAGTTGTTATAAAATATTCGATTGGTTGGGGAATATTCGTTTTAACAGGGAATATTCGTACGACGACACAATTATTGGTGGACCCCACACCGGAAGTATTGTCAGAGTTAGAAAACGATAGAAATATATTTTTATAAAAATAACGACGAAAGTTTTACCGTTAAACTGTTGAAATACCCAGTGGTAAAAGTACAGTAATACGCGTGGTTACATAGTACTACACGGTATTGTACAATATCTTTGATTATTGATGCTCACGTGAGAAATCACTCAGTTTTATTCAATTATTGCCACAGTAATTGCTGCATAGTATCTCTCATATTATTGATTCAATTATTGTCACATTATCATTTGCGTAATATTTTATATTATTAAAACAATAATTGAGACGACAAAGTTATTCATATTATTATTTGCATTATTGACGATGTCTAGAAAGTTCTGTCGAGGAAAAGGATTTGGTCACCTAATTGTGCTCTAGTAGGGAGAAATCCTTATCGGAAAGCCCCCTCTTTCCTGGAAATGATCTGGTTGTTAAATATTGTGAGTAATAATATTAATGATGAATAAGTTCGTGTTGATTAAAGATGTTTGTTCATTTAGTTTTCTTTAATTCTTTTGTGACATAATTAACCTCAGAGGAGGTAATTCTGAGATTGGTTGGTTTTGTTATAATTGACCAAATGGGCAATTAATCGGATAAATGAGCAATTAATTTCTTTTGGTTCACATACAAATTACTGTTGGTTCACATGTATGGAACTATTGATTCACATGCATGTACTATTAGGGGAGGTGGTGCAAGATTGATAATACTTGAAGGACTAAATTAAAAATGGAGGTAAAGATGACGGTACTATACTGTAATAATTCGTGCCCCTAAACGTGCAGTTATCGAAACTATGTTTTCCTATAAATAGAAGTTCATTTCTTCTTTCAAACTCACCAATTCACTAAGATTCATAAGAGCAATTATAGAGAGAAAAGCTATACAGAGAAAGAAGAAGAGTATTTTGCCACTTCACTATTGCAGTATCCAGCCTTCTATTAAGGTAAGGGGTTTTATTTATTTCATATTTGCTTACGATATTATTTTTTATGTTCGTAAGAAATTTTATTTTCTTTCAATATTCGTAAAGAATATTATTTTCGTTCAATATTCGGAGGGAATATTATCTTCGTTCAATATTCATAAGAAATATTATTTTTGTTCAACAGTCGTAAGGGATATTATTTTTGTTCAATATTCGTATGAAATAATATTTTTCTCCATATTCTATAGTATGTAAGTAATATTTTCTCGTTTCGTGTTCCTAATTCTACACTCATTTTTGTTAAATTATTGCTTCTATACTACATGAAATTAGTAGAATTTCCTTGAAATTTTCACTTCATCTAGTATCATTCACAAGGATATTTTTCTGAACATTCTTGTTAAATTTTAAGCTTTTCATGCCAAAGTACTATTCACAAAGTACTATTCATGGGGTACTATTCATAAAGTACTATTTGTAGGGTACTATTCATAGGGTTCTATTCATAAAATACTATTCACTCAGGTGTTATTCACCTGGGGTAATATTCATGACAAAAAATTGATTTCTTTTCTGTTCAAATCATTTTTGATATAATATTATTCTTGAATTTTACTCCAAAAAGTTGTATCATGTTGATAATTTGGACATTATTGAATTTTGGATAAATTAAATTATAAATCTGTAAAAATTTATCCTTTGCTTTCTTTTAACTGAATTCTTATATCATTGTCATCATCTTCATGCTTATATTATGATAAAAGTCATCTTAGTTCATAGTGCATAGATGGACTGTTGATTGGTATGATTATGACCAGGGATTATTCGGTATTATCATGACCTGTAATGTTACAAATGATGTGGTAAAAGTTCTCATTGGCCCGTAGTGCAATGATGGACAGTTGTTGGCATGATCATGACCATTAGTGATTACACAAATATCCTTGGCTCCTAGTGCATGGATAATTTGTGGACATGATACTAATGAATATCTTTGGCCCGTAGTGCATGGATAATTCAGTGATGTGGATTATTTATTGAGCTAAGTCTCAGTGATTAAATTGATGACAAACTTTTTAAATCATAGAAGATAATAAATATCATACTCTTCTAATTGATTGCTTGTTCCGCTGTAGATAAACTTATTGTTTATTATCAGTTTAACACTGTTGAAGGCTAACGATAATTTATTTTACATTATCTTAGTCATAATATTTCTTATTGTGCTAGTTGAGCTCACCCTTTTGCTTTAATTATTGTCTTCAAGAAATGAGAACGTAGTCGGGACTAGTCGGGGAACAGAGTGATGGTTCGAGATGGTGGCTATAGTAGTCCTCACTATTCTATGAAATAGTGTGATAATAATTGTAATAAGGACTCCATTTGAGTTTGGATATAGTCTAGAAGACAATATTTGTGTAAAAACTCTCAGCTACGCTTTTGTCGTATTATATAAAAGAAGTTTGTTGTGACGCCCACAAAATAGGTATACATCACCTATCTTGAGTCGCCAAATACATGGTACAGAATTCAAATACAACTTAATTATACAACAGTCGTGTAAAATACGACAAAACATAATCTAAGAGTTTTAATAAGAATATTGTCATCTAGACATTATCCACACTCAATGAACTCCTCATTACATTTATTGTCACACTATTTAGCAGAATAGTGAGGATTACTAATGCTATCATCTGGATCATCACTCTGTTCTCCGACTAGTCCCGGCTACGTTCTCATTTCCTAAAGAGAACAGTGAAAGAAAGGGTGAGAGCTCAACTAGCCCAGTAAAAAATATTATGACTAAGATAATGCAGAATAAATTATCATTAGTCTTCAACAATGTTAAACTGATAAAATACAATAGACAAAAAGGTTAACTGCAGTGGAATAAGCAATCCATTAGAAGAGTCAAGTAGAGCATGATATCTACTATCTTCTATGATTTAAAATGTTTTCACCAATTTTTATCGTTGAGACTCAGCTTAATAAATAAACCACATCATCGAGTCAACCCTGCACTACGGGCCAAGGATATTAATTAAATCATCAATGGTCATGACTATACCGAATAATCCTTGGTCATAATCATACAAAAAACTGTCCATTAATGCACTACAGGCTACCGAGGACTTTTAACACATCATTTATAATATTACAGGTCATGATTATACCGAATAATCCCTGGTCATAATCATACCAAGTCCATCTATGCACGTAAGCCAAAGATGACTTTCATCACAATATAAGCATGAGGATGATGACAATGACATAATAATTTAATAAAACAAGTTCAAGAATAAATTTTAAAGATTTATAAGTTAATTTATCTTGAAATCAATTATGTCCAAATTGTAAACATGACATCGCTTTTGTGGAGTAAAATTCATGAATGCTCGGAAGAATATTTCCATGAAAAATCTGGGATGAAGCGAAATATCCATGATATTCTACTAATTTCATGGAGTATAGAAGCCAAAACTTTAACCAAATGAGTATCATAGAATATATGAAAGCGCAAATGGATTTTCACCCGCCATGTGCTAATCCACGTGAGATGATCATTTCCACAATTTAATAAGGAATGAATACGAAGGATCATTCACCATGCATGTGATAATCCACATGAGCGAGTTATTCCAATGAGAATAATAAAGAATGGATCCGAAGTCATGCGTAATCGCGCATGCATGGATATTCAATAGAATAATAAATAATGGAATAATAGAAGAATTCACCGTAAATGCGATAATCCTTATGCATAAAAGTTATTCAACGAGAATAATAAAGAATGGAATAAATGAAGAATTTCACCATATATGCGGTACTTAGATAGACAAAGTTATTCCAACATAATAATAAAGAATGGAATAATGAAGCTCTCTTCATGAATACAAAAGAAATAATACCCTTACCTTAGAAAGAAACCGGATCTTTGGAGTAGAGGGTAGCAGACTTTCTTCTTCTTTCTCTCTATAATTTCTCTCTATAATAATTGCTCTATAGCTTTAGTGAATTGGTGAGAAATGACGGAAGAATGAGCTTCTATTTATAGGAAAATATATTTTCAATAATTGCACGTTTTGGGGCTCGAAATATTACAGTACAATACCTTCAACTTTTCTTTCATTTTTAATTTAGTCCTGCAAGTATTATCAAACTTGCACCACCTCCCCTAATAGTAAATAATGTGAATCAATAGTTCAATCATGTGAATCAATAGTTATAATCATGTGAAAATACGAATTACAGTATAGTACCTCCATCTATACCTCCATTTTTAACTTAGTCATCCAAGTATTATCAATCTTGCACCAACTCCCCTAGTAGTACAAGAATGTGAATCAATAGTACACACATGTGAACAAATAGTTATAATCATGTGAATTAATAGCAATTAATTGCTCATTTATCCGATTAATTACATCTGACCGGTCAAGATAACTTCCAGACATCAATTAATATTGAAATAAATGTCGATTTCCACTAACACTAATAATTCCAACACAATGGAACTATCAATTTCATCTTTAATCAACACGAACTTATTAATCATTAATATTATAACTCACATTATTTAACAACCAGGTCGTTCCCAGGAAAGAGGGGGCTTTCCGATAAAGATTTTTCCTTATTGGCGCGTAATTAGATGACCAAACCTCTCCTTAACTGAACTTCTAGACATTGT
The DNA here is from genome assembly GCA_020205615.1 of Panax quinquefolius. Classification (NCBI taxonomy): domain Eukaryota; kingdom Viridiplantae; phylum Streptophyta; class Magnoliopsida; order Apiales; family Araliaceae; genus Panax; species Panax quinquefolius. The sequence continues at coordinate 39,786,056 of CM035152.1, forward strand.
AAATATTGTAATTTAATACTATGAATAACTTTGTCGTCTCAATTATTGATTTAATAATATATCATATTATGCAGATGATACTGTGACAATAATCGAATCAATAATATGAGAGATATGATGCAACAATTACTGTAGAAATAATTGAGTATAACTAAGTGACTTCTCACATAAGCATCAATAATCAATACCATGTGCTACTATGCAACCACGCGTATTACTGTACTTTTCCTACCGAGTAGTTCAACAGTTTAACGGTAAAACTTCCGCCGTTATTTTTATAAAAAGATAATTATGTCATTTTTTAACTACGACAATACTTCCGTTGTGGGGTCCACAAATGATTCTGCCGTCGTATGAATATTCCCTGTTAAAACGAATATTCCCCGACCAATCGAATATTATATAACCACTTGCTTACTTTACAAAATTTATAAATATTAACCACAACTATAACATTATATCAAATCCACACCACAATATTCAAAAATATATTTCGAGAAAATTATTCTTTATTCATAAAAGTTGGGGTCTTACAACCTCCCCTTCTTATGAAATTTCTTCCTCGAAATTAAGGTGTGTACCTGGTATGTCGAAGAGGTGAGGATACCTTGATTTCATCTCAGATTCTAACTCCCAGGTCATTTCCTCCACATCGTGGTTTCTCCACAAAACTTTGACTTGAGGTATAACTTTAGAGCGTAGAATATGATCCTTCTTATCCAAGATTTTAACAAGTAACTCTTCATACGTTAAATCTTCCTCTATCTCATCTGGTTCTAAATCAATAATATGGTTTGGGTCTTTCACATATTTACGTAACATAGATATATGAAAAATGTTATGAACAAGAGACATACTTGGCGGTAAAGCGAGTCTATAGGCCACAGTTCTTACTCGATCGAGGATTAAAAATGGGCCAATGAATCAAGGATTGAGCTTTCCTCTCTTTCCAAATCTTGTAACTCCTTTCCATGGAGCAACACGTAACAACACATGATCTCCAATATTGAATTCCACGTCTTTTCGATGAAGATCAGCATAACCCTTTTGTCGATCTTGAAAGGTTTTTATACATTGTCGAATCGTTTGAATCTTTTTCGTAGTCATACGTACCAAATTCGGTCCCAACAACGTTGCTTCACCCACCTCATCCCAGCATACTGAAGAATAACACTTTCTTCCATACAACGCCACAAATGGAGCCATGCCAATACTTGCTTGATAACTATTGTTGTAGGAAAACTCCACCAATGGTAAGAACTTGTCCCAACTTCCTTTGTAGTCAAGGACACAGAGTCTTAATAAATCTTCAAGAGTTTGAATAGTCCTTTCTGACTTCCTATCCGTTAGAGGATGATAAGGATTTCCGATAAGGATTTCTTCTTATTGGCGCGCAATTAGATGACCAAACCTCTCCTTGATAGAACTTCTAGACATTGTAAATATTGCAATTTAATAATATGAATAACTTTGTCATCTCAATTATTGATTTAATAATATATCATATTTTGCAGATGACATTGTGACAATAATCGAATCAATAATATGAGAGATATGATGTAACAATTACTGTAGCAATAATTGAGTATAACTGAGTGACTTCTCACGTAAGCATCAATAATCAATACAGCGTGCTACTATGCAACCACGCATATTACTGTACTTTTACTACCGGGTAGTTCAACAGCTTAAAGGTAAAGCTTCCACCGTTATTTTTATAAAAAGATAATTATGTCGTTTTTTAACTACAATAATACTTCCGTTGTGGGGTCCACAAATAATTGTGTCATCATACGAATATTCCCTGTTAAAACGAATATTCCCTAACTAATCGAATATTATATAACCACTTGTTTACTTTTCAAAATTTGTAAATATTACCCATAACTATAACATTATATCAAATCCACACCATAATATTCAAAAAAATATTTTGAGAAAATTATTCTTTATTCATAAAAGTTGGGGTCTTACATTTGTATTTAAATTATGTACCATTTATTTGGCGACTCATAATGGGTGATGTAAACCTATTTTAGGGGCGTCACACAACTTGCTTAGATATGGCTGCTCAATAATAATTGAACTTTGTAACTACTTTAGAGAATTATGTTCGAACTATAACACATTGGAAGATTATGAACAGTTGAACAAGAAAATTCCGTTAATACTTTGCAAGTTTAAGATGGTGTTTCCTCTTGCTTTCTTTGATATAATGGTACATTTGTGTGTCCACCTTGCTGAAGAGGCGAAGATAGCTGGAAATGTGAAATATCGATAAATGTGGGCTTTTGAAAGATACATGGGCAAGTTAAAAGGGTTTATTCGCAACAAAAGTCATCCAAAAGGGTTAATTGTAGAAAGGTATATTGTTGAAGAATGTGTTACATTTTGCTCAAGATATTTGAGTTAAAATAATGCTGTATAGAAACGAGTTGGGGGAAATAAAGCTGGATACGAACAAGGTGAATCAAGTTTCTCTGTATTCAGAAACATAGGTTGATTTCTTAATATCCCAAAAGTTTGTACTCTATGTGGCGATGATATCAAGAGTGCACACATATATGTGCTATTCAATTGTACAGAGTTTGAGTCATATCTAAGGTGAGTAAATAAAGAATGACATTTATTGTTCGAAATATTAATTACTTTTGTTAACCAGCTACGACACAAAAAGTATTTTCTTAATTTGTTTGTAGTATTTGGCAAGATTCATATATGTTACGACGTGGAAAGCGTAAGAAAAAATCGACGCCGAGGGAAATTGACAATGCTAAGAAAAAAGAATTTCCTGAATGGTTTATGATTCAAATGGTCAACCTGTTGGGGGAGACACCAATAAATTAACAACCTTTCTCGGGTGTCTTGCTCGCAATGGAGAATTTTTTCCAATAAGTACTCCAACATGGTCCAATATGACAAAGACTAACATGATAAGGGCTTGAGATGAAATTCAGGTTATTAATCATAGCAATTTATAGAATTTGACATTAAGCACTTTAAAGGTAATTTAATATATGTGTAAATTTATTTGTTGTAGAAACGATTTACCACAGATCACCCCAATGCTAAAAGAAAACCGATGGCTATCATGAACAATAGGTGGAGAGATTGGAAGTCTAACTTAAAAATAAATAATTTTGTGCCTGGTGACCGTGGCAAATCTATTGCAAATACTATCAATAATGATCGAGTAAATCCTAATCAATGGGCTACGTTGCTTGATTATTGGCTAACTGATGATGCACAGGTTGTGTTTATTCTAAGTTTATGTATTATCAATTCTTAGTTGATGTTGTATATTATTATTAATTTATAAATACATGTAATGCAGGATATAACAACAAAAATTGTGAAAATCAGAAAAAATTGTTGGTAGGTCATACATTGGGCACTAAATCAATTCCAAAAAAGAAGCATAAATTGGTAATATTTGATGTTATTTCAATATTTTTTGTCATTAATCATGTATTAGACTTCTATGATATTTGATGGTATTTCTTGAATTATGTACTATTTTTTGTTTTATTTGTAGTACCAAATAAATAAATAAGAGATTAATCGAACGGATATGTATATACAGTTCCACACTCGAAGTGATAACTCAATTTTACCTGGAGCATCCTCGAATGTGCTATGTATTTATCAATCCTCAAATGTCTTATTCCTTCACTGCATGCCTCCACAGAGTGATTGATGATACATATTATAGAAAATTCACTCACTACAATGTCCACATAGTGCTATAGTGAGTTGGGTATTGAGCAATTACACTAGCTAATAGGCACACCAGTGACTACATTTGGTTTCTTCCCACCAAGTCCCCAACAAATGCCATTGTCTTCCCTGTGTAATATTATGCTATTGTGTAAAATGTGTTAATAGGCTTAAGTTGGAAAACTACACTAACAATATATAGAAGAACAAAGTAAATTATTTAACATTGAAGTTTGTGGTTTTCAAGATACAATGCAAACTCAAGGATAATTCATTCGTGTAGGAAGGCCTCTTAGAGAAGTACAAATGTTACGTAGGATGGAAAAGAGACATAGACTATTTTTAGTAATTTTCCATATGGTATCCATCTACTTGTAACATGTTTCATATTACTTTACAACTATCTCCTTTACATAAAAAATGATATGCATTCAGTTGCTCCCTACTTACGATGATCCACTAATACAAATATTGATGCATTCCTTACCTGCACATTTACAAAAGAATAATAACCCATCCTTCATATATTTGCGGCTTGATAATAGATTTATTCACTAGGTATTAGTTTCTTCTTCCATTTTTTGACAAGTGTGTTAGTTGAAGTAAAGTTGAATTTTCATTAATAGGAGTACTTGCTTTGCTTTAACATTAATAACTATAACTGAAAAATGTGAGACATGGTGATTCAACAAACATTACTACTCTTCTTTAAGTTATGTTGAACTGCCTTGTATATTTAAGTTATGTATATTTTGCCTTGTATATTTTCATAAGAAAAAATTATTGAGTTAAAGAAGACTTAGGAATCGACTGGTGAAAGCAGAAGTACAGGACGAAATGATATACTTGCACAAGTGCTTGGATGGGAGCGACATGGTAGACTTCGAAAAGGTGGAGTTGGTGCCACAACTACAAACACTTGGGGGCCTCGTGACACAAATAATGAGGTACAACGAGAGAATCAAGAATTGAAAGCTGAGTTGAAAAAGGTGCGGGAAAAAGGAGATGATACTGCAAGGAAAGTGGATGAACTATTATCGATCATGATAGAATTTATGAAGAAATCGTCAATCCCAAATGTTCATTCCAACAATCAGGTGTTACTCTCTCACCCCACTAATACTTAAAATTTTTGCTCTATCACTCTGTTTGTATGGATTAACACGTTCACTTGATAATTAATTTGTAGGATTGATCCACAGAAGGAGATAATGGTAATATTAGTGGATCAAATAATCCTATAGAGGACCTGTGACATGTCTCGTGCTGCTAGAGATATATTAAATGTAACACTATTTTGGATGAAAATATGTTAGATGTGCTACTGAAAATATGTTAAATGTGCTACTGGTTATGTACTGTTTTGATACATAGTAATAGTATTTTGGATGGTTATGTATATTTAGATGATATTATACATTAATTTGTAATTTTGAATACTAGACTTTATTTGTTTTGTTCTTTTAGTTTTAAATATTATATTCAGATTAGGTGGTATGGTTTAAATGTAATTATACTTGTTAACAGGTAAAATAAATAAGAAATATTGTATAATAACAACAATTTTTTTAAAAATCTAGAAAAGATATAGCGACGGTTAGGACCGTCACTATAGAAATCAATCATTAGTGCTAAAACTTCTATAGTGATGGTCATGACCGTCGCGGTAGACCCCAAACATTCGCGCCAATATCTTCTATAGCGACGGTCAGCACTATCGCGGTAGACCTCAACCTTTCGTGCCAAAAGCTTTTATAGCAACGATCATGACCATCGCTATATTTATTCTCTAACCGTCGGTATAAAGCTTAATGCGCATTTTTGTATAGTTTTCTGGCGATGGTCAGACTGTCGCTATAGGAGAAAAGACTGTTGCTATAGGTTTTAGCGACGACTTATATGGCGACGGTAGTCAAAAATCGCTATATAATATAGCGACGGCCTTTTGATCTATAGCGACGGTCGACGACCGTCGCTATAGGTTGCTTTTCTAGTAGTGTGAAATGAAGGAAGTACCGTAATGCACCTGGTCTGAGGTTTAAGGGACCGAGATTTGGGGGCGTTACATCAATTAGTATGGATCATGACTTAGCTATCATCACTTGTCAATCAACTAGGCATCAATTAGATTCTAAAAACAAGCATCCATTCTCACTTTATGATTTTAACTTTCAAAAATTCAGCAAAACACTACGATCGTAGAGTAACAATCGTTGAACTAAATTTTGAAAATTTTTATGTGTTAAAGTACACATATCAGAATAATTTAAGTAAATCCTAACCTAAACCCCATACTCAAACCTTACATTGTCCCTAATGTAAGATAATCATGCAAAGAAGAAATTAACTAATCATGCAACTAAAAAGTAAAAAGTAAAGGGATAAAAAATCAAATCTGAGTCCTTGGGTTGCCTCCCAAGAAGCTGCCCTTGTTTATTATCATTAGCTTGACATCAATCCTCTCTCTCAATCTTCATCTTTATAAACCAGATCCACCACATCCAACAACTCAACCTGATCCTCATAGCCTTCATAGAAAGGTTTCGGCCTATGACCATTTACTTTGAATGTTTTCCTTGTTCTTGGATTTTGGATATCAACTTCACCATAAGGAAAAACATTAGTAATAACAAAAGGATCTTCCTATCTAGAACGTAGCTTACTTGGAAACAGCTTCAGCCTTAAATTAAAAAAGGAGAACTTTGTGTTCAATAGTGAAAGTCTTCCGTAGGATTTGTTTTTCATAAAATTCCTTGGTCTTTTCCTAGTAAAGTCTTGAGCTCTCATAAGATTCATTCCTTAATTCTTCAAGCTTTTGTAATTGCAGCTTCCTATCCTCCCCGACTTCAGTCATCTCTATGTTGTAGTGCTTTATTGCCCAAAAAGATTTATGTTCTAGCTCTACTAGTAGGTGATAGGGTTTACCAAACACTAACCTATATGGGGACATACCTATAGGTGTTTTTATAAGCAATTTTGTAGGCCCAAAGTGCATCTTCGATTTCAGACTCCGATCTTTTCTATTTGGTTTGACTACTTTATCCAAAATTGACTTGACTTCCCTGTTTGAAACCTTAGCTTGACAATTACTTTGTGGATGATAGGATGTAGAGACTGTGTATCACACTATACTTTTTTAATAATGCTCCCAACATCCTATTGCAAAAGTGAGTACTTATATCGCTGATAATGGCTCTTGGGATTCCAAACCTGTTGAAAATGTTATACATGACAAAATCTGCAACAACTTTAGAGTCATCAGTCCTGGTGGCTTTAGTTTTCACCCATTTTAAAATATAATCAACAGTCAAAAGAATATAGACATTACCAAGAGATGAAGGAAATGGTCTCATAAAATCAATACCCCAAACATAAAAAATTTCAATAATTAGAATAGGAGTTTTTGGCATTTGATTCCTAGATGAGATATTACCTGTCTTTTGAGAATTTTCACATGATTTGCAAAATAGATAAGAGTCTTTAAAAACTAATGGTCAATAAAAACCACATTTTAAAACCTTATAGGCAGTTCTTTTTTGTCCAAAATGTCCTCCACAAGCATAAGAATGACAGAAGGTTAGAATAGATAAAAATTCATGATTAGAGACACACCTTCTTACTACCTGATTAGTGAAGAATTTCCATAAATATGGATCATCCCATAAATAATACTTAGCATCACTCTTAAACTTATCTTTTTGTAGTCTAGTAAACTCAATAGGAATATGTGCACTTGATAAGTAAGTCACAAAATTAGCATGCCAAGGTAATTTGTCATTGATGTCAAGTATATGCTAATGTAGAAAAGAATCATGTAATGGTAGGGCCTCCTCATCCCTCATCAGCCTGCTCAAGTGATCTATCACCAAGTTGTATGCTCATTTCTTGTCTTTAATCTCAAAGTTAAATTCTTGTAGGAACAGAATCCATCTTATGATCGTTGGCTTTGAGTCCTTCTTCGTCAGCAAATACCTAAAAGAAAAATGGTCAGAATAAACTACTACTTTAGTACTAAGAAGATAAGATCTAAACTTGTCTAAACCAAAAACAACAGATAAAAGTTCTTTTTTAGTAGTAGAGTAGTTAATCTGAGCAGGGTTTAGAGTTCTTAATGCATAATAGATGGCATGGACTGTTTTGTCAACTTTTTGGTCTAAATTAGCTCCCATTGCATAGTTGTTCGCACCACATATGAGTTAAAAAGTCAAATTCCAATTTGGTGGTTGAATCACAAATACAGCAGCTAATAGGCTCTTCAACTTGTCAAATGCCTTCTTGCACTCATCAGTAAACTGAAACTCCTCATCTTTTTGCAGAAACTTACAAAAGGCAAAGCTATCTTTAAGAAGTCCTTGATAAACCTTTGAAAGAAACCTGCATACCCAAGAAAAGAACGAATCTCCCACACTTTTAGGGTAAGATAAAGTAGAAATAATATTTATCTTAACCTTATCAACTTATAAACCTTTAGCTGAAATAACATGGCCAAGTACTATACCTTGTTCTACTATAAAATGACATTTTTCCCAGTTAAGAACAAGATTAATTTCTAAGCATCTATCACGCACTTTTGTTAGATTATCAAGACAGGCATCCAAGGAATCACTATGAATTGTAAAGTCATCCATAAATATTTCAATACAACTTTCTAGAAGATCAAAAAATATGCTTACCATGTGTCTCTAAAAAGTACCTAGTGTATTACAAAGTCCAAAAGTCATTCTTCTATAGGCAAATGTACTAAAGGGGCATGTGAAAGTGGTCTTGTCTTGATCTTCTGGGGCTATTATAATACCGTTATAACCTGAAAATCCATCTAGAAAACAATAATAAGTATGGCATGCCAATCTTTCTAACATTTGATCAATAAAGGGGAAAGGGAAATGATTTTTTCTAGTTACAGAATTCTACTTCCTATAATTAATACACACTTTCCATCTTGTTTGCATCCTTGTTGGCACCAACTCATTATTGTCATTCTGGACAACTATGATTCCAGACTTCTTTGGAACTACCTGGACCGGACTTACCCATTGGTTGTCTGAAATTGGGTATGTAATACCAGAATCAAGCAATTTTAGCACTTCTTTCTTTATTACATTCATCATAGATGGGTTCAGTCTACTTTAAGCTTCTCTGGTAGGCTTGGATCCTTCTTCTAACAGAATCCTATGCATACACATAGTAGGACTTATGCCATTGTTGTCTGCAATAGTCCAACCTAAGATTGTTACATGATCCCTAAGGATTCTCAGCATTTTCTTTTTCTTATACTTTGGATAGATTGTTAGCAATAATTACTAAAATTGTGTCATATTTTCCTAAGTAAGGATACTTCATATGGATTGTTAATGGTTTGAGTTCTAATGTAAGGGTCTGTATCACAGATGGTAGCAATTTTTAGTGAGAAACAGGTAATTATATGGAATAGGCTGCATGCTTATCTGAAATTTTTGGTAGTGAATGTAGTATAGCTATAGCCTCCTTCAATTCCTAGTTCTGTTCAAATTCTTCCTCCATGTCTAACTCCAAGCTGCTGGCAATAGAAATCTCCAAGATATCTTTATAAATTTGATCAAAAGAGTCCTGCATTAGAGAGTTAATAATGTCAATGGCAAAAATAGGATTGATATCACTAGGGTACCTCATGGCCTCATAAATGTTAAACTGGATCTTTTCATCGTCAAACTCCATGGTTAGGGTTCCATTGTGCACATCAATCACGGTCCTAGCAGTCTTCAAAAACGGCCTCTCTAATAGAATGTGAGCAGGGTTTGGAGATGAATCATCCTCCATGTTCACAATGTAAACATCTGTAGGGAATATTATCTCATTCACCTACACTAAAACATCTTCAATTACCCCTTCAGGGTAAGTGTTAATCCTATCAGTAAGTTAAATAATAACACCAATTTATTTCAAAGGTCTTAGATTTAGAGCAGCAAAAATAGATAATGGCATGACATTAATAGATGCTCCTAAATCTAACATGGATTTCTCAAATCTGGTATTACCTATTCTATAGGGAATGGTAAACATGTCTAGATCTTTACATTTAGGGAGCATTTTTCTTCGTAGGACTGCTTATACATTCTCTCCCACTGTGGCTCTTGCATCATTACTCAATTTTCTTTTGTTAGTGCATAATTTTTTCAAAAATTTAGCATACCTTGGCACTTGTTTTATTGCATCTAACAGGGGGATATTTACCTCAACCTTCCTAAAAGTCTCCAGAATCTCCTTCTCTGTTTCATCTTTCTCTAAAACTCTTTGATTCCTAGGTGGAAAAGGTAAAATATTAGTCAAAACTGGAATAACGGGTTTGGAAGTTACCTTAGGTGGTTCTGCCTCCTTCTTAGATTGTTCTTCTTTAAACTCAGTGGTAACTTTTGGTAATTCTCGCTCCTTCCCACTCCTTAGTGTAATAGAACTTTCATTCTCTGTGACGCCCCCAAAATAGGTATACATCACCCATTCTTGAGTCGCCAAATACATGGTACATAAATCAAATACAAACTTTATTTATACAATACGACAAAATGTAGCTGAGAGTTTTTACACGAATATTATCTTCTAGACAGTATTAAAACTCAAATGGAGTCCTCATTACATTTATTATCACACTATTTCATAGAATAGTGAGGACTACTATAGCCACCATCTCGGACCATCACCCTGTTCCTCGACTAGTCCCGGCTACGTTCTCATTTCCTGAAGAGAACAATGAAAGCAAAAGGGTGAGCTCAACTAGCCTAGTAAGAAATATTATGACTAAGATAATGCAGAATAAATTATCGTTAGCCTTCAACAGTATTAAACTAATAAACAACAAGTTTAACTGTAGCAGAACAAGCAATCCATTAGAAGAGTTAAGTAGGGCATGATATCTACAATCTTCTATAATTTAAAAAGTTTATCAACAACTTTATCGCTGAGACTCATCTTAATAAATAATCCACATTACTGAATTATCCATGCAATACGGGCTAAGGATATTCATTAGTATCGCGTCCACGAATTATCCATACAATACGGGCCAAGGATATTTGTGTAAACACCAATGGTCATGATCATACCGAATAATCCCTAGTCATAATCATACCAAGAACTGTCCATCAATGCACTACAGACCAATGAGGACTTTTACCAAATCATTTGTAACATTACGGGTCATGATTATACTGAATAATCCTTGGTCATAATCGTACCAATCAACAGTCCATCTATGCACTACGGGCCAAAGATAACTTTCATCACCATATAAGCATGAGTATGATGATAATGATATAAGTATTTAATTAAAAGAAAACAAAGGATAAATTTTTAAAGATTTAAAATTTAATTTATCCAGAATTCGATAATGTCCAAATTGTCAACATGATACTACTTTGTGGAGTAAAATTCATGAATAATATTGTATCAAAAATGATTTGGACAGAAAAGAAATCAATTTTTGTCATGAATAGTACCCCGGGTGAATAGTACCCGAGTGAATAGTACCCCGTGAATAGTACTTTGCGAATAGTACTTTGGGAATAGTACTTTGTGAATAGTACTCTGTGAATAGTACTTCGTGAATAGTACCCTGTGAATAGTACTTTATGAATAGTACCCCATGAATAATACTTTGTGAATAGTATCCCGTGAACAGTACTCAGGCATGAAAAGCTTAAAAGTTAACAATAATATTCAGAAAAATATCCTTGTGAAACGATACTAGATGAAGCGCAAATTTCAAGGATATTCTACTAATTTCACGGAGTTTAGATGAAATACTTTAACTAAATGAGTGTATAATTAGGAATACGAAACGAAATAATATTACTTACATACTACAGAGTATGGAAGAAAATTTTATTCATACGAATATTAAAAAAATAATATCCCTTACCTTAGTAGAAGGCTGGATACTGTAATAGTGAAGTAGCAGAATACTCATCTTCTTCCTCTCTATAATTGCTCTTGTGAGTCTTAGTGAATTGGTGAGAATGAAAGAAGAATGAGCTTCTATTTATAAGAAAATATAGTTCTGATAATTGCACGAATAGGGGCTCGAATTATTATAGTATCATACCTTCATTTATACCTCCATTTTTAATTTAGTCCTTCAAGTATTATCAATCTTGCACCACCTCCCCTAATAGTACATGCATTTGAATCAATAGTTCCATACATGTGAACCAACAGTAATTTACATGTGAACCAATAGCAATTAATTGCTCATTTATCCGATTAATTGCCTGTTTGTTCAATAAAACAAGTCGATCACAGAAAATACCTTCTTTTAGGGTAATTGGGTCACGGAAGAATTAAAGAAAACTAAATGAACAAATATCTTTAATCAACACGAACTTATTCATCATTAATAATATAACTCACAATATTTAACAACCAAATCATTCCCAAGAAAGATGGGGCTTTCCGATAAGGCTTTTTCCCTATTGACGCGCAATTAGGTGACCGAACCCCTTTCCTCGACAGAACTTTCTAGAAATCGTCAATAATGCAAATAATAATATGAATAAATTTGTCGTCTCAATTATTGATTTAATAATATAAAAGATTATGCAGGTGATAAAGTGATAATAATTGAATCAATAATATGAGAGATGTTATGCAGCAATTACTGTGGCAATAATTGAATAAAATTTAGTGACTTCTCACATAAGCATCAATAATCAAAGATATTGTACAATACCGTGTGCTACTATGCAACTACGCGTATTACTTTTCTTTTACCACCGGGTATTTCAATAGTTGAACGGTAAAACTTTCGCCAAAAGTAAATCATGCAAGTATTATCAATCTTACACAAACTCCCCTAAAAGTAAATCATGTGAATCAATAGTACACACATGTGAACACATAGTTATAAGCATGTGAATTAATAACAATTAATTGCTCATTTATTCGGTTAATTACCCGATTGGTCAATATAACTTCCAAACATCAATTATTATCGAAATAAATGTCTATTTCCACTAACACTAATAATTCCCACACAATGGAACTATCAATTTCATCTTTAATCAATACGAACTTATTCATCATTAATATTATAATTCACAATATTTAACAACCGTGTCGTTCCGTGAAAGAGGGCTTTCCGATAAGGATTTCTCCCTATTGGCGCGCAATTAGGTGACCAAACCTCTCCTTGACAGAACTTCTAGATATTATCAATATTGCAAATAATAATATGAATAAATTTATCGTCTCAATTATTGATTTAATAATATAACATATTATGCAGATGATATTGTGACAATAATTGAATCAATAATATGAGAGATATGATGCAGCAATTATTGTAGCAATAATTGAGTATAACTGAGTGACTTCTTACGTAAGCATCAATAATCAATATCGTGTGCTACTATGCAACCACGCCATTCATCGCATTACTTTTACTACCGGGTAGTTCAACAGTTTTAACGGTAACACTCGTCGTTATTTTTATAAAAAGATAATTCTGTCGTTTTCTAACTACGACAATACTTCCATTGTGGGGTCCACCAATGATTGTTACGTCGCATGGATATTCCCCGACAAAAAGAATATTCCTCGACCAAATGAATATTTCATAACAACTTGCATACTTTGCAAAATTTTCAAATATCACCTTTAACTTTAACCTTTATCAATTTAACCATTTACTAAATAGAATAATTATAAGAAAATTAAATACTTTCATTTCATAAAATTTGGGGTCTCACAATATATGTTAATTAGTATGTATAATTAGTTATATGTAATCTATAACAGGTTTTCATGTTATCAAGTTCGTGGAAACAAGTGTTAGAAGAAGAAATTTGATTTATGGCTTAGTATATGTATTTTGGTCTATTTTAAGGCTTAAATTGATGGTTAGAACATGTATATAATCTAAAATTGTTAATAGAGATTGTTAGTACGTTGAAAAATGAAAAGAACGCAAGTTGAATGAATCAATTCGGTTAAGAAACGAATTCGTAGTGAATAAATTTGTTAAACATTTTAAAACATGAAAGTTTAGTATGAACATGAGTTTTGGGTCAAGATTTAGGTTGGTTAATGTTTCTGTAAATTGTTATAATTTTATTGTGTTGTATTTCTATGAATTACAAATCCATAGAATCGAAAACGAACTAATTTGGATTTTTATAACTCAAGTTATGAAGATTAGAAGGAGGAAAGGGTCAAAAATTCGCAAGAACAGTAAATTATAAGTCCCGATTCTGCTAACGGGGGCAGCAGCTGTGCTCTAGATTTGTCTGGTGTGACTATTTTGACCTCCTATAGCAAAACAGCCATAACTTTTTCATATGAACTCCGATTGAGGAGATTCAAGATGATCCGAAACAAGGAAGAATAGAGCTACAACTTTCATTCTTTAAGTTTTTAGATTTGAGGTCAGTAACAGGGGTAAAAATGGTTATCTTTAGAACTGTTATGTTTTGAGGGGATAATTCTGAGGCGTCGAGCATGCTGCGTATGCAAGTGTAGTGCTTCTGACGGTAAAAGATGTTGTTCCAAGTTATAAAAAATGAATATTAGTAAATATAATAATTCTTAACATTAATAAATGATGTATTAGATAATTTGTATAAGCATACTAAGCATACATAAGAGAGACGAATCGGGCGTGTGACGAATGAACGTCGAAACGCCGTGACAAGTGTTAATGAACGTAAAAAGTGTTTTAATTCAAATGAAATGAACATTATAAGATATGAAATGGGGTTTATATAAAACCAATAAGTATTCCTAGCAAGACTTAAACACTTGAATAAAATTCAAGTGTGACCTAAAAAGAAATATGGTGAGATATAAGTTGAAAGTTAACACAATCAAATTGAACATTGTGTATTGATAATAGGAAGGGTTATGAGATATAGAGTAAAGTTTACATTACAACTATTATGCGTCGCTATGTGACTAATAGTTGATGTGCATGATTATATAATTGTGTAGGGCACATGAAGTGCAGATAGCTGTAAGCTGTTAAACTGTTATTGGTAAACAACGATCAAGGCAAGTCTTTCAGTTCCTAATTGCTATGTGAACTTGATGATGAACTGTTTTAAATTCTTTTACAAAGAGCATGATATGTTATATATACGTTGAAAGTATGAAACGTTAAATTCAATTTATGACTACGTTGATTGAGTGATGAATGCTGATTGAGTAAGAAACTCAATCTTTATACTTTTATATGAACTGCAACATGTATGCTATATTAGTTCAATTTTTATGAAATGTATATTGAGCATGTTATTATGTGCTAGGGATGCATGAAAACTGTTAGATTTTGCTGGGCTGTCGAGCTCAACCTTGTAAATAACCACTTTATCATGTTAAGAATTCAAGGTAACGATATGTACTACTTGAAAGACATGAATCAGATGTAATACATGAAGATTTATATATTTCAGTTAAAGATTGTTATTTCTTTAAACCATGATTAAAGTTCATGAGATGTACCCAATGTTTTATAATGTATATTGTATGTTGAGTTGTAAAGTTAAAGTTTTAGTTATCCGATGTATAAAGGATATCGATTTGATATGTAAGTATATATATATATATAATAACTCTCATGAAGCGAATTTTAAATTAAACTTGATTCAGAGACATGTAAATGATAAAGATTTTGATTCAGGGAATTAAAGTAAGAAGATAGAAAAGTTTTAATTATTACGCATTTTATTAAGTTTAACATCGAATAATGATGTAAAAATCAGAATTTTGACGTATTATTAACGACCGAAGTCTATAGTTGAATTGTATGAATTTTGGGATCATTACATAAAGTTCACGTATTCATCAATTGGGGGGTTACACTCAGTATTTTCCTAAAGCTAAGAGTTAGAAAACAGAGAAGAAGAGAGAAAGAGAGAAATTGAGAGAAGGTTTTGAGAATCAAAGAAGGAAGAAGAATAAGATTCATATCATCTATTCTAGGTTTAAAGAAGAATCAAAGGGCACGTGAAGTGCAGATAGCTGTAAGCTATTAAACTATAATTTGTAAACAACGATCAAGGCAAGTCTTTCAGTTCCTATTTGCTATGTGAACTTGATGATGAACTGTTTTAAATCTGTGTTGCAAAGAGCATGATGTGTTATATATATATATATATATATATATATATATGTCAAAAGTATGAAACGTTAAAGTCAATTTATGACTACGTTGATTGAGTAATGAATGCTAATTGAGTAAGGAACTCAATCTTTATTCTTGTTATATGAACTTCATCATGTATGTTATGTTAGTTCAATGTTTATGAGATATATGTTGAGCATGTTATTATGTGCTACGTGATGCATGAAAACTATTACATTTACTGGGCTGTCGAGCTCAACCTTGCAAATAACCACTTTTGCAGGATAAGGATTCAAGTTAATGCTAAGCGTTACTTGAAAGACATGAATCAGATGTAATGCATAAAGATTTATATACTTTGGTTGAGTTGTTATTATTTAAACCATGTTTAAGGTTCCGAATAATATATGATGGTTAGTTGATGTTAAGTTATAAATTTTTAGTTTTGTTCGTTGTATAAAAGGTATTGAACCTAGATGTAAGTTATAATGACCCCAAAATTCATACAATTTAATTCTCGATTTCGGTCGTTAATAATACAATCAACCTCTAATTTTACATCATTAAACGGTAATACAACCATTGAAATTTGCGGAATAATTAAAAATTTTATACATTTCCTTCTTTATTTCCCTAAATCACAACCTTTACATTACATCTCTTCGATTCAAATTTATATCGTGAATCGTTACAACAAAATAAATATACAAAGTCTTACATCATAAATAGGTGTCCATATACATCGGATAACTCAACTTACAATTCAACAACATGTTACATTAAAAATATTAAATACATTTCCCATAAAACATAAGCAATCTTCTTGAATATGGGTCTCTATATTTCACATAGCACATATCCTTACCTTAAATCTTTAACCTGCAAAAGTGGTTATTTGCAAGGTTGAGCTCGATAGCCCAGCAAAATCTAACAGTTTTCATGCATCACGTAGCACATAATAACATGCTCAACATATATATCATGAACATCGGACTATCATAACATCCATGCTACAATTCATATAACAATTATAAAGATTGAGTTCCTTACTCAATTAGCATGCTTTAGTCAAACAACGTAGTCATAAATTGACTTTAACATTTCATACATTCAACATAAATATACACCTCATACTCTTTGCAACAAATATTTAAAAAAGTTAATCATCAAGCTTACATAGCAAATAGGAACTGAAAGACTTTCCTTGATCGTTGTTTACCAATAAATGTTTAACAGCTTACAGTTATCTGCACTTCACGTGCACATCAATTATTAGTCACAAAACAACACATTAATTTTAATGTAAACTCTACTCCACATCTTATAATCTTTCCTATTAGATAGCACACAATGTTAAATTAGATTGTGTTAACTTTTTGACTTATGTAATATTCGAAATTCAATTAAGTGTTTAAATCTTGCTAGGTATCATTATTGGTTTTATATTAAACCCATTTCATATTTTATAATATCTATTTCATTTGACTTAAAATATTTTTTTACGTTCATTAACACGTATCACGGCGTTTTGACGTTTATTCGTCACACGCCCGATTTGCCTCTCTTGTGCATGATTACTATGCTTCTATAACTTATCTAATACATTATTATATTAATTTTAAACATCATTATATTTACTAACATTCATTTTTTATAATTTAGAACAACATCTTTTATCGTCAAGAGCACTACACTAGCACACGTACATGCCCGACGCCCTCCAATTGCCTCCGATTACATAACAGTCACAAAGATGACTGTTTTGACCATGCCTAACAACCTCAAATTGAAAACCTTAAAGAACAAAAGTTGTATTTCTATTTGTCCTCATTTCGGATCATCTTGAATCACCTCAATCGGAGTTCATATGAAATCGTTATGGCTGTTTTAGTAAAACATGTCCTGTCAGATTTTGTTTTTCTAAAATTGGCTAGGCAGACTATCCCTGGCCGGGGCGGGGGTTTTTACACTAGGGGGGCCCATCGGGGTGCGGGTCCCTTCTGCTAAATCGCGAATTTCGATCCCGAACACTTCAAAAAGCCAAATTAGGCCTACAAACTCCTTTCTAACAACCATACCAACCTACCCAAGGTGTAATATGTTTACAGAAACATCAACTAATGTTTCTAACACATTTCTAACCACATCAACAACACAAACATCAAAGATTACAACCTTTAATTTTACTATTTCTCTTATTACCTCATTAATTGACATTTATAGCGAAATTCTTCACTTTGGATTCATTTTACATCCGTTTTGACTCGTTCAACTTGGGTTGTTTTCGTTTTTCCAAGTACTATCAGAATACATCATTAATTTAAGGTTTTCATCATGATTTCATAACTAAACTTTGATTCCAACTAAACCATAACATACAAAACATGAATTCATTGACTATACTCATATATAAACTTATGAAAACAGTCTCACAACAACTAATTTATCATATAAACTATATATAACAATTAATTCAACCTCTACAAAGATTTTACAGAGAATTTTGGAAGAGAAGACAACCACAACTTTTAGAATTTTAAAAGGGTAAGAGGATACCTTGTATGCTAGAAGGTGAAAATTTTCTTCCTTTGCTCAACAAGACTTCTTTTCCCCCATTCCTTTCTCAAAATCTCTCAGGATTCTCTCAAGTTTTCTCTCAATTTCTTCTTTTCTTCTTTTTCTTTCTTCTGAGTCTTTCTCCCTAACTTCTAACTTACGCACTAACAAAAATATAACGTACAATAATAATAATATAGATATTAAGTATATAACTTTAATTGACATTAGTTATCAAATTTTGAAAATCAAAAGTCATAAGGCTTGTTTGGTTAACATAATTAAAATTAATCAATTAATCCTTATACCTTGTTTGGTAAAACCACTTAAAATAATGACTTAATCATTCCTTAAACCTTGTTTGGCAAAACGAGATTAAAATAAGAATTTTAAAAGCTCTAAGGCTTTGTTTGGTAAAACCAAATTAAAACTCTTTTAATTTATTTTCATAAGTCATTTATAATATAGTTTATTGTCCCACATTGTTTACTTGCATTTCCATATCAAATCTTAATTAAACAAACTAATTACCACATACTAAATAAATTTCCCACTTAACCAAATATCACAAAATTATAATTTCATTATAATTTTATTTAATAACTTAATATACCACCTTAAATTATTAAATTAAAACAACAATATAACATCTCATGTTATATTACAACTCCCTAAATTATAAATTAATTTAATTTAGAATATTATCTAATGAATTTAGATTCATAAATATTTACTAGTAACCATTACATCAATAAATTATTTATCTCATCAATTTCAACAATAAATACATCAAATAAATATTTATATTTTAATAAATATTTAATATAACAATTTGAAATTTCGGATCGTTACATCCTTCCCTCCTTACAAGGATTCTGTTCCCAGAATCACAACTCCAATAATCAAATCGTCACATTCTTCACTCTTTTATCTTAATTAAGTTAATTTCTATAACTCATGGATTATTTACTTACTAATAAATAATCCAATAAATATATACTAAACAACAAACACATCAATTAAAGATATTTATTTAATTCAATAAATATTTAGAATTATAAATAAAATTCTGGATTGTTACATAAGTTTTATTTATTAACTCTGATAAAGTGAGTAATAAACTAAGTATGGTTCAAAGGTAGGTAAAGATAAAGGTTTTGAGAAATGTACTTGATAAATCACAATAATTATGTAATAATAAACTGCAAAGTTTGAGTTATCTGATATGTAAAGGTTATCGGATTGAAATGTAAGATTCTATATAATAACTTTGCTGAAGCAAATCATAAAATAACTTGATTCAGAGATGTGTAAATGATTAAGGTTTTGATTCAGGGAATTAAAGTAAGAAGACAGAAAAGTTTAAATTATTCCGTATTTTATTAAGTTTAACATCAATAATGAAGTAAAAATCAGAAGTTAGACGTATTATTAACGACCGAAGTCGTTAGTTAAATTGTATGAATTTTGGGGTCGTTACACAAGTTTTCCCTAATTCAAACATGAGTTGTATTTTTAAAGCATGCTAATAAATAATTATTATTGATTATTCACATCTATACTGATTATTGATTCGCACTTGGTGCATGTTGCGTATGTTCATCAGGTATAAAAGGCTGATCACCTTCATTACCATATGGTTAAGTTAAATTGTTCATGGTCATTGTTGACTGCCAAACATTATTAATTCAGTCATTCAATTATTGAAACTTGATTCATGTTATTTCACAATTATTACATTGTTGAAAACTTGAAAGCTTATTCTTTCTTTCCAATCATGACATATCTTCATTGTATTTAAAACACGCTGGGCAAATTTGTTGCTCACCCTTTCTATATCATGATAAAATTTTCAGATTAAGATGAAAACTTGAATAAAGACAGAGGCAAAGGAAAATTCCTTAATTGGAATGTTATGCAGTTAAAATTGTAAAAGTATTTGATGCAAATGGCATTGTAAATCGTGTAGGATATTGAAGATATGTATTAAGTTAAGGTTACAGACATTGGGGATTATGTGTAAAATTTAATTGCATAAACAATTTATGTTTATATCTTCAATAATAGTTATAGAAATGATGTATCGTAACGTACCAGATCTGAGGTAAAAAGTACCCGGATTTGGGGGTGCTACAATATCTATACATATTTACCAACAACAAATATACATCCCCTTTTTGAAAATTAAAAAGTTACTTCACTTCTTA
Organism: Panax quinquefolius; assembly: GCA_020205615.1. Taxonomy (NCBI): domain Eukaryota; kingdom Viridiplantae; phylum Streptophyta; class Magnoliopsida; order Apiales; family Araliaceae; genus Panax; species Panax quinquefolius. The sequence continues at coordinate 39,806,621 of CM035152.1, forward strand.
TTAATTCAAAAAAAAGCTTAGAAAGAAAAAAAAAGAAAAAAAAAAGAGAATCTGTGGGGTTCAAAGGAAGAGGAAGATAGCTAAGTTTTATGCCATCACACTACATCTTTTATTTTGGTTGAAGAAGAAAGAGTACACATAAATCAAAGGTACAAAACGGATCTAAAGCACTCCTTTTAAATAGCACTCTTTCTTTAATAGCACGCCTTTATTAAAACTACGTCATTTTGCAGATTCTTTTAAAATACAAAATAATATTAAAATAGAGTGGTCCAACTTGCTTTTCTTTTATTTACAAAAATGTCACCCGCGCCTCACTTATTTTTTAAAAGAATCTCCAAAACAACTTAGTTTTAATAAAATTGTGGTATTTAAGAGAGAATTCTATTTAAGAGGAGTGTTTTAGATCCGTCCTCATCAAAGGTATAAAACTTAATTATAAATTAGTTTATTTCTTTTATTTTGTTGGTTTTTGATAAAAAAAAGATCTAATATTTTTAAACTTAAAAAAACCTTATATCTACATATTTTATAGTGTTTTATGTATGGATCTAACCATTTTGGATGTTTAAAAGTTGATCAAAAGAAAGAAAAGAAAAATAAGTTTTCTAGTTTTGAAAACCCTAACTTTTCTTCACTTTGAAAATCTACCATTTGGCATCTACACATCTTTTTGCGATCCGTCAAAGAGGAGTGTTAGATATGTAAGTTAGCTTTTAAACCCAAGTGGTAGTACTCAAATATGTTAACTGGACAAGTCATGGCAACTATTTTTGTGAAAACAGCTAGCTTAAAGAAAAAGAGAAATAAAACTATTTTGGATCAATTTGGTCTAGGGGTATTTTCATCCATTTTTCTTGCTCTAAAAATTTTGAAATTGTTTTGTATATTAATATGATAAGTGTAACGACCCCAAAATTCATACAAATCATCTTTCAACTTTGGTCATTAATAATACGTCTAACTTCTAAATTTACATCATTATTCGATGTTAAACTTAATAAAATGCAGAATAATTAAAACTTTTATGTCTTCTTAATTTAATTCCCTAAATAAAAACCTTTATCATCTATACATCTCTGAATCAAATTATTTTATAATTCGCTTTATCAGAGTTATTATATAAAATCTTACATTTCAATCTGATAACCTGTACATATCGGATAACTCAAACTTTATAGTTTATCATTACATAATCATTATGATTTATCAAGTACATTTCTCAAAACCTTTATTTTTTCCTACCTTCAAACCATACTTAGTTTATTACTCACTTTATCAGAGTTAATAGACTAAAACTTACATCCAGGTTCAATACCCTTTATACAACGGACAAAACTTAAACTTTATAACTCAACATCTATTAAACATCATACATTATCCGGAACCTTAAACATGGTTAAAATAATAATAACTTAGCCAAAATATCTAAATCTTCATGCTACACCTGATTCATGTCTTTCAAGTAGCACATAACGTTACCTTGAATCCTTAACCTGCAAAAGTGGTTATTTGCAAGGTTGAGCTCGACAGCCCAACAAAATCTAAAAATTTTCATGCATCACGTAGCACATAATAACATGCTCAACATAAATCTTATAAACATTAGACTAACATAACATACATGTTGCAGTTCACATAACAAGTATAAAGATTGAGTTCCTTACTCAATCAACATTCTTTATTCAATCAACATAGTCATAAATTGACTTTAACTTTTCGTACTTTCAACATATATAAAACGTCATGCTCTTTGTAATAAATATTTAAAACAGTTCATCATCAAGTTCACATAGCAAATAAGAATTGAAAGACTTTCCTTAATCGTTGTTTACCAATAATAGTTTAACAGCTTACAGCTATCTACACTTCACGTGCCCTACACAATTATATAATCATGCATATCAACTATTAGTCACATAGTAATGCATATTAATTGTAATGTAAACTTTACTGTATATCTCATTACCCTTTCTATTATCAATACACAATGTTCCATTTGATTGTGTTTACTTTCGACTTACATCTCACTATATTTCATACTCGAAGTTCATTCAAGTGTTTAAGTCTTGCTAGGAATCATTATTAATTTTATATTAACCCCATTTTATATCTTATAATATTCATTTCATTTAACTTTAAACATTTTTTTACGTTAATTAACACTTGTCACGGCGTTTCGACGTTTATTCGTCACACGCCCGATTTGTCTCTCTTGTGTATTCTTAGTATGATTATACAACTTATCTAATACATCATTTATCAATGTTAGCATCATTATATTTACTAACATTCATGTTTTATAACTTAGAACAACATCTTTTATTGTTAGAAGCACTACACTTGCATACGTGCATGCCTGACGCCCTCTGATTGCCTCCGAAAACATAATAGTCCCAAAGATGGCCTTTTTAACCCCTTCTAAAGACCTCAAGTTGAAAAACTTAAAAAATAAAAGTTATAGGTCTATTCGTCCCCGTTCTGGATCATTTTGAATTGCCTCAATCGGAGTTCAAAGTTATGCCTATTTTACTAAAACATGTCAAACCAGTCACACCTAACACACTATGGGCGTGGCCGCGCCCATTTCCTTCATAACTCTAGCACGCCCACACCATCTAGCAATTGCCCCCATTGTGTGCGCCCATGCTCTGGACTTTTGGCTGGGCCGCTTAGATTACAGTTTTCTCAATGTACATATTTCAAATCTTCATAACTTCTTCATTTTTAAGTCAGTATTAGTTGGTTTTCGACTCTATGAACTCGTGAAACACTGAACTACTCATCTACAGAATAATTTTAACATTTCAAAAATTATAACAAATCAATTTAAGGGTTCTAATTCAGTATTCATGCTATATTTTCATGTTTTAAACATATTTAGCGAATTCATTCTTTACGAATTCGTTTTAATTTTGTTTTAGTTCATTCAAATTGGGTTGTTTTCATTTCTTAGAGGAGTGTAACATACATCCTTCAATTTAAACTTTTACACATACCCACATCACTATAATCATCCTTAAAACAAACCTAAAATGCTCAAAATTAGATATAAGTCTATTTCTTCCCCTTCACCCATAAATTCATATTAGTTTGCCTTAATTCTACATGTGGATGATACCGACAGATTAATCAACACCCAACAACCCATAATCAAATTTATCAATTCATACAATCAAATCAATTCTAACAATGAAGAACTTCTAAGAAATAGAACTAGAAGTTTTATAGTTCTTTTTCTTACCTCTTGAATCTTCTTAAGCCTTGATAGAGGATAAAAATTGCTTGACTAATCCTTCTTTTCTTTCTTGATTCTCCAACTTTCTTTCTCTAATTTACAGAGAATTCCCTCCCTCGCCAAACTCTCCTTTTCCCAGCTTAAGCAAAATGAGCGTAAGAATAAAGAATACATGAACTTAAGTTAAGTTATCGGTTATACAAAGGAAAAGTCTTCAACCGTAAAAAATACGAAGAGTCTCTAAGCCTTGTTTGGCTAACTCCATTAGACTCTCTTCTTGTTTATTTTAATATTCCTTTTACTATATGATACCTATGTCACACTACATTTTATTATTAAATTATTTAGCTAGCTACATTGAATAATTATACAATTATAATATGTATAACTATTACTCCATACATTACAAAATTATATTCATAACCCCTCAACTTAAAATAAACCTTTCCATTAAAATAATTAATATTTATTCCATTAATTATTTTAATTAACCCAAATGAATCATACAATTATAATATATAATTATTTAATTCATTTCTTCGCATAAATTGTCTCAATACAATTTATTTAATCCATACATCTAATCACTACTTAAATATTAATTCAATTTATTAATCTCTAACCAATAATTTT